>CANNWQ010000016.1:0-315481 GCA_947532105.1 Athrips mouffetella | reverse complement strand
ATACACAAAGGCGGGCTTATCTCTAAAAGAGATTTCTTCCAGCCAACCGAACGCAGTGAGAAAGTTGTATTAACGGGAACACAATAGTGCAAAAAAAAAGTGAGAAAAAAATGATGTATCATAAATAATAAATAAAGAAAATAGACTATTAAATAATACAAATACATAATACACATAAATTTATAATAAATACAATAAAATAATAAATAAATACAATAAATATAAATAATAAATAAATACATAACACACTATATACTACATAAATAAAATGATGAGTGCTTAACAGATATATTTACAATGATGATGGCTATGAAGCAACTTGTGACAGGAAATGATCTTTTAACCTTACTTTAAAAGTGAGAATGGAGGGGCTTTCTTGAATAATTCGAGGCAATTTGTTCCACAATAGAACGGCACGGACGGAAAAAGAGTGAAACTGGAAATTGGTATTACTCCTAGGCACCTCAAACATCTGTGTAATGTAAGGGCGCCTAGGCCAAGCGGGAGGAGGAAGCAGCTGAAAACGGGAACGAAGGTAAGGTGGGGAGTGCGGGTCATTGAGGATGTTGAAAAGGACAGTTAGGATATGCATATCGCGACGAAGGCGGATAGGGAGCCATTTAAGTTGAGCACGGAATTGAGAAATGTGGTCATATTTTCGCAAGCCGAAAATGAAGCGTATAGCTAAGTTTTGAAGGCGCTCTAACTTGTTAAGCAGCTCCTCAGTCACATCCAAATAACAGACGTCGGCGTAGTCAAGGATAGGTAACAGGAGAGATTGCGCAAGCATAATTTTGGTGTTAAAAGGAAGGAAATACTGGAGACGCTTGAGAGAGTGGAACGTAAAATGCATACGCCTGCTAACATCGTTGACGTGAGATATCCAAGACATGTTGCAGTCCATGAGCAGGCCCAGATTTTTAACCTTATCACAAAAACTGATCTGGACACCTTTATAGAAGAGTTTTGGTACTATATCCCAGTCTATCTTGGACCTGAGTCTACTACTGCCGAGAATAATTGCCTGTGATTTAGCAGGATTAACTAGCAGACCAAAAGATTCTGCCCACAACTGGATGGCAGTAAGGTCTTCGTTTAGAGCATCAACAGCATTGGATATCTCAGTCACGACAAAATGACGATAAATTTGCAAATCGTCTGCATACAGATGGAATGGAGAAGAAATTACACGAGATATGTTATTTATGAAAACAGAAAAAAGTAAAGGTGAGAGAACGCCGCCTTGAGGAACACCAGCAGTGAGATTTGACCAGTCCGAGCCAGCATCATCGGTTCTTACACACTGCTGGCGTCCGAAGAGATAAGAGTGAAACCAGTCTATTACCGAGGAAGGAATGTTAACAGCACGAAGAGTGCCGAGGAGGATATCGAAATCAACAGAGTTGAAAGCACTGCTGAAATCTAACAAGGCCATCACGGTGAGCTTGGTGTTATCCATAGCACACCGGATGTCCTCCGTTATATTCAACAGTGCACCAACAGTGCTGTGGGAAGGACGGAAACCAGACTGGAAAGGACACAATAGGTTGTTGGAAGTAAGATAAGAATAGAGTTGTTTATGCACAACTGATTCTAGGACTTTAGAGAGGATGGGGAGTATAGATATGGGACGGTATTGTGAAAAGGATGTAGGGTTTGTGGTTTTCGGTAAGGGAATGACAAAAGCTTTCTTCCACGATGCTGGAAAGATATTGCGAGAAAGCGAATAGTTGATAATGTGAGAGATCACTGGGGCAATTTCCTCCAGCACGGGAAGAATCATGTCCAGGCTTAAATTGTCACTACCGATGGCTTTGGTGGAGATGGCACGGACACTCTTCTTTATTGCATCAACGGAGACTGGTTTAAAAGAGAAGGGTGGACAGTCAGGTGGAGTAAGTTCAGAAAGATAAGAAAGAGTTTTTGTTTTAGATAAAGAGTCTAAAATGACCGGGGGAGCAATAAAATGTTGATTCAATGCATTGAGATCCACATTGCTTTGACAAGCATCAGTGGTTTTTCCCACACCCAATGACCGTAGGAACCTCCAAACTTGCGCCTGGCAGAGATCCTGAATTGTTGTATGAATGTAGCGACGTTTAGCATCCCTACACATTCTGTTGCAGACGTTTCTTAGTTTTTTGTATGCGTCGAGATTTTCCTGACACGGATGTTTTTTGTGTTTGGCTTTAGCCCTGTCGCGTTTAGCCATAGTCCTCCTGATCACCGGCGTTAACCAGGGAGCAGGAGCACGCTTCACACGCACAGGCCGAACAGGCGCATGAAAATCATAAACTTTAATCAGTTCAGTAGTTAGAACTTGTACCATATCATCAATGTTGTCGGACAACAGCACCGATGACCAGTTAATATTCTTAACATCCTCTCTCAAGCGTTCCAGATCCATATGCTTAAAATCACGCAGAAGTAGAACTTTGCCTCTAACCTTTGGAGGACGTACTTTATAAGACAAGAAGACTAAGTCGTGGTAAGAAAAGGGAGCAGCCATTTGACCATGAGAAAAGACGAGCTTTGGGTTAGAGACAGCAATTAAGTCAATTAAGGAAGGCCTGGAGTTAGGGAAATAGTGAGTGGGAGAACTCATGGGAAGAATTTGTAGGTTAAATGATGTTGTAAGAGCATGGAGGTTTTGAGCTCTTGCATCACCCTTCAATAAACATGTATTAAGATCTCCCATAAAAATCACGTGGTCATAAATAGGTACTAACTTCCCTAAAGCAGACTCTAAAGTGCTAAAATAGTTCACCTTGTCACTAGGACTATAAAGGACACCGAGGAGTATTTTTTTGTGGCGCACTACTACATCCAAAAATAGGTATTCCAGAGAGCCAGTGTAATCGGATGGGGAACAGGAAACAACGTTGGCTGAAAAACTGCTGCGTAAATATATACCGACGCCTCCGCCACCACGTCCGGTGCGGTCGTTTCGATAAAGTTTATAACCAGGTAGGGAGCAACTAGTTGATGGAAGTGAGGGTTTCAACCAAGACTCGGACACAAGTATGCAGTCAACTACGCCGGAGTCAAAGGATGTGAGAAGGTCGGAATAGTGAGCTAATATACTCTGAGCGTTGATATGCACCAAGGAAAGGAAATTGGAATTATCAATGAAAGCCCTCGAAAGTTTTTCTCCTAATGGATCCGAATCCGATAGTGAGGTGTTACTACTAACAGCACTTACATAGTCATCAGAAGAGCAGGAAAAAAAATCATCATCAGACATAATATAGGAATATAAATAATATAATAAAATACAATATAAATATCAGTAAATAAATACTTAAAATATTCTAAGGTGGATATATACGAACTCGTATACAACTTTCTCATGCTTAAGTTGACTGAAAAGAAAAAAAAAACACACTACATAAACTATTTCTAACACACTTCGTAAACGAACAGATAATAACTAATAACAAAACAAGACGCAACGCCACATAGGCAGCATATTACAAAAAAAAAAAACAAGGGATAACAAAACGCAAAGTTGACATTGAAATTTTTAAGACATTGACGTTTGACGTTTTGAAGTAAATAATTGAAATATCAAAAAGTGACTGGAAATCTAAAACACCCTTAGACTATATAATACTAACGTATAAAAAACACCGGTAGAAAAAGAAATGAGTTATTTTGCTTATACCCTAATTTAAAATTGATGCGAAAACAATGTATAAAGCGACTAAATAAGGAGAGACCTGACTTCACTTATCGACGATGTTGGGATGTTGTTTTATAAGCTGGTTGAGAGCTGCCGACGAAGTGACCTTCACTCGGGCCTTGTTGGGTAGAAGAATAACAATAATTCCGTCTGCCGACCAAACCTTCTTCATTCCAAAATGTTTGCGGGCTGCGACAAAGATGTCCTGGCGTGACTTAGTTAAAAACTCAGTGATAGATATTTTTGAGCCTTTAAGCTTAGTTTTTGCTTTCCACACCTCAGAACGAGTGCGCAAAGATGTAAAGCGCACAAGTACAGGCCGGGCCAAGTCTTTTTTAGCACCAAGTCTGTGGCAGGATTCTATCAACTCAGAGCCCCCGACAGCCATCTTCAATTGGTCGGTTAACACCAAAAGAGTCTTCTTGAGCACATCTTCATCCTGGTCCTCTTTGATACCATGGAAGAGGAGAACTTTCCTGCGTGAATGGGTCTCCATGCGGTCCATACCTAGAATGAGAAGCTCCACCTGTGACTTAAGTATGCCAAGGGACTTCCACACAAAGGTCTTAAATGTGGAGAACTCAGCTGCCACCAGCTTTATTGTGGGATTTGGACCAGTGACGCCCGGCTGCTGCAACGTCTTCTCAAACTCCTCCATCTTGGTGGTGAACATAGTGGACAATTCCCCCATGCTTTTTAGAAGCTGTTCTGCTGTGGTGTCCATAGCTTGATAGTGATGAAAGTTAGTGGGAGAGTACAGTACAAGTCAACTTAGGCACAGGTAATTCTAATTTTAATTCATATGCACATTAAATATTTTATAAAATTTAATAATTGCAGAGCACAAAAAATGCGTCTAAACACTTTCGCGTCTACCCGCCGAAAAAGGTATTAGTAAGGGGGGACGCTTCGGGCTTCGCCCTACGCGGAAGCTCGGCCTACGGCCTCGTATGACACTTGAACTAATGATTGTATGTGGGAGCACGACATGCTGGGGGACGCTTCGAGCTTCGCTCTACGCGGAGCTCGGCCTTCGGCCTCGCCATGTTGGTTTAAGTTACTTGGGGGAGGGGTTGGGGACAGGCACAGTAAGGGAGGGACGCTCCGAGCTTCGCTCTACGCGGAGCTCGGTCTTCGGCCTCGCAAGTTACCTGGTGTCGGTCGTTTCTATGGCGGCCATATTGGAATATGGCGGCAAAAAAAAATTGACACCAAAAACGTAATCCACACCCCCAAAAACCCCCAGATACCAATTTTTATTCGCATCGGAGCACCTTTTATTTTGGCCGCCATTTTGAATCCGCCATTTTGTTTTTTTTTAGTAACAGTTTGTCGCCTTTTATCATCCTCTTTGACATTTGTTATAGAACATTGTACTTTGCTCTTTTTGTTTAGGATTTATTGGACTTTGAATATTTTTTTAATAAAATTTGTATGGCGGCCATTTTGTTTTCCGCCATTTTGGATTTTTTTCACCCCAGGTAGAATTTGACCAGGGTGTGGGTCGACTTTTGTTCGAGGTCAACCCACCTATCCCTTACAATTTTTGCTGGCCGTTGACCCCTACCCTGATGCTGAAGACTTTTCCAAGGTTTAAGATTTTTCTGGTACTCATCAGACCTGGTCGTACAACTTTTCCATACATCACTTTCACCGGTTTCGCCTCTTTCATGGAGAACAATTGTGTCAATGAGTGAGTCAGTCAGTCAGTCAGTCAGTGGTAATTGAGCTTTATATAGTATAACTAGAGGTCGCGTGGGTGCGCGGGCTGCAAGCAGCCCGCGTGAGGTGTTGTGGCTGTTGGATATATTATCCGAGACTAAATGTAAATTTTGAAAGCAATCGGCACAAAAACCAAAAAATTTGTATGGCGGCCATTTTGTTTTCCGCCATTTTGGATTTTTTTCACCCCAGGTAGAATTTGACCAGGGTGTGGGTCGACTTTTGTTCGAGCTCGACCCACCTATCCCTTACAGTTTTTGCTGGCCGTTGACCCCTACCCTGATGCTGAAGACTTTTCCAAGGTTTAAGATTTTTCTGGTACTCATCAGACCTGGTCGTACAACTTCTCCATACATCACTTTCACCGGTTTCGCCTCTTTCATGGAGAACAATTGTGTCAATGAGTCAGTGAGTGAGTGAGTGAGTGAGTGGTAATTCAGCTTTATATAGTATAACTAGAGGTCGCGTGGGTGCGCGGGCTGCAAGCAGCCCGCGTGAGGTGTTGTGGCTGTTGGATATATTATCCGAGCCTAAATGTCGATTTTGAAAGGAATCGGCCGTAAAACAAAAAAAATCAAGATGGCGGCCATTTTTTTCAATTCTGACATTCGATTCGGTATTGGAGACCTCTCGGACCTTCCGATATCGATTTTGAAAGCAATCGGTCAAGAAACAAAAAAATTCAAGATGGCGGCTATTTTTTTCAATTTTGACATTGGATTCGAAATCGGAGACCTCTCGGACCCTCAGATATCGATTTTGAAAGCAATCGGTCAAGAAACAAAAAAAATCAAGATGGCGGCCATTTTTTTTAATTCTGACATTTGATTCGGTATCGAAGACGTCTCGGACCCTCAGATATCAATTTTGAAAGCAATCGGTCCAGAAACAAAAAAAACAAAATGGCGGCCATTTTTTCAAAATTTTATTATTGATTCTGTATCGGAGACATCTGGGACCCTCAGATATCGATTTTCTAAGCAATCGGTCGAGAAATAGAACAATTCAAGATGGCGGCCAAATTTTTCAATTCTGACATCTGATTCGTCATCGCAGTCGACTCGGACTCTCAGATATCGATTTTGAAAGCAATCCGTTCAGAAACCAAAAAATTCAAGATGGCGGCCAGTTTTCCAACGAAGGGGGACGCTTCGGGCTTCGCCCTACGCGGAGCTCGGCCTTCGGCCTCGCAACTCGGCCTCCGGCCTCGTATATTACTTATGGTAAGAGAAGGTTGCAAGGTCAGCCGGAGGACGCTTCGAGCTTCGCTCTACGCGGAGCTCGGCCTTCGGCCTCGCTATATGATGAAAGTTACTTGGGGGGGGGGGTTAAGTAGGGGGAGGTATTACTAAGGGGGGACGCTTCGGGCTTCGCCCTACGCGGAAGCTCGGCCTACGGCCTCGCGACTCGGCCTCCGGCCTCGTATGACACTTGAACTAATGATGGTATGTGGGAGCACGACACGCTGGGGGACGCTTCGAGCTTCGCTCTACGCGGAGCTCGGCCTTCGGCCTCGCCATGTTGGTTTAAGTTACTTGGGGGAGGGGTTGGGGACAGGCACAGTAAGGGAGGGACGCTCCGAGCTTCGCTCTACGCGGAGCTCGGCCTTCGGCCTCGCAAGTTACCCGGTGTCGGTCGTTTCTATGGCGGCCATATTGGAAAATGGCGGCAAAAAAAAATTGACACCAAAAACGTAATCCACACCCACAAAAACCCCCAGATACCAAATTTCACTCGAATCGGAGCACCTTTTATTTTGGCCGCCATTTTGAATCCGCCATTTTGTTTTTTTTTATTAACAGTTAGTCGCCTTTTATCATCCTCTTTGACATTTGTTGAAGCACCATATACTTCTCTCTTTTCGTTTAGGATTTATTGGACTTTGAATATTTTTTTAATAAAATTTGTATGGCGGCCATTTTGTTTTCCGCCATTTTGGATTTTTTTCACCCCAGGTAGAATTTGACCAGGGTGTGGGTCGACTTTTGTTCGAGGTTGACCCACCTATCCCTTACAGTTTTCGCTGGCCGATGACCCCTACCCTGATGCTGAAGACTTTTCCAAGGTTTAAGATTTTTCTGGTACTCATGAGACGTGGTCGTATAACTTGTCCATACATGACTTCCACCTCAGACGCCTCCTTCATGGAGAACAATTCTGTCAGTGAGTGAGTGAGTGAGTGAGTGGTAATTGAGCTTTATATAATATAACTAGAGGTCGCGTGGGTGCGCGGGCTGCAAGCAGCCCGCGTGAGGTGTTGTGGCTGTTGGATATATTATCCGAGCCTAAATGTCGATTTTGAAAGCAATCGGCCGAAAAACAAAAAAATTCAAGATGCCGGCCATTTATTTTCAATTCTGACATTCGATTCGGTATCGCAGACCTCTCGGACCCTCAGATATCGATTTTGAAAGCAATCGGTCAAGAAACAAAAAAATTCAAGATGGCGGCTATTTTTTTCAATTTTGACATTGGATTCGAAATCGGAGACCTCTCGGACCCTCAGATATCGATTTTGAAAGCAATCGGTCCAGAAACAAAAAAATCAAGATGGCGGCCATTTTTTTTTATTCTGACATTTGATTCGGTATCGAAGACGTCTCGGACCCTCAGATATCGATTTTGAAAGCAATCGGCCTAATAACAAAAAAATTCAAGATGGCGGCCACTTTTCAAAATTTTGACATGGGATTCGTTATCAGAGTCGACTCGGCCCCCCAGATATCAATTTTGAAAGCAATCGGTCGAGAAATAGAAAAATTCAAGATGGCGGCCATTTTTTTTAATTTTGACATCTGATTCGTCATCGCAGTCGACTCGGACTCTCAGATATCGATTTTGCAAGCAATCCGTCCAGAAACCAAAAAATTCAAGATGGCGGCCATTTTTCCAACGAAGGGGGGACGCTTCGGGCTTCGCCCTACGCGGAGCTCGGCCTGCGGCCTCGCAACTCGGCCTCCGGCCTCGTAAATTACTTATGGTAGGAGAAGGTTGCAGGGTCAGCCGGAGGACGCTTCGAGCTTCGCTCTACGCGGAGCTCGGCCTTCGGCCTCGCTATATGATGAAAGCTACTTGGGGGGGGGGGGGGTTAAGTAGGGGGAGGTATTAGTAAGGGGGGACGCTTCGGGCTTCGCCCTACGCGGAAGCTCGGCCTGCGGCCTCGCGACTCGGCCTCCGGCCTCGTATGAAACTTGAACCAATGGATGTATGTGTGAGCACGACATGCTGGGGGACGCTTCGAGCTTCGCTCTACGCGGAGCTCGGCCTTCGGCCTCGCCATGTTGGTTTTAGTTACTTGGGGGGAGGGGTTGGGGACAGGCAAAGTACGGGAGGGACGCTCCGAGCTTCGCTCTACGCGGAGCTCGGCCTGCGGCCTCGCAAGTTACCTAGTGTGGGTCGTTTCTATGGCGGCCATATTGGAAAATGGCGCCAAAATTTTTTTTACACCAAAAACATAATCTACACCCACAAAAACCCCCAGATACCAAATTTCACTCGAATCGGAGCACCTTTCATTTTGGCCGCCATTTTGAATTTTTTTTTTTCACAGTTAGTCGCCTCTTATCATCCTCTTTGACATTTGTTAAAGAACATTGTACTTTTCTCTTTTTGTTTAGGATTTATTGGACTTTGAATATTTTTTTAATAAAATTTGTATGGCGGCCATTTTGTTTTCCGCCATTTTGGATTTTTTTCACCCCAGGTAGAATTTGACCAGGGTGTGGGTCGACTTTTGTTTGAGGTCGACCCACCTATCCCTTACAGTTTTTACTGGCCGGTGACCCCTACCCTGATGCTGAAGACTTTTCCAAGGTTTAAGATTTTTCTGGTACTCATGAGACGTGGTCGTACAACTTGTCCATACATGACTTCCACCTCAGACGACTCCTTCATGGAGAACAATTGTGTCAGTCAGTCAGTGAGTGAGTGAGTGAGTGGTAATTCAGCTTTATATAGTATAACTAGAGGTCGCGTGGGTGCGCGGGCTGCAAGCAGCCCGCGTGAGGTGTTGTGGCTGTTGGATGTATTATCCGAGACTAAATGTAAATTTTGAAAGCAATCGGCACAAAAACCAAAAAATTTGTATGGCGGCCATTTTGTTTTCCGCCATTTTGGATTTTTTTCGACCCAGGTAGAATTTGACCAGGGTGTGGGTCGATTTTAGTTCGAGGTCGACCCACCTATCCCTAACAGTTTTTACTGGCCGTTGACCCCTACCCTGATGCTGAAGACTTTTCCAAGGTTTAAGATTTTTCTGGTACTCACCAGACCTGGTCGTACAACTTTTCCATACATCACTTTCACCGGTCTCGCCTCTTTCATGGAGAACAATTGTGTCAATGAGTGAGTGAGTGAGTGAGTGAGTGAGTGGTAATTCAGCTTTATATAATAGAACTAGAGGTCGCGTGGGTGCGCGGGCTGCAAGCAGCCCGCGTGAGGTGTTGTGGCTGTTGGATATATTATCCGAGCCTAAATGTCGATTTTAAAAGCAATCGGCCCAAAAACAAAAAAATTCAAGATGGCGGCCATTTTGTTCAATTCTGACATTCGATTCGGTATCGGAGACCTCTCGGACCCTCAGATATCGATTTTGAAAGCAATCGGCCCAATAACAAAAAAATTCAAGATGGCGGCCACTTTTCAAAATTTTTACATTGGATTCGTTGTCAGAGTCGACTCGGCCCCCCAGATATCGATTTTGAAAGCAATTGGTCAAGAAATAGAAAAATTCAAGATGGCGGCCATTTTTTTCAACTCTGACATCTGATTCGTCATCGCAGTCGACTCGGACTCTCAGATATCGATTTTGAAAGCAATCCGTCCAGAAACCAAAAAATTCAAGATGGCGGCCATTTTTCCAACGAAGGGGGGACGCTTCGGGCTTCGCCCTACGCGGAGCTCGGCCTGCGGCCTCGCAACTCGGCCTCCGGCCTCGTAAATTACTTATGGTAGGAGAAGGTTGCAGGGTCAGCCGGAGGACGCTTCGAGCTTCGCTCTACGCGGAGCTCGGCCTTCGGCCTCGCTATATGATGAAAGCTACTTGGGGGGGGGGTTAAGTAGGGGGAGGTATTAGTAAGGGGGGACGCTTCGGGCTTCGCCCTACGCGGAAGCTCGGCCTACGGCCTCGCGACTCGGCCTCCGGCCTCGTATGAAACTTGAACTAATGGATGTATGTGAGAGCACGACATGCTGGGGGACGCTTCGAGCTTCGCTCTACGCGGAGCTCGGCCTTCGGCCTCGCCATGTTGGTTTAAGTTACTTGGGGGGAGGGGTTGGGGACAGGCAAAGTACGGGAGGGACGCTCCGAGCTTCGCTCTACGCGGAGCTCGGCCTGCGGCCTCGCAAGTTACCTAGTGTGGGTCGTTTCTATGGCGGCCATATTGGAAAATGGCGCCAAATTTTTTTTTACACCAAAAACATAATCTACACCCACAAAAACCCCCAGATACCAAATTTTACTCGAATCGGAGCACCTTTCATTTTGGCCGCCATTTTGAATCCGCCATTTTGAATTTTTTTTTTCACAGTTAGTCGCCTCTTATCATCTTCTTTGACATTTGTTAAAGAACATTGTACTTTGCTCTTTTTGTTTAGGATTTATTGGACTTTGAATATTTTTTTAATAAAATTTGTATGGCGGCCATTTTGTTTTCCGCCATTTTGGATTTTTTTCACCCCAGGTAGAATTTGACCAGGGTGTGGGTCGACTTTTGTTCGAGGTCGACCCACCTTACCCTTACAGTTTTTACGGGCCGTTGACCCCTACCCTGATGCTGAAGACTTTTCCAAAGTTTAAGATTTTTTTGGTACTCATCAGACCTGGTCGTACAACTTTTCCATACATCACTTTCACCGGTTTCGCCTCTTTCATGGAGAACAATTGTGTCAATGAGTCAGTCAGTCAGTCAGTCAGTGAGTCAGTGGTAATTGAGCTTTATATAGTATAACTAGAGGTCGCGTGGGTGCGCGGGCTGCAAGCAGCCCGCGTGAGGTGTTGTGGCTGTTGTAGATTGTCAAAATCGATTTTTAAGTCAATCGGCCCAAAAACAAAAAAAAACAAGATGGCGGCCATTTTTTTATAATTTTATTCTTGATTAGGTATGGAAGACGTCTCGGACCCTCAGATATCGATTTTAAAAGCAATTGGTCAAGAAACAAAAAAAAATCAAGATGGCGGCCAAATTTTTCAATTATGACATCTGGTTCGTCATCGCAGTCGACTCGGACTCTTAGATATCGATTTTGAAAGCAATCCGTCCAGAAACCAAAAAATTAAAGATGGCGGCGAGTTTCCAACGAAGGGGGACGCTTCGGGCTTCGCCCTACGCGGAGCTCGGCCTTCGGCCTCGCAACTCGGCCTCCGGCCTCGTATATTACTTATGGTAAGAGAAGGTTGCAAGGTAAGCCGGAGGACACTTCGAGCTTCGCTCTACGCGTAGCTCGGCCTTCGGCCTCGCTATATGATGAAAGCTACTTGGGGGGGGGGGGTTAAGCAGGGGGAGGTCTTAGTAAGGGGGGACGCTTCGGGCTTCGCCCTACGCGGAAGCTCGGCCTCCGGCCTCGTATGAAACTTGAACTGATGGATGTATGTGGGAGCACGACATGCTGGGGGACGCTTCGAGCTTCGCTCTACGCGGAGCTCGGCCTTCGGCCTCGCAAGTTACCTGGTGTCGGTCGTTTCTATGGCGGCCATGTTGGATAATGGCGGCAAAAAAAAAATTACACCAAAAACGTAATCCACACCCCCAAATCCCCCAGATACCAATTTTCACTCGAATCGGAGCACCTTTTATTTTGGCCGCCATTTTGTTTTTTTTTTATTAACAATTAGTCGCCTTTTATCATCCTCTTTGACTTTTGTTAAAGAACTACTATACTTACTCTTTTTGTTTAGGATTTATTTGACTTTGAATATTTTTTTAATAAAATTCGTATGGCGGCCATTTTGTTTTCCGCCATTTTGGATTTTTTTTACCCTAGGTAGAATTTGACCAGGGTGTGGGTCGACTTTTGTTCGAGGTCGACCCACCTATCCCTTACAGTTTTTACGGGCCGTTGACCCCTACCCTGATGCTGAAGACTTTTCCAAAGTTTAAGATTTTTTTGGTACTCATCAGACCTGGTCGTACAACTTTTCCATACATCACTTTCACCGGTTTCGCCTCTTTCATGAAGAACAATTGTGTCAATGAGTCAGTCAGTCAGTCAGTCAGTGAGTCAGTGGTAATTGAGCTTTATATAGTATAACTAGAGGTCGCGTGGGTGCGCGGGCTGCAAGCAGCCCGCGTGAGGTGTTGTGGCTGTTGGATATATTATCCGAGCCTAAATGTCGATTTTGAAAGCAAACGGCCAAAAAACAAAAAAATTCAAGATGGCGGCCATTTTTTTCAATTCTGACATTCGATTCGGTATCGGAGACCTCTCGGACCCTCAGATATCGATTTTGAAAGCAATCGGTCAAGAAACAAAAAAATTCAAGATGGCGGCCATTTTTTCGAAATTTTATTCTTGATTCGGTATCGGAGACGTCTAGGACCCTCAGATATCGATTTTGAAAGCAATCGGCCCAATAATAATAAAATTCAAGATGGCGGCCATTTTTCAAAATTTTGACATGAGATTCGTTATCAGAGTCGACTCGGCCCCCCAGATATCGATTTTGAAAGCAATCGATCGAGAAATAGAAAAATTCAAGATGACGGCCATTTTTTTCAATTCTGACATCTGATTCGTCATCGCAGTCGACTTGGACTCTCAGATATCGATTTTGAAAGCAATCCGTCCAGAAACCAAAAAATTCAAGATGGCGGCCATTTTACCAACGAAGGGGCGACGCTTCGGGCTTCGCCCTACGCGGAGCTCGGCCTGCGGCCTCGCAACTCGGCCTCCGGCCTCGTAAATTACTTATGGTAGAAGAAGGTTGCAGGGTCAGCCGGAGGACGCTTCGAGCTTCGCTCTACGCGGAGCTCGGCCTTCGGCCTCGCTATATGATGAAAGTTACTTGGGGGGGGGGGTTAAGTAGGGGGTTGATATTAGTAAGGGGGGACGCTTCGGGCTTCGCCCTACGCGGAAGCTCGGCCTACGGCCTCGCGACTCGGCCTCCGGCCTCGTATGATACTTGAACTAATGGATGTATGTGAGAGCACGACATGCTGGGGGACGCTTCGAGCTTCGCTCTACGCGGAGCTCGGCCTTCGGCCTCGCCATGTTGGTTTTAGTTACTTGGGGGGAGGGGTTAGGGACAGGCAAATTACGGGAGGGACGCTCCGAGCTTCGCTCTACGCGGAGCTCGGCCTGCGGCCTCGCAAGTTACTTAGTGTCGGTCGTTTCTATGGCGGCCATATTGGAAAATGTCGGCAAATTTTTTTTTTACACCAAAAACGTAATCTTCATCCACAAAAACCCCCAGATACCAAATTTCACTCGAATCGGAGCACTTTTCATTTTGGCCGCCATTTTGAATCCGCCATTTTGATTTTTTTTTTACAGTTCGTCGCCTCTTATCATCCTCTTTGACATTTGTTCAAGCACTATATACTTCTCTCTTTTCGTTTAGGATTTATTGGACTTTGAATATTTTTTTAATAAAATTTGTATGGCGGCCATTTTGTTTTCCGCCATTTTGGATTTTTTTCACCCCAGGTAGAATTTGACCAGGGTGTGGGTCGACTTTTGTTCGAGGTCGACCCACCTATCCCTTACAGTTTTTGCTGGCCGTTGACCCCTACCCTGATGCTGTAGACTTTTCCAAGGTTTTAGATTTTTCTGGTACTCATCAGACCTGGCCGTACAACTTGTCCATACATGACTTTGACCTCTGACACCTCCTTCATGGAGAACAATTGTGTCAATGAGTCAGTCAGTGAGTGAGTGAGTCAGTGGTAATTGAGCTTTATATAATATAATAATATAATAGTATAACTTGTTGTACCCACTCCACTCAAAGTTGGAGACTCTACGCTCGAAGTTGTTGATGAGTACGTATACCTGGGACAAACAGTCCAGCTGGGTAAATCCAACTTAGAGAAAGAGGTTACTCGTCGAATCCGACTCGGATGGGCAGCGTTCGGGAAGCTCCGCAATATCTTCACGTCCAAAATACCGCAGTGTCTCAAGACGAAAGTCTTTGACCAGTGTGTGTTGCCAGTGATGACATATGGCACCGAGACGTGGCCGCTCACGATGGGCCTTATCAGAAAGCTCAAAGTCACCCAAAGGGCGATGGAAAGGGCTATGCTCGGAGTCTCTCTGCGAGATCGAATCAGAAATGAGGAGATCCGCAGAAGAACTAAAGTAACTGACATAGCCCTGAGAATCGCTAAACTGAAGTGGCAGTGGGCAGGGCACATCGCAAGAAGAACCGATGGCCGATGGGGCGTGAGGGTTCTAGAGTGGCGACCACGTACCGGAAGACGAAGCGTTGGCAGGCCCCCCACAAGGTGGACCGACGATCTGGTCAAGGTCGCGGGAAGCCGCTGGATGCGAGCAGCGCAGGACCGGTCGTCATGGAGTTCTTTAGGGGAGGCCTATGTCCAGCAGTGGACGTCTTTCGGCTGATATGATGATGATGATGATGAATAGTATAATATAACTAGAGGTCGCGTGGGTGCGTGAGGTGTTGTGGCTGTTTCTTTTGTTATCATACAATTGTAGATTCTCATACAATTGTAGATGAAAACG
Source organism: Athrips mouffetella (assembly GCA_947532105.1). Taxonomy (NCBI): domain Eukaryota; kingdom Metazoa; phylum Arthropoda; class Insecta; order Lepidoptera; family Gelechiidae; genus Athrips; species Athrips mouffetella. Next base: position 300,396 of record CANNWQ010000016.1, on the reverse strand, counting down.
GTCTTTCTGACGGTCATGCTGGAATAGGCTGTAGTGTGATGGTTAAAGAAAATAATAATAAAATTGAACAAATAGTTTTTAAAGAACAAAGGTCATTTTCAGTTAAGAATAATATTAAGTTTAGACAAAATATTTTGAATGTTGAATGGGAATCATTAGGGTTAAATAGTTTTATTAAAAAATTTTATGACATTTTTAACAATAGTTTTAGGAAGATAAAAAAGAAAATTAATCTAACTAAACTAAAGAAAATAAGTTGGATCAGCAAAGGTATCAAAATATCGAGTAAAATGAAAAGAGTATTAAATAACGCAAGTTCAACTAATAACGATATTAGCATTATAAAATAAAAAGAAAATTATATAAGGATTTATAGAAAAGTTTTAATTGAAGCTAGGAAAAAGGATACGCAAAGGGAGATTAAAGAAGCTAAAAACTCAGTTAAGGGAATTTGGACAGCTGTAGGCAAATGCAAAAAAACTAACAAAAATGACAATAGAATATATGACAAAATTATTTTAAAGCTAAATGATAAATGTATATTGAATCAGATAGAAGTAGTAGAAATTTTTTCGGAACAATTTAGAAATGAAAGTAATGAAAATACAAATCAAAATAGTGCGTCACTGGCAAAAAATATGTTAACAGAGAGTACAACAAAAGTAAAAAATGTAATGAATATGAGACCAGTTACAGTATGTGAACTAGAAAAAGTCGTAAATAATATGAAAAATAAAGCATCATATGGTTGTGACGAAGTGCCTATACGAATTATAAAGGAAAACATTGACATCCTAAAACAACCACTTTGTCATCTTTTCAATCTATGCTTCGAAACGTGTACTTTTCCGGATCAATTAAAAATTGCTCGTATTCTACCACTACATAAAAAGAAGGACAAATATGATCCAAAAAACTACAGACCGATTTCATTATTGCCGGTACTCTCAAAATTGTTAGAAAAACTCATAAAAGTTAGACTCGTGACACACTTAAATGTTAACAATGTATTAGATGACAGACAGTTTGGTTATAGAAAAGGGTTGGGAACAGCAGATGCGATAACGACTTTAGTCTCTGATGTATTATTAAGTTTAAATGAGAAAAAAAGAGTGGCAGGTGTTTTTCTCGACTTAACCGCTGCTTTTGATTTAGTGGATCACACTATTTTGATTTCTAAATTAGATTACTATGGCGTTAGAGACTGCAATTTGCAACTTTTTAAGTCGTATTTGTGTAACCGGAGACAATTTACTGAATTAAAAAGCATTTCTCTTGAAGGTAGCGTAGAAAAAAGCACATCTAAACTGGTCTCGGTCACAAAAGGGGTGCCACAAGGCTCAGTTTTGGGACCTATATTTTTTCTTATTTTTCTCAATGACTTATCCAATTATATTCAAAATCAAATTCCAGACGTGAAACTAATATTATTTGCAGACGATACAACAGCTATAATTTCAGGAAATGACATATGTAATTTAAATGACAAAGTTAATACTGCCCTGACTCTTTTTTATAATTGGTTTGAGACAAATAATTTAAAAATTAATATCAAAAAGACTAACGTTATATTGTTTAGAACGACCGCACGTAATAAAGATACACTTCACTTAAACTTGAATGGAGAAAAGATAGAAGTTGCCAGATCGGTAAAGTCACTTGGTACACATATAGACGAAAATTTGAACTGGAAGGATGAGTTGATGGCAATTGAAAATAATATTAGTTCCGCGTGTTATGCTCTACGCAAATTGAGAGAAGTACTGACAATTGACCAAATAAAAAGTGTCTACTATGCTCTTGTTGAGTCAAGGTTTAGATATAGTGTCAAATTGTGGGGCATGAGTTACGACTATAATATGAAAAGAGCCTTTATTTTGCAAAAACGAGCGATACGAGCCATCGTTAGAATCCCCCCATGGGAATCATGTCGGGAACATTTTACAAAACTGGGAATATTAACAATACCTAGTCTATACATTTTAATACTACTTACAGATTTTGTAAAAAGCCGACACAATTTTGAGAGTTCCGCTGAAAAAGACGCTAGGGAAGTTACAAGACGAAAGGATTTCAGGTCGCTTATTACACCAAAACTGAATGTAGTTAAACACGGGGTATTGAACCGAATGACATTTTTTTTTAATAAATTGCCTGTAAAGTTGAAGGTCGAAAGCAGAGTGGACGTTTTTAAGAGAGAACTCAAACTGATTTTATTAAAGAAATGTTATTATAGTGTAAGTGAATTTTTGGACATAAATAATACTTTTGACATGTAATTTTATAATATTAAGATAATTTCAATTTTTCGAGTTTTGGACGTAAATAATAACTTTTGACATAATTTTGTAATATTAAGATTTTCATTTTTGTTTTAGCTATAAGTTAATGTCAAACACAATTGTTTTGTTATTGACTAATAAATAATAATGATAATAATGATATCCGGAACCAAATTTCGATTTTGAAGGTAATCGGCCGAAAAACAAAAAAAATCACGATGGCGGCCATTTTTCCAATTCTGACATTGGATTCGAAATCGGATACATCTCGGACCCTCAGATATCGATTTTGAAAGCAATCGGTCAAGAAACAAAAAAATTCAAGATGGCGGCTATTTTTTTCAATTTTGACATTGGATTCGAAATCGGAGACCTCTCGGACCCTCAGATATCGATTTTGATAGCAATCGGTCTAGAAACAAAAAATTCAAGATGGCGGTCATTTTTTTCAAAATTTTATTCTTGATTCGGTATCGGAGACGTCTCGGACCCTCAGATATCGATTTTGAAATCAATCGGCCCAATAACAAAAAAATTCAAGATGGCGGCCTTTTTTCAAAATTTTGACATGAGATTTGTTATCAGAGTCGACTCGGCCCCCAGATATCGATTTTGAAAGCAATCGGTCGAGAAATAGAAAAATTCAAGATGGCTGCCATTTTTTTCAATTCTGACATCTGGGTGTCTACTCTCAAAGTCCGATATATCGAAACGATACTTATCGAAACATGCAAATGCAAAACTTCGTCCCTTGATAATAGAGTAGAATATTGGTTGGATGAATTTTCAAACTGCATCTAACCAATATTCTACTCAATAATCAAGGGACGAAGTTTGGCATTTGCATGTTTCGAGTAGTATCGTTTCGATATATCGGACTTTAAGAGTAGACACCCTGATTCGTCATCGCAGTCGACTCGGACTCTCAGATATCGATTTTGAAAGCAATCCGTCCAGAAACCAAAAAATTGGCGGCCATTTTTCCAACGAAGGGGGGATGCTTCGGGCTTCGCCCTACGCGGAGCTCGGCCTACGGCATCGCAACTCGGCCTCCGGCCTCGTAAATTACTTATGGTAGGAGAAGGTTGCAAGGTCAGCCGGAGGACGCTTCGAGCTTCGCTCTACGCGGAGCTCGCGGCCTTAGGCCTCGCTATATGATGAAATTTACTTAGGGCGGGGGGGGGGTTAAGTAGCGGGAGGTATTAGTAAGGGGGGACGCTTCGGGCTTCACCCTACGCGGAAGCTCGGCCTACGGCCTCGTATGAAACTTGAATTAATGGATGTATGTGAGAGCACGACATGCTGGGGGACGCTTCGAGCTTCGCTCTACGCGGAGCTCGGCTTTCGGCCTCGCCATGTTGGTTTTAGTTACTTGGGGGGAGAGGTTGGGGACAGGCAAAGTACGGGAGGGACGCTCCGAGCTTCGCTCTTCGCGGAGCTCGGCCTGCAGCCTCGCAAGTTACCTAGTGTCGGTCGTTTCTATGGCGGCCATATTGGAAAATGGCGCCAAAATTTTTTTTACACCAATTGTAATCTACACCCACAAAAACCCCCAGATACCAAATTTCACTCGAATCGGAGCACCTTTTATTTTGGCCGCCATTTTGAATCCGCCATTTTTTTTTATTTACAGTTAGTCGTCTTTTATCATCCTCTTTGACATTTGTCAAAGAACATTGTACTTTGCTCTTTTTGTTTAGGATGTAATGGACTTTGAATATTGTTTTAATAAAATTTGTATGGCGGCCATTTTGTTTTCCGCCATTTTGGATTTTTTTCACCCCAGATAGAATTTGACCAGGGTGTGGGTCGACTTTTGGTTGAGCTCGACCCACCTATCCCTTACAGTTTTTACTGGCCGTTGACCCCTACCCTGATGCTGAAGACTTTTCCAAGGTCTAAGATTTTTCTGGTACTCATCAGACCTGGTCGTACAACTTGTCCCTTTCACCGGTCTCGCCTCTTGTCAGTCAGTGAGTGAGTGAGTGAGTGAGTGAGTCAGTGGTGATTCAGCTTTATATCTACACTAGTAATATTATAAAGAGGAAAGATTTGTACCTATTTTTGTATGTTTGTAATGAATAGGGTCCGAAACTACTGGACCGATTTGAAAAATTCTTTCACCATTAGAAACATGCATTATCCGGGATGAGCATAGGCTGTAAAATATTTAAAAAAAAGTTAGGGATTCGTATGAAAACTTTGATAATGTAACCCAAGGTGTGAAAAAAATACTAAATAGCATCCTTATATCGAGTACGCTGCCGAAACTATTAACAATAGAGCAAAGTAATTTACTACAGAATTATAGAAGCCATCAATATCTACAAAAAAGCCCGCGATACCATATGTCTAACTATTACAGTTATGTCACAATAACTACTTTTTCATGTTAAAATATGTAATAGTAACGCCGGTACAAACTATATAGGCCACATTATTCGTACCTATAAATCCTTATCCAAATAAATGATTTCGTATTCAAGGCTATATCAGTACCTGTAAATAACTTTTGAATTATTCAAATCGGACATACCATTCAAAAGTTATCATGAGTGTAATCGTTATCAAAATTGAAATTAAAGAAACAGCGCCCTAAGTGACTGTAATGGTTTTATCTACAACAGAGAATAGACACGAAAAATTTGACTCGTCAAGTGCGTGTCGTTCCGTGTGGTAGCGGCAAAGAATAGTGCCAATCCATCTCAACCTGTAGGTGTCGTAAGAGGCGACTAAGGGTTTACAAACCGGAAGATGGGCAGCGACATCTTTCCGTGTATCGCACCATCTCACATACTGCGGTCACCAACAACCGCGGTCCATGGTGCCAGCCTTAATGCTAACAAGCGTGGTGACTAAGATACTTCCCCTCCACATTCTTCTAGCAAGGGCTCGAATTCTGGAGGGAGCTCCCTGTCCTGTAGTGGACGTATTATGGGATGTTATGATGGTTTTGATGAAGTGCGTGTCGGCTCGAGCGAATTTAATGCACTTCTGCGTGACTAAGATGGTATGACTGCCCATAACTAGGACAGTATTTTTACCTTAGTGGTACGGAACCCTCGGTGGGAGTCCAACTTGCGCTTGGCTGGTTTCTTTAGTAACCCCCGATGCAACAAGAACCTATATCTACCCGTGCGAAGCCGGGGCGAACCGCTAGTAATATAATATAATAAAATGTTGACTCAGTAAACAGGCACAGTGATTTGTAAATGATTTACAATTTTAACCTCCAACGAAAGTGATTTCAGCAAAAAGAAAGGTCACTTTACAGGATGTGTGTAAGAGAAAGATACAAAAGAGACATCAGTCATTTAGGTAATAAAAAAACTGTTCAACACTCGAAGAAGATATGTGAACATGTTAAATATTAAAAATAATTAAATTTTTATCGGAAAATTTGTCATTTATAATTTAACAAATTATCATAAGTTAGAGCAGTCAGAAATAATGAGTCAATATTGGAAATATATTTTTTCTTTTCATGAAGAAACACCAATACCAACTTGGATATCAGTTTGTCGCAGTAAAATCAACACAACTGCAGCATGTGAATACTCAGATTTTTTTATATTCAGATAATTTAAATTTAAATAAAAATAATACTTTAATGCCATCATTGTATTATTTATTGCCTATTGATTAGGTAGTAAGTACCTGGAAGCGAATTCATAAATGTCACTGGGTGATAAAATATCACACAAATAATTCAAAACCATTGACTTTTCTATTCAAAAGTGAAGAATGTGTTTGTATAAAGTATGTATATAGGAAATTTGAATTTTAAAATATCATAAATGTTATGCATTTAAAAACCCAAAGTGCAAAAACTTTACCGGTTATTGTTATCCAACATACCAATAGATTTTTTAATTTTATGTTGAATTGCCCAGGATAACATTTTCTTGCATGGTGATCACTCTCCACCTTTAATCGTTTTTACAGGCAGTATACCCACCTGTCATAAAAACCTAATTTTAAACTTTTCATAATCTTCTCAGATACACCTTATAGCTAGCCTTCTATAGAACAAATATTAAAAGCATTCCCAGCCAGGTCCCTAGTGAAAGTTATTGGAGCAGCATTTTATGTAAGTTATGTATAAATATCAGGACGTTCTGAATAAAGGCCAGGTTAAAAGTACCCTAAACCGACGAGCATGTATGAAAGGATTGATGAAAGTACAGGAAGCAAGGGAAGTATGTCAAGATCGTAGCAGGTGGAAGACTGTGGTCTCTGCCTTCCCCGACGGGAAAGAGGCGTGACGTGATGTTATGTATGTATGTATGTATGTATAAATATGAATTTTATATGAAGTGCTCAATTAATAGCACAAGCAAAGAATCTGAGAACAGAAAGATTTTTTTTAATATAATTTTTTAAGTCTCTTTTTAGGGTTCCGTACCCAAACGGTGCTAAATTAATAGCACAAGCAAAGAATTTGAGATGGATTTTTTTTTAAATATAATTTTTATCATTATTAGGTCAGCCTCTTCAAAGCCGAGTTACGCAACAGCAAATTTAAGTTTGTATTTCGTACAAAGTGTGTAAAAAATGTATGCAAGGCAAACTTAACTTTTCTGTCGGTTATAAAAGTTTGCTCCATACAAAATTATATCGGTTCGCCGTCATCTCGTTTTTCAATATTTTGTTTTTTTTTTAATTTGCCGTCAAATTGCCCAGGGTTTGCAGCATTTTCTTATATAGCGACCAACCCTCTCCAGATCTGACTTGAAATTATGACCTCTAAAATTTCTCCTTCGGAGTGTTTTTCCCCTTCAAAGTTTTCCATACAAAGGTTTCTCGACCCACCGCCATCTTGGTTTTCGTTTATTTAATTTTTTTCAACTCACTGTCAAACTGCCCAAGCTTTGCTACGTTTTGTTTTATGACAATTATGACAGCATCTCTTCATCTCTTTTTGTTTCAGCCGGCAGTTTACCAACTTTTCACCAGGACCTCATGGTCTACATCTGATAGTTTTCCCTTTGGTTTCAAACACCTTTAAACATTTTCCCCACACATGAAATCCTTCCAAATGTACTCCTTATATGTACCCTAATAATTTCTGTAAGTCAGCCTCTTTAAAGCAGTTATGCAACAGAAAATTTGAGTTTGTATTTCGTACAAAGTGTGTACAAAATGTATGCAAGGCAAACTTAACTTTTCAATCGGCTAAAAAAGTTTGCTTCATACAAAATTATATTGGTTTGTCGAAATCTTGTTTTTCAATTATTTTTTTTTAATTTGCCGTCAAATTGCTCAAGATTTGACACATTTTCTTGTATGGCGGCCACTCTCCATCTCTTATACTTTTTGCGGGCAGTTGACCACCATTTCACTCAAACCTGATCTTCAATTTCCTATTGTTTTCCCAAATACACACATTAGCCTATTCTTCTTTCTTTGTCCAACCCATGTTCCCAGTTTATCTGGGGTCGGGTCTCCCTGTACATTTGCGCCAGAGAACTCTGTTCTGGGTTGTCTGGGTTGAGATATCGTTCGATGGTTGAATGAAACTCTCACGTGTACTCTGCTTAAACTCCCTTTATTACTAATCTAATTGATCTTATATACTAACTTATACGTGCGTCTACATGACGTCACACTACGTTTCCTACGTGATTCTATTTAGGAAGGGAGCTACGTGATGATATGTGATTACCATATCACACCTCCCCTGAAAAGGATAGGCTTCCCTCCCCTGAAAAGAGAATCCTAGGGACAAACTTTTTATAAAACATTAAATCTACTATTACTTTAATTTAAATTTCGATAACTTTGCAATCTTTAACAAGAAATATACTAAATATAACTTAAACATCATGATACAATACAAAAGAAATATATAACTTAAATTACGTACCAAACGCATTTATGCGCTCTCAACCATTCAAAATTGAACTGCATTACTTTATAATACTTATTAAATTTGACTTCTGTAACTACTGTAAGTATACAATTTCCTTTAATATGGATATTTTCTTTGTAAAGAAAAATTAAGCAAATCACAACAAAATATTGTTTTCATTAAGTATTTCCACTTTTCTACATTCATCTTTATTTAACTTGGAAGAAAATAAAAAAAACGTATCTTTAACATTAATGACAATCTTAAAAATATTATGGTCAAGTGAATCAAGACAACACCAAACAAACTAAATCTAATTATTACTAAAAAAAATCCAGTAAGCTAATTACTATACAAAATAATATCATGAATTTATTGGAACTAAAAAAACCAATCTGTATACTGAAAAATAATATTTCTATAAATTCATGACGCTATATTTTAACAATTGTTGGCTATATGCGTTATGTATAGTCAAAGTATTATTTCAATAATTTGTTATAGTTAACCGATGATGTAACGAACGGTCATACTAGATAATTTAATTAGAAAACATTATTCTTGATACTCATATTCATACCATTGGGTAATTTAACATTATAACATTTTATCCAATTATATAAAAAAAAAAAATTTACGTATCAGACTTTCAGGGAAAAACTCTATTCAAAACATAATATTCACTTAGAAAATTCGTGATCAGAACATAGCATTTATGTTTACCCTTTACCACACTACATGAAATGCATGAGTTATCATATTCATATTTTTCCTCATTACCGGTTAAGGTCATTCATTACCTTTTAATAACGCATTTCGCGCTTAGTCAGACTCATAGACATTTTATAATGGTCTGTAACTAAATACCTAGGCCTGCTGCGTCTCGGCGCGCCTTCAGAGCTTCAGATACTAGTCATTCCCATATAACTAATTTCCCGGGTTGGCCAGCCCGTAATTACCATTATCGGTAGCACAATATTTTGGCACTTTCTACCGACCTGTCGCGACATAATACTGAGTTCCACTGAACTTCATTATAACATAAATAGTATAAGGTCATATTTTAAGACATCTAACTGGATGTCTCCAACATCTTCAAAATGAAGGATCTGAAACCTTATCGTGCCTTTTTCCCCTATCGCTACTTTGTAGACAATGGGTTTGTCACATATTGCATTAAATAATGCTTACTTATCCTAATCATTCCTTCCTAACTATTATGCTCAAACTAATCATTCAGCTAATAACACATCAACTCTTGGGTGATCAATCCAATCGTATTATGATACATTATTAACATAAGATTTTCCAACGTTTATAATTTTCCTAGAAAAATAGACTTTCCTTTCTATCCCAATCCTATTTCAACTTGCACTTACAAGGACCATCTGGCTGCAATATCAGTAAGTTGACGTACCAAGTTGAATTAACATAACATCAATCCAAAATGATTTTTAATACGCAACCACTTTATCGCCTATCTTCTCCTAACTATACTCGTCCGTGAGATTTTGAGACTTTATCAAGAAACACTACCAAAATCGTTTCATCGATATTCTGTTCAAATATACTTCCATTCTAAAATACTTTTTGTAAATGGGAAATAGCGTAGACCCATACTGAACAACATATTTAATTCCACTATTCGTAACTTGAAACTAGACAGAATGCATGAGATGACACATCTCTGCTACCATATTTTTAAATATTCTCTCGGAATAGGAATACTCCACAAAAAAAAATTCAAACATATCATCACGTCTGCCCGTCCGTATGAATGTATTATCAATTTGATCTAAATTTGAAAAAACAAATACACTCGCATCACGTGCAGTGCATAATACAAAACAACAAATTGTACGTCAGCATTTAAACTACTGAAATATAGACACATTCCACGATGTGCTAGAATCTGCACAGTTTGCAAAACAATAATTCAAAGTCAATCAAGTTATGATGTAATAATTAGTTGTAACATTTGATTACAACTCCACTGCGATATCTAGAACTCTGTTATTTTATTAGTATTTCCTTATTATTTTACCCGCAGCGTCACAAATAGCTTTATATTAGTAAATCATTATCCTAATATAATATAATCGTAAACACCCCGAAAAAAAAACCCTTAATTATAAATTAATAAAAATACCTCAACAACCAGCATATTATAGCGTAAAAAATTTTTGTGAACAATGTACTATATCGTTGATTCTAAGCATGTTTACGCTTCAGGCATGCTTGAATTGAAATCGAAACGAAACCAAAACTAAAACGAAACCAAAACTCAACGCACGAAACGCGCGCGCTATTTAACACTTCGTTTGTTTACTTCCATTACTGGTTATATGCATTCTAATTTTTACTAAACATTTAAGAATTTAAGAAGATAACTATAACTAAAAAATTAACCACTCAAAACAAAAGATAGATTATTATGACTAAAAAAAACAACCAACTAGGTATTTAGGTTACGTAAAATAAACAAATTAATAATACCCAAAATTGAGGACTGCTATCTTCCAAACGCTTCCTCCGGGGTTGAGCTTGTTGCTGTCCAGAAGGCTCTTCGTGCTCTTCACTCATGCAGATAGGACCTGCACCTTGCACTTGCCACCCCGTTGCTCCTCGCCGACAGCTCTTCATAACCATTGCGCTGCCGCCGTGCACTTCGCGCCTCGCCAAACAGTCGCTCCTTGCCGACAGCTCTCGACGAACCTTGCGCTGCACCTTCACCTCGCACTCACCGTCTATGTTCGAGGTGGCGAACATCCCTCTTGCCATCTCGTCGTTGCGTGAAATTGCCATCTTACCCGTCGTACGTTAACACGCAGCGTCCGGTAACGTAGTCCAGAAAGCAGCATGGATTGGATGCCTTACAACGGACCTCGATCTGGAGCCATCTTCTTACAAGGCCCGTAAAGCGGTGGTCACGATGCGGCGCTTTTCCCGATGACCCACTTCGAAGACTTCACTAAGACGCTGCTCTATCCACTACGGTCGTCATGAAATATTGTTCGATGGCGAATATTAGTGGAAGGCTGTCACGGTCGCCATGAGATATCGTTCGATGGTTGAATGAAACTCTCACGTGTACTCTGCTTAAACTCCCTTTATTACTAATCTAATTGATCTTATATACTAACTTATACGTGCGTCTACATGACGTCACACTACGTTTCCTACGTGATTCTATTTAGGAAGGGAGCTACGTGATGATATGTGATTACCATATCACAGGGTAGTTAGGTTATCCTGGTCCATCTCCTTCTTGATATTGTTCCACCATGTGGCGGGTGGTCTGCCTCTTCCTCTGGGCTGGCTCGGTATGTTGAGTACTTTCTTAACAACGTAGTCATCTTCACGTCTTTGGATATGGCCATACCAACGCAGGCGGCTTTCCTTCACCTTGTCTACTATAGGGGCTACTCCGAAGGACCCTCTGATATGCTCATTACGGACTTTATCTAGACGTGTTACACCACCTGCCCATCTCAACATCTTCATCTCGTTCGTGTGCAGTTGTTGTTCGTGCACTCTTTTCGTGGTCCAGCACTCCGCTCCGTAGATTAAGGTCGGTCTCACTACTGTCTTGTACACTTTTCCCTTGATCTTAATGGGTATTTTGGGATCACAGAGAACACCAGTTAATGACCGCCATTTAAGCCATGCAGTATTTATTCGATGGTTAACGTCTTTGTCAACATTGGCATCAGGTGTAATTACGGAGCCAAGGTACTTGAAGCTCTCTACTTTAGGCAGTGGTATACCGTCTATGCACACATCAGTACCTACGTCGGCTGTTCCTCCATAGTCGCACTCCATGTACTCCGTTTTACTAAGACTAATACGTAATCCGTGGTTTTCTATTTGCTCTACCCAATGGTTAAATGTTACTTGAAGGTCCAAGGGTGTTTTGCTTAATAGCGCGATGTCATCCGCATAGAGCATGCACCATGGGGTAGGTTCCTGTATGTCACGTGTTATGTAGTCCATGCAGAGGTTGAATAGGAGCGGACTTAATGCTGAGCCTTGATGCACTCCTACCTTCACTTGAAAGGGGTCACTGAGACCTGCAGGACTTTTAACACGGGTTTTGGTGTCGTTGTACATATCTTGGACCATCGTTACGTATTGTTCCGGGATCTCATGTGCCACACATTAGCCTATTATACAACTAATTTTAAAAATATGCCCCATCAATTCTCTGGTAAAAGTTCTTGGAACGAGTTTGATTTTCAAAATTTTACAGGTTCGCTGCCATCTTGTTTTTCAATTATTTGAATGTTTTTTTATTTGCCGTCAAATTGCCCAGGGTTTGCAACATTTTCTTGTATTACCGCCTCTCTATATCTCTTACCGTTTCGGCAGGCAGTTCACCAGCTTCTAAACGAATCCGTTAAGACCACATTTTTATGAAATCTTCCTTTACCCCCTGTGACCTGCTACAAGTTTAAATATAGCTTATACCTACAAAATTCCACATTATGGGCGATTTTCCCCATTTTTTAGTTAACATACAAACTTCACCCCCTTGCCGCCATCTTGTTTTTCGAAATTCAATTTATTTTTTATTTTTCAGACAATTTGACTAAGGTTTGCAACATTTTCTTTTATGACATTTACTCTCTATCTCCTACCGTTTCGGCGGGCAGTACACCAACTTTTCACTAAGAAGGTCATTACCACATTTTTTTTCTTCACGTCAATTAACAATCCCACCCTCTTTGGATCTGACTTAAGTTTATGGCCTCTAAAATTTCTCCTTCGGGGTGTTTTTCCCCCTTAAAGTTTTTCATACAAAAGTTTCTCAAACCGCCGCCATCTTGGCTTTCATATTTTTTTTTCTACCCACCGTCAAACTGCCCAAGGTTTGCTACATTTTGTTGTACGACAGCGTCCCTCCATCTCTTTTCGTTTTGGCAGGCAGTTCACCATCTTTTCGCCAGGACCTCGTGGTCTACACGTAACAATTTTCCCTTTGGTTTCAGACACCTTATAACATTTTCTCCATACATCATACCCTTCCAAATGTACTCCTTATGCCCTAATCATTTCTATATGTGAGTCACCTATCCAGCTTTATAGGCCTTCGGCCTCGCAAGTTACCAAGTCTTCGAAGCCGAGTTTCGCATAAGTAAATTTAAGTTTGTATTTCATACAAAGTGTGTACAAAATGTATGCAAGGCAAACTTAACTTTTCAATTGGCTAAAAATATTTGCTTCATACAAAATTATATCGGTTCGCCGCCATCTTGTTTAACAATATTTTGATTTTTTTTTAATTTGCCGTCAAATTGCTTAAGGTTTGACACATTTTCTTGTATGGCGGCCACTCTCCATCTCTTATAGTTTTTGCGGGCAGTTGACCACCATTTCACTCAAACCTGATCTTCAATTTCCTATAGTTTTCCCAAATACACACATTAGCCTGTTACACAACAAATTTTAAAAATATGCCCCATCAAGTCTGGTAAAAGTTCTTGGAGCGAGTTTGATTTTCAAAATTTTACTGGTTCGCCGCCATCTTGTTTTTCAATTATTAGAGCGAACACCAAATTCTTTTTTAACTCCTTTTCTTCCAAAGCTGTGCGACTATGAAACAAACTTCCAAAGTCTATACTCGTACAAAGCAGTCCATCAATAACATCGTTTAAGATGCGATTAAGAGAACACTACTTATCGCAATCATCTTGAGTAAGTAATGTATTTATTTTATGTATTATATCTATGTATTATTTTTATGTATTTTATAAGTAAGTTTATACATTTTTATATATGCTCTAATAATAATATTGTGATTAGGTGTATATAAGTATATTCGTGTGTCGTTTAATTAAGTTTATCCCTTTTTACTTTCGAGCGGAGCGAGAAAGGTATTGTATTCGTGAAGAAAAAAAGTTTTTCTAATTTTCTCAAAAATGTGTTCTATATCACTTATACATTATAAAAAACAAGTCTCCCAAAAATGTCCGTCCGTCGGTCGGTCGGTCCGTCGGTCGGTCGGTCCGTCGGTCGGTCTGTCCGTCACGCTTTGGCCTAGCGGCTAAACGAATGGTCCGATTGACACCATATTTGGAATTTAGGACTTATATGCAAAACTATCGAAGGGTTCTAAGTGGTTTCTGGCTGGCTCTCATTTTGAGGGTAGCTGTCATACAACGAAAATGATAAATTGTAGTTTTCTCAAAAACGGCTCATAGAATCTTGATTAAACTTTGCATGACTAAGCATCTCCATGTAAGATATCTTGCGCCAGTATCAAATGATCTGTGTAATTTCATATAAGGGGTGTTCCTGTACCACCAAGTCGTAAATATGTGATTTACCCAAAATTGGTTCCATTGAGTTTATTAAAATTTTCTATAATATTACTCCTGGATTGGTTGTCTACCTGACTGGATATTCTTTATGATTTTTTGAATAAAATTTAGTACACAGGGTGTACCAAAAACTGAAAGGGCTTGCTCAGTAGACTAAACTGAACAATTATCCATAAGGAAAATGTGTTGGGAAATCAAAAAAATCTCCAAGTAATTTGTTTTAATTTATATTGTATTTTTAAATATCTTATCACGTTTATTATGCACATCCTTGTGCCCGCTTCAATTTCATTCTTCCACACCTGATAGGTTGGCTGGAAGAGATCTCTTAAAGAGATAAGCTCACCTTTGTAAACAATTTTCATTTAAAAACTGTATGTTATTTGTGCGCAATAAAGATATATATATATATATACAGCGATAAGGCCGCCTTTGCCCACTTTTTGTAATTTTTTGTTTTAATTTGTATTTGTTTTTTTTTAAGGTGTGCAATAAACTGTTCATCTATCTATCTATATCTATATATATAAAAGAAGAAGGTGACTGACTGACTGACTGACTGACTGACTGACATATCAACGCACAGCCCAAACCACTGGGTCTAGAGATTCCAAATTTGGCAAGTAGGTTCCTCATGAGGCCTAGGGGTGCACTAAGAAAGGATTTTACAAAATTCCACCCCTAAGGGGGTAAAATAGGGGATGAAAGTTTGTATGAAAGTCCGTCAGTTTTGAAGTTAGGATCTTCAAAATTTGTATTTAGGCTAACGACTAAAAATTAATAATTACGTGTCTCAGGGTTTTTGAAAATTCGACACCCTTAAGGGTGAAAAGGGGGATGAAGTTGAAAATTCTTTATTTTTAAAGTAAAATCCAAATAATTTATTATTTAGGCATTAATTCCACCCCAAATTCAACCCCTAAAAAAGGCAAGTAGGGTGAAAAAGTCTAAAAACCAATATGGGTATAGTTTGTATGGTTTATCGGGTCGCTGATTACGAAAACTACAACAATTTTGAAATCAAACGTGGTGGACGTGAAATACCATCATCCCCCTGGGGATGGAGTTGGGGTGCGATAGGTTTGAAATGTCCAAAAATCAAAATGGGTGTCGTTTGTATGGTCTATCGGGTCGCTGATTACGAAAACTACAACAATTTTGAAATCCAACGCGGTGGACGTGAAATACCATCATCTCCCTGGGGATGGAGTTGGGGTGCGATAGGTTTGAAATGTCTAAAAATCAATATGGGTGTCGTTTGTATGGTTTATCGGGTCGCTGATTACGAAAACTACAACAATTTTGAAATTCAACGTGGTGGACGTGAAATACCATCATCCCCCTGGGGATGGAGTTGGGGTGCGATAGGTTTGAAATGTCTAAAAATCAATATGGGTGTCGTTTGTATGGTTTATCGGGTTGCTGATTACGAAAGCTACAACAATTTTGAAATCCAACGTGGTGGACGTGAAATACCATCGTCCCCTGGGGATAGGGTTGGGGGTAGAGAGGTAGAGAGGTAGAGTGGTAGAGAGGTAGAGAGGTAGAGAGGTAGAGAGGTAGAGAGGTAGAGAGGTAGAGAGGTAGAGAGGTAGAGAGGTAGAGAGGTAGAGAGGTAGAGAGGTAGAGAGGTAGAGAGGTAGAGAGGTAGAGAGGTAGAGAGGTAGAGAGGTAGAGAGGTAGAGAGGTAGAGAGGTAGAGAGGTAGAGAGGTAGAGAGGTAGAGAGGTAAAGAGGTAGAGAGGTAGAGAGGTAGAGAGGTAGAGAGGTAGAGAGGTAGAAAGGTAGAGAAGTAGAGAGGTAGAGAGGTAGAGAGGTAGAGAGGTAGAGTGGTAGAGAGGTGGAGAGGTGGAGAGGTGGAGAGGTGGAGATGTAGAGAGGTGGAGAGGTAGAGAGGTAGAGAGGTAGAGAGGTAGAGAGGTAGAGAGCTAGAGAGGTAGAGAGGTAACGAGGTAGAGAGCTAGAGAGGTAGAGAGGAAGAGAGGTAGAGAGGTAGAGAGGTAGAGAGGAAGAGAGGTAGAGAGGTAGAGAGGTAGAGAGGAAGAGAGGTAGAGAGGTAGAGAGGTAGAGAGGTAGAGAGGTAGACAGGTAGAGAGGTAGAGAGGTAGAGAGGTAGAGAGGTAGAGAGGTAGAGAGGTAGAGAGGTAGAGAGGTAGAGAGGTAGAGCGGTAGAGAGGTAGAGAGGTAGAGAGGTAGAGAGGTAGAGAGGTAGAGAGGTAGAGAGGTAGAGAGGTAGAGAGGTAGAGAGGTAGAGAGGTAGAGAGGTAGAGAGGTAGAGAGGTAGAGAGGTAGAGAGGTAGAGAGGTGGAGAGGTAGAGGGGTACAGGTACAGGTACAGGTACAGGTAGAGGTAGAGGTGGAGGGAGAAGGAGGGGAAGGGGGAGAGGGAGGGAGTGAGGGAGGGGGAGGGGGTGATGAAAAGGGAGAGGGAGGGGGAGAGGGAGGAGGGGGAGGGGGAGAGACAAGGCGAGGGGGAGGGGGAGAGACAGCGGGAAGTGGAGAGGAAGGGGGGAGAGGGAGAGAGAGGGAGAGGGTTTAAGTTTTTCTCAATTTCTTCTGTGAATTGGCTCTGTTTTGAAATATTACATAAAGTTGTTTCTCATCTCTTTCTTTACATTTGTTAGGATACTGCTGCTAAGTTCCTCTGTTCTAAGTAATTTATGAGTAACGTCTGTATATTATATAAAATTCAGCTGGATCTTGAATTATACTCATTGATTTGCGAAGGGTTAGTCCAGTTTTTCCTTACTTTAAAATTACCCCGAAATGACGGGAAAATTTCTCATTGCTTCGAAAAACCGGTAACAACATAAATACGAAATCCACGCGAGCAAAGCCGCGGGCAACAGGTAGTATCTATATATATAAAAGAAGAAGGTGACTGACTGACTGACTGACTGACATAGCAACGCACAGCCCAAACCGCTGGATCTAGAGATTCTAAATTTGGCATGTAGGTTCCCTATGAGGCCTAGGGGTGCACAAAGAAAGAGTTTTACAAAATTCTACCCCTAAGGGGGTAAAATAGGGGATGAAAATTTGTATGAAAGTCCGTCAGTTTTGAAGTTAGGATCATTAAAATTTGTATTTAAGCTGACGACTAAAAATAAATATTTATGTGTCTCAGGGTTTTTGAAAATTCGACACCCATAAGGGTGAAAAGGGGGATGAAGTTGAAAATTCTTTATTTTTAAGGTAAAATCCACATAATTTATTTTTTAGGCATTATTGATGTAATTCTTAGCAACGTTCATCACTGTTATTGAAATTCCACCCCAAATTCAGCCCCTAAAAAAGGGAAATGGGGGGAAAAGTCTAAAAACCAATATGGGTATCGTTTGTATGGTTTATCGGGTCGCTGATTACGAAAACTACAACAATTATGAAATCCAACGTGGTAGACGTTAAATACCATCATTTTCTTGGGATGGGGTTGGGGTGCTATAGGGTTGAAATGTGAATATGGGTGTCGTTTGTATGGTTTATCGGGTCGCTGATTACGAAAACTACAACAATTTTGAAATTCAACGTGGTGGACGTGAAATACCATCATCCCCCTGGGGATGGAGTTGGGGTGCGATAGGTTTGAAATGTCTAAAAATAAATATGGGTGTCGTTTGTATGGTTAATCGGGTCGCTGATTACGAAAACTACAACAATTTTGAAATCCAACGTGGTGGACGTGAAATAACATCACCCCCTAGGGATGGGGTTGGGGTGCCATAGGTTTGAAATGTCTAAAAATAAATATGGGTGTCGTTTCTATGTTAGGGATAGCGTTTAAATTGGCGTTAGGGGTAGGGGTAGGGGCAGGGATAGGGAGAGGTAGAGGTAGAGAGGTAGAGGTAGAGAGGTAGAGAGGTAGAGAGGTAGAGAGGTAGAGATGTAGAGAGGTAGAGAGGTAGAGAGGTAGAGAGGAGGAGAGGTAGAGAGGTAGAGAAGAAGAGAGTTAAATAGGTATAGAGGTAGAGAGGTAGAGACGTAGAGACGTAGAGACGTAGAGACGTAGAGAGGTAGAGACGAAGAGACGTAGAGACGTAGATACGTAGAGAGGTAGAGATGTACAGAGGTAGAGAGGCAGAGAGGCAGAGAGGCAGAGAGGTAGAGAGGTAGAGGTACAGGTCTACCTGTACTACGGTAGAGGGAGAGGGAGGGAGAGGGAGGGAGAGGGAGGGGGAGAAAGAGGGGCAGGGGGAGAGGGGGAGAGACAGAGGGAGGGGGAGGGGGAGAGGAAGGGGGGAGAGAGAGGGAGAGGGTTTAAATTTCTCTCAATTACTTCTGCGAATTGGCTCTGATTTGAAATATTACAAAAAGGTGTCTCTCATCTCTCTCCTTACATTTGTTAGGATACTGCTGCTAAGTTCCTTTGTTCTGAGTAATTTATGAGTAACGTCTGTATATTATATAAAATTCAGCTGGATCTTGAATTATACTCATTGATTTGCGCAGGGTTAGTCCTGTTTTTCCTTAGTTTAAAATTTCCCCGAAATGATGGGTAAATATCTCATTGCTTCGGAAAACCGGTAACAACATAAATACGAAATCCACGCGAGCGAAGTCGTGGGTAACAGTATCTATATAAAAGAAGAAGGTGACTGACTGACTGACTGACATATCAACGCACAGCCCAAACCGCTGGGTCTAGAGATTCCAAATTTGGCATGCAGGTTCCTTATGAGGCCTTGGGGTGCATTAAGAAAGGGTTTTATAAAATTCTTCCCCTAAGGGGGTAAAATAGGGGATGAAAGTTTAAATGAAAGTCCGTCAGTTTTGAAGTTATGATCTTCAAAGTTTTTATTTAGGCTGACAACTAAAAATAAAGTTTAATGTGTCTCAGAGTTTTTGGAAATTTTACACCCTAAGGGGTGAAAAGAGGGATGAATTTTCAAAGTGAAATCCAAAAAATTTTTTGTTTAGGCATAACGTTCATCACTGTTATAGAAATTTCACCCAAAATTCAACCCCTAAAAGAGGGAAATGGACTGAAAAAGTCTAAAAATAATATGGGTATCGTTTTCATGGTTTATCGGTTCGCTGATTACGAAAACTACAAAAATTTGGAAATCCAACGTGGTGGACAAGAAACACTATCATCCCTTGGGTTAGGGGTAGGGTGCGATAGGGTTGAAATGTCTATAAATCAATATGGGTGTCGTTTGTATGGTTTATCGGGTCGCTGATTACGAAAACTACAACAATTTTGAAATCAAACGTGGTGGACGTGAAATACCATCATCCCCCTGGGGATGGAGTTGGGGTGCGATAGGTTTGAAATGTCCAAAAATCAAAATGGGTGTCGTTTGTATGGTCTATCGGGTCGCTGATTACGAAAACTACAACAATTTTGAAATCCAACGCGGTGGACGTGAAATACCATCATCTCCCTGGGGATGGAGTTGGGGTGCGATAGGTTTGAAATGTCTAAAAATCAATATGGGTGTCGTTTGTATGGTTTATCGGGTCGCTGATTACGAAAACTACAACAATTTTGAAATTCAACGTGGTGGACGTGAAATACCATCATCCCCCTGGGGATGGAGTTGGGGTGCGATAGGTTTGAAATGTCTAAAAATCAATATGGGTGTCGTTTGTATGGTTTATCGGGTTGCTGATTACGAAAGCTACAACAATTTTGAAATCCAACGTGGTGGACGTGAAATACCATCGTCCCCTGGGGATAGGGTTGGGGGTAGAGAGGTAGAGAGGTAGAGTGGTAGAGAGGTAGAGAGGTAGAGAGGTAGAGAGGTAGAGAGGTAGAGAGGTAGAGAGGTAGAGAGGTAGAGAGGTAGAGAGGTAGAGAGGTAGAGAGGTAGAGAGGTAGAGAGGTAGAGAGGTAGAGAGGTAGAGAGGTAGAGAGGTAGAGAGGTAGAGAGGTAGAGAGGTAGAGAGGTAGAGAGGTAAAGAGGTAGAGAGGTAGAGAGGTAGAGAGGTAGAGAGGTAGAGAGGTAGAGAGGTAGAGAGGTAGAGAGGTAGAAAGGTAGAGAAGTAGAGAGGTAGAGAGGTAGAGAGGTAGAGAGGTAGAGTGGTAGAGAGGTGGAGAGGTGGAGAGGTGGAGATGTAGAGAGGTGGAGAGGTAGAGAGGTAGAGAGGTAGAGAGGTAGAGAGGTAGAGAGGTAGAGAGCTAGAGAGGTAGAGAGGTAACGAGGTAGAGAGCTAGAGAGGTAGAGAGGAAGAGAGGTAGAGAGGTAGAGAGGAAGAGAGGTAGAGAGGTAGAGAGGTAGAGAGGAAGAGAGGAAGAGAGGTAGAGAGGTAGAGAGGTAGAGAGGTAGAGACGTAGACAGGTAGAGAGGTAGAGAGGTAGAAAGGTAGAGAGGTAGAGAGGTAGAGAGGTAGAGCGGTAGAGAGGTAGAGAGGTAGAGAGGTAGAGAGGTAGAGAGGTAGAGAGGTAGAGAGGTAGAGAGGTAGAGAGGTAGAGAGGTAGAGAGGTAGAGAGGTAGAGAGGTAGAGAGGTAGAGAGGTAGAGAGGTAGAGAGGTAGAGAGGTAGAGAGGTAGAGAGGTGGAGAGGTAGAGGGGTACAGGTACAGGTACAGGTACAGGTAGAGGTAGAGGTGGAGGGAGAAGGAGGGGAAGGGGGAGAGGGAGGGAGTGAGGGAGGGGGAGGGGGTGATGAAAAGGGAGAGGGAGGGGGAGAGGGAGGAGGGGGAGGGGGAGAGACAAGGCGAGGGGGAGGGGGAGAGACAGCGGGAAGTGGAGAGGAAGGGGGGAGAGGGAGAGAGAGGGAGAGGGTTTAAGTTTTTCTCAATTTCTTCTGTGAATTGGCTCTGTTTTGAAATATTACATAAAGGTGTTTCTCATCTCTTTCTTTACATTTGTTAGGATACTGCTGCTAAGTTCCTCTGTTCTAAGTAATTTATGAGTAACGTCTGTATATTATATAAAATTCAGCTGGATCTTGAATTATACTCATTGATTTGCGAAGGGTTAGTCCAGTTTTTCCTTACTTTAAAATTACCCCGAAATGACGGGAAAATTTCTCATTGCTTCGAAAAACCGGTAACAACATAAATACGAAATCCACGCGAGCAAAGCCGCGGGCAACAGGTAGTATCTATATATATAAAAGAAGAAGGTGACTGACTGACTGACTGACTGACATAGCAACGCACAGCCCAAACCGCTGGATCTAGAGATTCTAAATTTGGCACGTAGGTTCCCTATGAGGCCTAGGGGTGCACAAAGAAAGAGTTTTACAAAATTCTACCCCTAAGGGGGTAAAATAGGGGATGAAAATTTGTATGAAAGTCCGTCAGTTTTGAAGTTAGGATCATTAAAATTTGTATTTAAGCTGACGACTAAAAATAAATATTTATGTGTCTCAGGGTTTTTGAAAATTCGACACCCATAAGGGTGAAAAGGGGGATGAAGTTGAAAATTCTTTATTTTTAAGGTAAAATCCACATAATTTATTTTTTAGGCATTATTGATGTAATTCTTAGCAACGTTCATCACTGTTATTGAAATTCCACCCCAAATTCAGCCCCTAAAAAAGGGAAATGGGGGGAAAAAGTCTAAAAACCAATATGGGTATCGTTTGTATGGTTTATCGGGTCGCTGATTACGAAAACTACAACAATTATGAAATCCAACGTGGTAGACGTTAAATACCATCATTTTCTTGTGATGGGGTTGGGGTGCTATAGGGTTGAAATGTGAATATGGGTGTCGTTTGTATGGTTTATCGGGTCGCTGATTACGAAAACTACAACAATTTTGAAATTCAACGTGGTGGACGTGAAATACCATCATCCCCCTGGGGATGGAGTTGGGGTGCGATAGGTTTGAAATGTCTAAAAATAAATATGGGTGTCGTTTGTATGGTTAATCGGGTCGCTGATTACGAAAACTACAACAATTTTGAAATCCAACGTGGTGGACGTGAAATAACATCACCCCCTAGGGATGGGGTTGGGGTGCCATAGGTTTGAAATGTCTAAAAATAAATATGGGTGTCGTTTCTATGTTAGGGATAGCGTTTAAATTGGCGTTAGGGGTAGGGGTAGGGGCAGGGATAGGGAGAGGTAGAGGTAGAGAGGTAGAGGTAGAGAGGTAGAGAGGTAGAGAGGTAGAGAGGTAGAGACGTAGAGACGTAGAGACGTAGAGAGGTAGAGACGTAGAGACGTAGAGACGTAGAGACGTAGAGAGGTAGAGACGAAGAGACGTAGAGACGTAGATACGTAGAGAGGTAGAGATGTACAGAGGTAGAGAGGCAGAGAGGCAGAGAGGCAGAGAGGCAGAGAGGCAGAGAGGCAGAGAGGCAGAGAGGTAGAGGTACAGGTCTACCTGTACTACGGTAGAGGGAGAGGGAGGGAGAGGGAGGGAGAGGGAGGGAGAGGGAGGGGGAGAAAGAGGGGCAGGGGGAGAGGGGGAGAGACAGAGGGAGGGGGAGGGGGAGAGGAAGGGGGGAGAGAGAGGGAGAGGGTTTAAATTTCTCTCAATTACTTCTGCGAATTGGCTCTGATTTGAAATATTACAAAAAGGTGTCTCTCATCTCTCTCCTTACATTTGTTAGGATACTGCTGCTAAGTTCCTTTGTTATGAGTAATTTATGAGTAACGTCTGTATATTATATAAAATTCAGCTGGATCTTGAATTATACTCATTGATTTGCGCAGGGTTAGTCCTGTTTTTCCTTAGTTTAAAATTTCCCCGAAATGATGGGTAAATATCTCATTGCTTCGGAAAACCGGTAACAACATAAATACGAAATCCACGCGAGCGAAGTCGTGGGTAACAGTATCTATATAAAAGAAGAAGGTGACTGACTGACTGACTGACATATCAACGCACAGCCCAAACCGCTGGGTCTAGAGATTCCAAATTTGGCATGCAGGTTCCTTATGAGGCCTTGGGGTGCATTAAGAAAGGGTTTTATAAAATTCTTCCCCTAAGGGGGTAAAATAGGGGATGAAAGTTTAAATGAAAGTCCGTCAGTTTTGAAGTTATGATCTTCAAAGTTTTTATTTAGGCTGACAACTAAAAATAAAGTTTAATGTGTCTCAGAGTTTTTGGAAATTTTACACCCTAAGGGGTGAAAAGAGGGATGAATTTTCAAAGTGAAATCCAAAAAATTTTTTGTTTAGGCATAACGTTCATCACTGTTATAGAAATTTCACCCAAAATTCAACCCCTAAAAGAGGGAAATGGACTGAAAAAGTCTAAAAATAATATGGGTATCGTTTTCATGGTTTATCGGTTCGCTGATTACGAAAACTACAAAAATTTGGAAATCCAACGTGGTGGACAAGAAACACTATCATCCCTTGGGTTAGGGGTAGGGTGCGATAGGGTTGAAATGTCTATAAATCAATATGGGTGTCGTTTGTATGGTTTATCGGGTCGCTGATTACGAAAACTACAATAATTTTGAAATCCAACGTGTTGGACGTGAAATACCATCATCCCCTGAGGATGGGGTTGGGATGCGATAGGTTTAAAATGTCTAAAAATCAATATGAGTGTCGGTTGTGTGTTTATATAAGGATAGGGATAGCGGTCAAGATGGCGTTAAGGGTAGGGGTAGGGAAAGGGATAGGAATAGGGGTAGGGTCAGGGTTATGAGCAGGATTTTGCTGAAATGTTAGTGAACTATATTTCATATTAAGTTTGGCGTTCGAATTAATTACCGTTCTGACGACTGAGCAAAAACAAACAAAATACGTTTCTTGTATGGCGACCCACCTCATTTTTTATATTTTATTATGATGTGATATATTTGTCTTAAAAACACATATCGTTTGAAATTTTAAACTACTTACCTATTTCGGTTCAAAAAATTCAACTATCAACTTCGTAAAACACGACATATTTTCGACATCGTGCCGCACTGTTTGTCTCTGTCGCATCCTGCCGGGGAGCACCACATTTTATTTGTTTTCTATAGGTATGTGCTTAAATCCTGCTAAAATTCATCCAAGAACACAGGCTAAATCTTATTTGCTTAGAAAGCGGCTACCGTGGTCGCCCTCTGGTTACCGTCAAGTAAGTCCTCACGCGAGCAGGTGGTCGGGCACGCGGGACAATTAGTGAGGTGTGCCATGGTTTGCAAGAGTTCTCCACATTCACAGCTGGCGTCTGCGCTACTTAGGAACCCCCACCGGCATAGGTTATCCTTGCTTCGGCTAACTTGGGTCCTCAGCCTATTTAGACTTTTCCAGGTTGGCCAAGGTTCCTTATAGCCAGGAGGCAGGTTTTCGTTGGGGCGGTACAGTGAATGTGGGTACTCGCTCGCCCAAAGTCTGCACCTCACGTCGGAAGGGTTGTGGTTGGTAGGCTGTGTGGATCGAAGGATGCATTTGCGGCTTCGCAACCGAGCTGCGGCGGAAGAGAGCCCGTAGAATGGATGTCTCGGGTTGCTTTCCTGTTTTTTTTTTCTAGCGAACAGGTCACTTTTCTACGGACTCTGGGAGGAGTTATTCCCGCAAGAACGAACAGTATACCGACAGGAGCTGGCTTGAGGCAGCCAGTCACGATGCGGCAGGTGTCATTAAGCTCCGCGTCAACCTCTCTGGTGTGAGCTGACCTAGCCCACACTTGACACGCGTACTCTCCTGCTGAGAAACACACGAGCTAGCCCTGTAGTGCGCATAACCGTTGGGTTTGCTCCCCAGTTGGTGGAGGAGAGACGGCGCAGCAGTTTGTTATGGGAACTTACTTTTTGTTTTGTGTTTCTGCAGTGGGTCTTGTACGTCAGAGAGCGGTCCAGTGTCACTCCCAGGTATCTAGGGCAACTGCAGTTCTGGATGACGGCACCTTTAGCCTCCCGATTGCGTAGGTGGAAAGCGCACGATTGGGTTCTGCTTGGGTTGGGCCTTAGAGCGTTATGCTCGTAATATTTATGAAGGTTCTCCAAGGCAAGATTCAGTGTGCTTTCCACGGTTTTGAAGCTCTTATGCTGGCAAGTTCGTGCAAGGTCATCGGCATAGATGTATTGCCGTCTGTTAGGGTAAAGGGGCTGATCATTTGTGTAGATGTTAAATAAAAGTGATGCCAAGACACTTCCTTGGGGGAGACAGTTTTTCTGGCAGCGCCATCTACTCTTCTTGCCATGTAGGTGGACGCAAAAGCGGCGGTTACAGAGAAGCTCACTTAACAGTGTCACGAAATTTGTATCGTTTGTGGCACTCGATACTTTAGACAGCAATTCTTTACGTTCACTGTGTCATACGCTGCTGAGAGATCGACAAATAAAGCACCTGTGACCATGCCCCGCTCTAATCCATCCAGTGTGTTGAGTGAGGTTAAGCACCTGACTGGTGGACAATTTTCCTAGCCAGAATCCGGCCTGTTGTGGGATGAGAGTGGGGTCAATGGTAACTGTGAGTCGGTTGAGTATTAGCCGCTCGAAAAGTTTGAAGGTATGACATAGGAGGGGAATTGGTCTATAGCTTTTAGGGTCAGAGGGGGAGACTTTCCTGTTTGAAGTTAGGCTACGATTTTAGACTTTCTCCACAATTTCGGGATCTTTGCTGATGTCATGCAATTGTTTAATAAGCTCAGCAGCCAGGAT
Organism: Athrips mouffetella; assembly: GCA_947532105.1. Lineage (NCBI taxonomy): Eukaryota > Metazoa > Arthropoda > Insecta > Lepidoptera > Gelechiidae > Athrips > Athrips mouffetella. The sequence goes on along the minus strand of CANNWQ010000016.1, from coordinate 274,437 downwards.
ATAGCCACTGGTCCCAAGTGTTTCAGCTGTTGGACTGTAATATCATCCAAGCCAGCAGCTTTCCCGTTTTTGAGTGATTTTATGCTTGTGATGATATCAGTGAGCGTGAAAGGTATGCTGATGTTGTAACACGTTTGTTGGGCCTGTTGGGTTTGTTATGGCATTTTGGGTAGCCTTCCAGTAGGCTTACCATTATTAGTTGGTGAGCTACCGGCAATGAAGGAGGGGGCTGGCTGATCGTTTGTCAACTTCTGTGTTGTGGACCACGCTTTCTTGCTGTTATGCGTCATATCTGTGGTCGTGACGGTATTCATCCACTTTTCTTGCCTACTGTCGCCTACCAATCTCAAAAGCTCTTCTCCAATTAAGATGGTCTGTTTAGAGAAGGGGTCCTCTGCAAAGAAGATTTCATATTTTGTTAATAGAGCCGAGGCATATGATGTTAAGCCTGGGATGTATGATGTTCGACAGCCTCTAGGTATGGTCTGGCGGGATACAGACCAAATGACCTCAACAAACCTATTATAGTTTTCAGGTTCAGGCGGTAGGTCGAGAAGATGATGGTCCACTGTTTTAGAAAAACTGGTCCAATCAGCTTTATTAAGTTGAACTTCCTTCAAAATGGGACCTGCAAATGTCACAGTAGCTACAACCTGAATCACCACAGGTCGATGCTGTGTTATAGTTATTGACGAACACAGTTACTTGGTGCATTGTGGTCTTATGATCGTGCTGCAGAAAGCTAGGTCCGGGTTATAGCCGCGACGCCAGAGCCAAGCAGATTATGCGCAAGGATTGCCTTGTTAGATATCCTACTAACATGTTTTTAAAGTCTTCAGTAAATTCTATATGTCTAATCTGTTAGTTAACTTGTATCTGCCTATACTGATCATGCAAATATTTTTTATTAGAATGACATATGTTCAGTCCCGAAAACACGCGAACAAAGACGCGGGCAACAGTCAGTCAGCTTATAAAAATACTTAAATTTTATAATCCCAAAAAATAATTGAGGAAGAGGATGGAGGAAGATCGTGCAGTCAAAAGAGCGTACCTGGGACGACCGACGGGAAAGCGGCCGGTCGGACGTCCCAGGTACCGCTGGAGTGACGAAGTGCAGAAGGACCTGAGCGCTCTCCAAAGACCTGATTGGCGTGAGGAGGTGCAGAAAAGGGCCGACTGGCGGCTTTTGGTGTTGGAGGCCAAGATCCTCTTTGGGTCCCTGAGCCAGCGAAAGTAAGTAAGTAAGTAAGTAAGTAAAAAATAATTGATGATGTCCACCCAAAGATTCCACAGGCTTTATTTGTTTTGAAAATTGGGAAAAGCAATACTAACCTCACCACAATCAACATCCCAAAGTTTCGTAAATGTACATGACAACAGAATAACTAGCCTGGGTAAGTATAGTTTAAGTTGTTGTTTTGTTGAGCCAGCAAGGACTTTCAGCTTTGACCAGTCTGTCTTTTACAAAATGTTGTACTACTTATACTATATAAACCTACCATAGAGCAACATTAACAACTTACGCGCGGATTTGCCGATCGTGATAAGAAGGTGAACTATAAGATCAAGAATACCACCCCTGAAAAAAAAAAAAGTTAAGTTAGTTCAAAATCTACCTACTAGAAGATTGTATGAATTAATAAATAAATGGTACAGCAGCACTGCACTTACTTTCTCGCGATATACGAGAGTCATCATTCAACAGTGTCCCAGCCGGGAGTCGAACCCAGAACCTCCGGATCAAGAGCCGAATGCTCTAACTACTATATTATAAAGGCAGCGGATAGTAATGACAAAATAAGTACCAACTGCAAACTTAAGTTTATAATTCCATACAAATAATATAAAAATACAAACTTACTTATACCTACAAAATTTATGTAAAAATGATTTAATAAAATATTTAGTCAGGTAGAAAACCATTTAAGAATCCAAATTGTATAACATCAAAATAAGCTCAACGAAACCGATTTTGAGTAAATCACATTTTTAAGTTTTAAGTTTTACGCTTATATGAATTTATACAGACCAATTGATACTGCCGCAAAATATCTTAAATAGAGATGCTTGGTCATGCAAAGTTTCATCAAGATTGTATGAGATGTTTTTGCGAATATTAAAATTTTTCATTTTCGTTGTACGACAGCTACCCTCAAAATGAGAGCCATCAAGAAACCACTCAAAACCCTACAATGGATTTGCATAAAGCTCTTAAATTCAAAATATCGGACCATTCATTTAGCCGCTAGGCCAAAGCGTGACGGACAGACCAACCGACGGACCGACCGACGGACCGACCCGACCGACGGACGATAATTTTTGGGAGACTTGTTTTTTATGATGTATGTATGTGATGTAGAACAGATTTTTGAGAAAATTAGAAAAACTTTTTATTACGAATACGATACCTTTCTCGCTCCGCTCGAAAGTAAATAAATAGTACAGCAACACTGCACTTACTTTCTCGTGATGCAAGAAAAAAGTATCAACTGCTAACTTGCATTATGATGATACAAATGCTTTGCTTTCTAAACCTAACACAGAAGAACTTGAGAAAATAGCCAATGAAACTTTAGCAGCCTTTCATGTTTGGTTTACAGCAAATAAACTACAGGTAAATGAAAAAAAGACAAGCGCTATTCTCTTTAAATCGACAGTTAATAAAAAAACGACCTTGAACTTGAAGATGTGTAATCAAAAAATTGAGTTAGTCCCAACAGTTAAGTTTTTAGGAATACAAATGGATGCTCTCCTAAACTGGAAAACCGAATTAAATACGATCGAAAGCTCAATTAGCTCTGCCTGTTTTGCTCTTAGGACTTTACGAGACGTTCTTGGTATTGACCAGTTTAGAGCTGTATATTTCGCTTTAGTAGAGTCAAGGTTAAGGTACAGTATTAAACATTGGGGTAACGGGTATAAGTATAATGTCACTAAGGCTTTCACAATTCAAAAAAGGGCAATACGACCTATAGCCAGAATCCCTCCGTAGGAATCTTGTAAGGAATATTTTAAGAAATATAAAATTCTGACTGTGCCCGGTCTCTATGTAATGGTACTTTTAGTTGATATAGTTAAAAATAGGCACAAGTTTGAAACTGATTGTGACATGCAAATAAGACTTAAAACTAGAAGGTTAGATCTAATTAATGTCATTAAACCAAACCTAAATATTGTCAAGAATAGTCCTTTGTACCAAGCTGTAAATATATTTAACAAGTTTCCAACTGATTTAAAGAACATTGATAATTTGATTAATTTTAAGAGACATTTGAAAAAAAAATTATTAGAAAAAGTTTTATATAGTTTTAACGACCTGTAAGCTAGTGAATCTTGAACTTGACCTGTGATATTAATTTACTGACATCAAAATTATTATTATCTTTTTTTTTGACATTGTTTATTTTAATTTATGTGAATTTTGGACTTTATATATGTAGAGAATAGATTTGACATGATTTAATTTTTTGGGATATTTTATATTGTAGAGCATTTTATTTTATTTTTTAGTGATTTTGTTTATAATTTTATAATTAAATTTTTAGTTTTATTCTATTTATTAATTTTATTGTAATTCGCACACAGTTATGTACTGTTTCATGAATAAAGATGATGATGATGATGATGATATGTAAATCCATACACATAGTACGGAAATACATAATTATTTAGGTTTAAAAAAAATGTTGTAATGAAATATGCAGATCAATTCAGAATTCAAATTGTTAAACATTTAAAGAAACTTACCGTAAACTATTTTGAGTAAATTACATGTTTAAATTTTGGAAGTACTGGAGCAAACCTTTAAAGTATTATTAGTATAATAGGTCTTTACCTATGGAATTGCCGTTTTGTATGGCGAATTTTAGGTTTACTCAATTTTCAGTACTAACATTTTTGCATTTTTCTTAGGAATTATTAATCCAATATTTTTTTTAAGCATTATTGGGAAGACATTTAGCCATAGAATACATGAAACAGAGTTAGAAAGGCGAAGAAGGTAGGCCCCGCGAGCCACGGATAGGTCCATCGGACAAATAAACGTCAAAACTTCAAAATGACCCTTTTAGTCATTTGCCCTACTCAATGGCGTAAAGAGCTGCGACGTATTTTTTAAGAAAATGCCGTGTTGTGCGATAGTATCATGTCGAGCTTACAGCTAAGATCAAAATTTGCAAAATGGAGGCTTATGCTATCACCGATAAGCATTTAGAATACCTTTTTATCCACAATATTTGTTGAAACAAAAATATTTTTAGGACTGTTGAAACCAGAGCAAAAGTGCTTTCAAAAATACATCGATATCGATAAATTTCTGTATTCTTGCATTATTCCTGTAATGTTGAATACTTACTTTGTATATGTCGCAGGCAAATCGTATAATTCGCCGTTTACAATCGGCGGGCAAACTAAACGGGCGCTAAATTGTAAAACAGCGCCGGCAGATTGTAAACGGGTTTAGATCACTGGTGCATTTTAAGTTTGATAGCCACGGTGAACCAAACCTAACCGATCCCAAGTGGGATCGGTTAGGTTGGGTTAGGTTATCTGGCGACAACAACTCACGAGCCGAGCGAGCGAAGCGAGCGTGCCGCGGGAGCTTCCGGCAAGTGCCAGAACCGAATTACGCGCCGTTTTGTGAAATGCCGTATTTTAATTTTTTCGGCATTTTGTAGAATGCCAAGGCAAACTGTGATATGACGAATTATACGATATGCCTGCAGCATATATATATTTTTTAGCTTTGAAGTGTATTATTTGTCCATTTATTTAATGTCAAATACCAATGTCATAAAAGTACAATAAAATTAGGTCACAAATGAAATATTGTGTCAAGCGCGTCTCCTCAGTCTCTAGCAGACAGGCAGCGTTCCCACGATGAACAGCAAGACTTAATCTTTGCACTAGAAAGCTGCCTGCTCTGCGATCGCCGGAAACCTCGATAAGACGCACGGACAAGTCCCCAATAAACCTTTTAGTCTCAGGGCCCCAGGGTCCCATCGTCTCGAACGCAACTGGCACGAACACGTAACCTTCAGGGAGGTCCTGATATTTCAAGGACTTCCTCAACTCCGCCCCAGCAGCGGCGAAACCCACCCGTCCAGCAGTAGCACGGAGATGGGTTGGCGCTAGCGTATTCACACAAGTCACATCCCACGCAAGAAACTTTCCCTCTTTCCACGCCACGTGAGATACTCCGTCGGGCCTCTTTCCATCCCAGTGAACTCCGTTTGGTTCCAACATATCCGGAACGTTCGCCGAGGCAAGGGCCCGCCGCAGCAAATCATTCAATGTGGCGTGGCATGGGATGCGACCCGCACTCTTCCTACAAGAAAGACCGTTATGACCGAGCTCACACACGTCCGCAACTTCCGGTCTTCGCACCCAGTCTCAGGCCGGCAATGAGGGAGAGACTTGTGTTATCTAATAAAGTGCCGATTGTGGATGACGGCAGGGCGTTAAGCCAGTGTCCTGACTCTTAAAAACGGCCAAAAGCCTGGCTCGGTCCGATGGACCCGGGCTGGTGTCCAGAAATTGCTGCTGAACACTCCGGCACAGTGGCTCGTCCCATATTTTTTGAGAGGCCTAAACTGTGGGGATGGATTGGTCAGGACACAGGTCAAAACATCTGTCCCTGGCGTCAAGGAAGTGTGCGACCTCTACAGACCCCATGGAGGGAGTCGCAATCTTGGCAAAAAGATCTATGCAGCTATAACCAGATGACAGGAAGGCGGGAAAAGCCACCTTTGATGGCTTCCTAATGCCTAAGCCCCCAAGCCGTGAGATGGTACGTCCTCCAGCCTTGGGCGTGGGAAGCGAACCAGAGACCGAGCAGGATGCTAAATATCTTTGTATCAGGCTAAATTTAAATCGATCGTCATTTTAGGACCCAAAATACATTATAACTGTTCTAGGCAGTCCGCTCCACAGATGATATCATCGACATATGTGTTTTCCCTTAAAGCATTGGCTGCCAAAGGATACTCATCCTGATGCAAATTAGCAAGCTCTATAAGACATCTCGTGCTTAAGAAAGTTGAGGCTTTTAACCCATAAGTGACTGTCTGTAACTGTAAGCTAACAACAGGCTTACTGGGATGATCTCGCCATAAAATATTTTGCAATGGCCTAAATTTTTCATTGATCGAGCACATCCTGAACATCTTCTCTATGTCACACATAAGTGTATACCGGTAGGTACGGAACAGTGTGAGTATACTGAACAGGTTGTTCTGGACAACAGGTTCATTCAACATAACATCGTTCAAAGAGAGCCCATTTTTGGACTTCACGTTCCCCCCAAATACAACTCTTAATTTTGTTGTTTTGCTACTATCGTTTTGGACGGCGTGATGAGCAAGAAAATACACAGGATCATTACAGACATCATACTGACTAATGTCAACCTCCTTGGCATGTCCCAACTCCACGTACTCATCAATAATTTTTTTATATTTTTCAAAATACTCCGGGTTAGACTCAATTTTTTTTTCAAGTGCAAAGAATCTTTGCAATGCATGTAAGAATGAATCACCAATATCTAACTCTTCTAGAGAGCATTTTAATGGATAATCAAGCGAAAAATGCCCTTTTTCCAATTTCACCGAGCTTTGAAATATTTCTTCAGCCTTTTGAAATTCATTATCATTGGTTTGTTTTAGACTTTCGCACTTTTCAATCATGTTTATTTTGTTTCGGGTCTTAGCGCGATAATCTTTATCATTTTTTGATTTTTCTGGGATCTTTTCTGATAGCCAGAAGTTGCTCATAATTGATTCTAGATCATTTTGTTGAAAGTTGTCCTGAACAATAAAATTTGAGACCAAATTAACATTGGAAGAGTAAATAGGATTTGGATTCTGAACAGTGCCAGTAACTACATGGCCAAATAAAGTATTTTGCAAAACAAGACCATTATCTAATTTAATAACACCATCAATAATAATTTTTGAATAAAAACTGACACCCAATAATAATGGGATTTCTGATGGTTTATTGAACTCATCATCGGCCAGCTGAACGTTGTCAGGAAGATTGCAACTTGCAATATTTATATGATTTTGTGGCAAGTGTGCTGTCACATTATCAAGAATGTGACATTTCACTGAATACTTCACATTGCACTTTGAAGATTGCAATAATATAGTAGTGCATTCATTGACTTTGTTAGGACTCTCACCTAAACCAATAATATTTGAATCTTGAGCAATAGATGTCAAGTTCAGCTGATCGACTAGTGAGCGCTTTATAATTCATACTTGGCTGCCACAGTCAAGTAACGCTTTTACATAAACTTCTTGACCAGATCTGTCAATCAGTTTCACCTTCATAGTAGGCAATAAAATGTTTGTTGTTGTTGGAGATGAATTGGAATGTAAGGTAACTACCTCATCTTCTTTTGGCTGTTCCTCATGCAGAAGAGTATTGTGCGAAGCTTTGCAAACTTTACATTTAAAAAAATACTTGCATTTATTGACATGAGCTCTCAGACAAGTGGTGCATAATTTATTGTCAGCCACAAATTTAACTCGCTGAGCCGTCGGAGCCAATTTGAATTTAGAGCATGCATAAAGGAGATGGTGAGTGTTATTGCAAAATGAACAATTATTTGTGGAAGTAGTTGCATTATTTCCAACAAAAGAAGCTCTGCTGGTGTTCTTCTTGCCTTAATTGCAGACATTATCATGAGAAGAACTATCTTCCAACGCAATTGCACGTTTTTCTACAAAAATTAAAAATTCTTCCATAGTAGGAAGGTGATCGCATGACCTATCCAAATGGTAAGCACGATTGGTGTAGATATCGAGCTTCCTAGAGAGTACACTTATCAACAGCATGTTCCATTCATCAACGGGATGTTCAAGATTTTTTAATGCATGCAATTGCTGTCGCACATCTGAAATAAAGGCCCTAATGCTGGAAGCAGTGCCCTTCTGCATGGGAGGTAAGTCCAAAAGAACATTAATATGATTAGACACTAATCTTGCTCGATTGTTGAAACGCCTATCTAACAATTTGATTGCTTCATTGTAGGATTCATTAACAAGCGGTAAATTAATTATAACAGACAGTGCATCACCTGTTAGATACTTTCTTAAATAGAACAACTTTTGAACACAGGGCAATGACTTATTTTTATCAATAACAGCATTAAATAAGTCCATAAAAGGTTTGAATTGTGTAAAGTCCTTTCCATCATAGGATGAAAGCTCTATGCTTGGCAGCTTGCATGTAGAAATTGAATGATTACGATCATTATTAGTAATAACAGATAACTCACGTATAGCTGCATTAATCTTCCCAAGCACCTTGAAATATGTCTCCTCGATCTGACCAACATCTTCATTGTCGGTGCTATCCAGGCTTAGAATGTCTAAGTGCACACTCTCGAAGTCCTTGAGGGTGCTCATAAGCTTCTCCCTCCGCGCTTCTAGCGTGTCAACCGTGGACGCCGCAATGTTAAGCGGATCGCTGATGAAATTATCCAGGCGCGTAATGGTACCTTTGTACTGACCACGCTGTTTCCGCAAACGCTTGAGCTCTGCCTCAGTCATTTTGTATCGTAAATGACTATACCGTAATGCAAAGTTCTGATAACCGCACTAAATCTGTATGCCGCACTTAATTTTACGAATGCAGCACTAAACACGTACGCACAGCTTAAATCTAACACTTTTTTATCGCGATAGATTACGAAAATAACTGCGCAACAACTATTTTTTGCACGGAAAACCGATTCAAACGTGTTTGTTTACATTGAGTCGTTTGACGTTTCTGAGTGAATGAAGTTCCGCTGCACGATGACAAATGACACGATGATTGAGAACGTATTGACCAAGTATTGACGTTCGCAGCGCCAACTTACGGCAAACAACCGGAACTATTGCTGGAATGCACGCCGCTGCTGCGCACGGAAACCATTCGCTCTTTCCAGCGATGATTTTCACCTTCGAAATTGTGGAATCTTGAATTGTGATGCGACGATATAGCGTCGTACTGGAAGATTCCTCGCAATCACTACTATGCGAATATGCAAGGAAAAAAACACGATGACGTAGCCACGACTTGCCGGCGGATAGTGACTCGGTATAGCGAGTCGTCGAAAATCAATTTCCTGGCGAGCAATCTTTAAAACTACAATGTCACTGGTAACACAAGTCTGAAGGACCAAAAAGAAGTCTATGTTAAATAAAAAGACTTCGTGTAGATAAGAAAAAACTGATTTATTGAAATCAATAGCACTGCACATGACAAGAGTAAGAATGGCAGAGAGAGTATACCATCGTAAAAAAAAAGAATATCACACGTTTTAGTGTTGCTATTTTAATACCTTAAAAACTACTAAAATCATACCAAAATACAATTATTATGTTCTGTATTGAACAATTAGCATTCGTGGCCTTAAAACGATAGCTTTTTATTTTCGTGCTTCAGAAGGCACGCAAGATATTTAAATCATTATTCGTAAATTTTGTTTCCTAGTAATGTAGTCGATAAGAAGATTTTAACCTCAGAAGCACCGTGGGTTCACATGTGAACCCAGATCGCTTCCTTTCGTCAAGCACCGCGGGTTCACATGTGAACCCGGAAACAGATTTTCGAATTTTGCCTTATTGCAGAAAAAATACGGTTTATTTTGGTTTGACATGTATGATGACTTTAGACCTTATAAAATTACCTTTTGAATGACATATAAACCATAGAGGTACAGTGGCTACGTTCGGAAATATCAGCGATTACTTCCCGCGCACTGAATACCCGACCAATGTAAGTAGGTCTATTGGCGGGAAAAAATTGCAAATTCGCAATGTCACTTTGTTTTCTGCGGTGTTTAGTGGAGTTTTTTATTATATTTGGCGGTTACTATTATAGTATCATATTGTGTAAGGGTCACTAACATAAGCAGAAAACCTATCATAGGTAATTAGGTAATTAGTTTGATCTAGTTGTTAAGAGTTTTCAAGCCAAGTACTGACTTTATACGGTTTAGCGACATTACTAGGAAACAAAATTTACGAATAATGATTTAAATACCTTGCGTGCCTTCTGAAGCACGAAAATAAAAAGCTATCGTTTAAAGGCCACGAATGCTAATGCTAAATTAAATGATATTGAATAGACTAGCGGTGTGTTTTAAAAATAATTTTGAAATTGCGTTAAGATATTTTTCTTTCTTCCAACTAAATTGTTGGAACAAAGGAATGATAAACTACTCAAAAAAAGGCAAGTGTCGTAAAACACATGTGCGGATAGGACGGAACAGCTTTGAAATTCCTACAATGGAAGTTTCAAATGTCGTAAGGTTGATTTTTTTGTTATTTGGAAGAAAAGGTTGCCCAAGTCTTAATGGGCTACCTACTTAGAAACCAAAAAAAATTTGAATGTAATAATAGTTGGGAACGAGACATGACCCGCTGGGTTTCGGTGATAAATTTAACGAGAAATAAAGGTTTATGGCTCTTAAACAAGTCACGAATATATCGTGGCTAGCGAATTGTATGACTTGATAAATTCTATGAACTGAGTCACTTAGATGGTTCAAAAGCGTAGAAAATTCCAAAGAGTTCAATCGGTGAATGATTACATGTGGTGCTATTGATAAGTCAGTCATTGTTAATAAGTTGATAAGTCAAGCGATGTTTGAGATTTTGAGAGTAAAATAATATATAAAGTCCACATCTCACTCATGCTTCAGCATTTGATTTCCTAGCAAAAGTTGGTATTATTGTTGATACTTCATAAACTTTACATAAGTATCATTATCATAACATTTCAATGAGACGTTTACTGCAAGACAGGGAATTCTCTTTAGAAGTATGCCAGAACGCGTGGTACTTTGTAGAAAATCTACGATAGACACCACGGTTGTGACCGTTGCGGCTGACGATCGCTGTTGTTGGTGACCGCAGTGTGTAAAGGCCATATTGGGATGAAATAGGAAGTGAGATATGACATACAGGTACGACACTATAATCTAGATAACTTGTGTACAAATAAGTTACTAAGTATATCTATGTACGAGAACCGATCTTAGAAAACATCGAAATATTCTGCATTTCGTCTAAAATACGGCACGGAACTCTAAAAGGACACTTAAACGGTCTTTTAAATTGTTCGAAGCTCGTACACACGGCCGCACAACAGTAGAAACACTTTTGGGCCTTATGGCGTGGTAATAGAGTTGAAAAAGTTTCTACCGACAAGCGGTTGAACGTACCCCTGTTGTTTAAGCGCAGGTAGTTAGCATCTTTATGCGATTATAAGTTATTGAAACTGGAGACTGTTTATGGTCGTTTAGAATTCCAAAAACTACTGGACTGATATACTTTAATTGGGAACAAATAGGTAGGTAATTTTGTACTCTTTGTAGCAAGCGGAGTCTTGATACGTGTATGAAAGGTCAGCAGTGGAGTATTTCAGTGGAATCTGATTATGAAATTATCAATTAAAGTGAATTATGGTAAAAAGTAATAATGCTTGTCTTAAAACGTGAAATAGGCAACGCGATCCGATTTATGTAAAATCTATCCAGCAGTAAAGTATAAGACCAAAGATTTTATCGAAACTTAAGGACAATAAGGAGAAGACAAAGGATCTGCTCATTATAAAAGATTACCTAAGGTCAGGGTGAAACCCTTTTATAAGTTATATATATAAACAAGGATAAGTAAAGACGTCACTGTACCCATACTCTGAGAAAAAAAAGGGACTGGAGAACTGTTATGACCAATGAGAGTAACCATTTACTTAGGTAGTATGTAAATCTGAATGCAAAAGAGGCGTCAATAAAAAAGGTCAACGTCCACATTTATGGCAGTAATGAGGTACATAGTACTACAGACATGAGCAGGTAGTTTGGTGAGAAAGGAAGACTTATATACAAGTCATTAGGTTGTGTGCATATAGATAGGGATAGTATGCATATGGGTAGTTGTGTAACCTTAGGATAGGTTTATGTTCGTTAAGTTATGTAAATAGGTTGGTTAGGTAGATTTATTTGTAGGTAGGGGTATAATGTAGGCAGGTATATTAATAGTACATAGAAAGGTTAAGTTGGAAGCAGGTAGATTTATACATATAACGGATGAATATAGCCTTTGCTGCTGCTGGATCGCTAAAAAGGTGGAAAAACTTGCTCCCCGTAAAGACTAAAATCGAACTTGTGCAATCCCTACTTTTTCCGATTCTGAACTACGCAGATGTATGCCTCATTGACCTCAATAAGGACCTGCTCAATAAGCTACAACGCTTGCAAAATATGTGCATCAGATTTATATATGGGTTGCGTAAGTTCGATCATGTGTCTGAATACAGGAGCAAGTTAAAATGGCTTCCTATTAGGTTGCGCCGTGAAGAACACGTCCTGACGCTTCTGTACAATGTTCTGTATGACCCACGCACTCCTTCCTACCTTAAGGAGAGTTTCTAGTACCTAGGTGCTGACCGCTCCCGTGTCTTTCGATCGAAGTCTGACAACATTTTGCGGGCTACATTAACACGGTCGGGCTACTACAAGGAGTCTTTTGCTTTAAAATCTGCTCAACTGTGGAATAATTTGCCCTCTGAAGTTCGTCACTCCGAGTCGCTTGCTATTTTCAAAACAAAACTGCATAATTATCTCCTAAGTCGTTCCTCTTCTGTTTGCAACTGAGTATACATGTATTCGTATATTTATTTGTTTATATTATTATATTTTTGTATTTATTTTATTTATATATATATATATATCCTCCTCCTCCTCAATATATATATATATATATTGAGGACCTGGAGTACCTGATGTGGAATATCAAGAGCCCCATTGAGCTAGTACATTAACAACTCACTGTATTAGAGCTAATAAAAATAAGAAGAATGATAAATTTACAAAGTTACATACTTACCTAGTACCTACCTACAAAACAAAAGTAGGACAAAAAAGACTTCGTAATAAAGAAAAATAAAAAAAACATCAAATTACGTGAAAGTTATTAAAATTACTTGTACTAACTACCTACCTTACAGTCTCTCTCTTTTTAACCCCCGACGCAAAAACAGAGGGGTGTTATAAGTTTGACGTGTCTGTCTGTGTATCTGTGTATCGGTGTATCTGTGTATCTGTCTGTGGTATCGTAGCTCCCAAACGGATGAACCGATTTTCGTTTAGTTTTTTTTGTGTCATAGATAATTTTATCTCGAGTGTTCTTAGCCATGTTTCATGGAAATCTGTTCAGCGGTTCGAGGATCATCAGCTCATTTCTAGTTGATGAGGGGATCTAACTAACTTTCTACTATCCGATCGATTAGAAATTTGGTACCATGTTACTTCAATAATATTGAAAGTATATGGTAAGGTAACCATGACCTGATCAGTCGTTTGAAGATCATCAGCTCATTTCTAGTTGATGAGAGGATCTGACTTACTTTCTTATATCCGATCGATTAGAAATTTGGTACCATGTTACTTCAATAATATTGGAAGTAAATGGTAAGGTAACCATGACCTGATCGGCCGTTTGAAGATCATCAGCTCTTTAATAGTTGAGGGGATCTGACTACCTTCCATATGTATTCCTATCGATACGAAATTTGGTACCGTATTACTTCAATGATATTGAAAGTATATGGTAAGGCAACCATGACCTGATCAGCCGTTCGAAAATAATCAGCTCTTTAATGGTTGATGAGGGGATCTGACTACGTTTCATATGTCCTCTCGATTCCAAATTTGGTGCCGTATTACTTACATGATATTCTAAGAACATGGTAAGGTAACCATGACTTTAAATATGACATGTTAGGGTAAGGTTTAGATTTCGAAGATGGGCAATTAAATGGGATCAGTTAGGCTCAATTACCACTGCGACAGAGTCGGACGCAACGCGTCAATTTTTGAAGTGATAATTTCTTTAGCAGCGCTTAAAAATGTTAAATTCGCATCAGATGTCGCGTCAGATCTCGGATGAAGTATAGAAATGGATGTGCAAATAATCATAGCAAGTTAGAGCAGGCTCAATATATACAAAAGTTCTCAGTAGTTTTAAAATGTGATAAAGACCAAAACATCTTTTTTGTCTCTGTCATATGTGCACAACAGACTTGACGTACTGGTTTTTGATCATTATTTAATAGCGAATCCTAAATGTATGACATCTACATTTCGGATTACAGCTGTCAAACTAAATATAGCTATAACTCGAAAACTACTGACCCTAAACTATTCGTGTGCTGAGACAAATGATAGGTCTCGATGTGATCTACATTTCGGATGACAGCTGTCAAACTATATATCGCTATAACTCGAAAACTACTGACCCTAAAATATTCGTGTGCTGAGACAAATGATAGGTCTCGATGTGATCTACATTTCGGATGACAGCTGTCAAACTAAAAATCGCTTTAACTCGAAAACTCTGACCCTAGACTACTCATGTGCTGAGACAAATGATAGGTCTCGATGAGATCTACATTTCGGATGACAGCTGTCAAACTAAAAATTAAATTAGCTGTAGGAGCTAAAGTAGTGCTGCGAATGAAAAGCTTAGTAGTTCAAAGTAACTAAATAAAAAGTTTGAAAAGCTACAAATAAAATTAAATTAAAAATTTAAAAAAACCCCCGACAAAAAACGATCCCCTAAAAAGTGAAAAATTATAAATTGCCTACACACACCTGCGCTAAAGATGATACTTGTTATATTTTGTTGTATTGTTGTTGTGCAATAAACAGTTTTTACTTATTTTTACTATTGTTGACTCTTAAATGCGTTGGGGGACCGCTAAGTAAACATATAAATACACAATATACGTAAATTGTTTTGTTGCAGTTACCTACTTTCTTTTCTTAGCGGTCCATTTAAGGGTCAACAATAGTAAAAATAAGTAAAAACTGTTTATTGCACAACAACAATACAACAAAATATAACAAGTATCATCTTTAGCGCAAGTGTGTGTAGGCAACTTATAATTTTTTACTTTTTAGGGGATCGTTTTTTGTCGGGGGTTTTTTTTTATTTTTTATTTAATTTTGATAAAGTTTCTTTCATGTCGGCATCTTGCGATTTGACTTCTATAAATAAAAATAACCGGCTAAGCACGTGTCAGGCCACGCAAAGTGTAGGATTCCGTAGTTGTCCAATACTAAATACTGTAATACTCAAGGGGCCCCCGGGGTCACAAAATCCCATAAAAACGTAGTTAAGTTTTTTTTAAACGGTTTGACCGACCTTTTTCAAACTTTGTGCACATTTTCAGATGGGGCATAAATCTATGCTTGTAATATTTAAGTTTTTGTTTGAAAATATTAATCCATTACAAAATAAGAGCGAAAATAATCTTTTTCAAACAAAAAGGCAATTTTTGCAATTTCAGCTATAACGCAGATAATAAAATTTCAAATTTAATGGAAACCAATCACAAGCATAGATATGTCGCATTACATTACGTGTACAAAGTTTGATGTGGTTCGGTCGTACCTTTAAAAAATAAAAACGTAATTATGTTTGAATGGAATCTCACTACTCAGGGCGACTCATAAGACAGTTAATCATCAAAATATTTTTTTATGATATTTGTAGTAGGTACTAAATTTCTTAATTGTACATTTTTTTAAGTTAGTCTATTATTCGATAACCTGTAAAGCCTACTTGATATTGATAGTTTTCCTTTTAAATTAATCATTTAGGTACACTACTACCGTGATTTTTTTTACATTTCCAAATACAACAGTTTCGCTGGTTGGGGGGGGGGGGGGGAACTTGACTCTAACAAAAATAATTGAAGCGAAATATTTCTGAAACGTACACTAGCATCGAAAAATAGTTGTCGTAGACAAACCATCCAGTGAAAGATCGGATACAATTATTATTATTCTCCATACATAAACCTGGTAGACCACCTCAGGCCGGGACTTCCTGTCCATGGTCACCGTGGTCTCAGACCATCAATCTAAGCAATAAAATAATAAATAATAAAATAAATAGGTAAGCAACAGATTTATAAAATGCAAAAAATTGTTTTTATCACCGCGTTGTTTCAGATTCTGTACGAAATAACATGTTTTAGAATCGCATAGAAGCTTGGAAAATAATAATTTGCGATTCTCTTTAAAACATAGTTAGAGGTTATAGTTGTACGTTTTTACCGTAGGTTTTGAAAAACTTTTCATTTATTACCCATCTATCACGTAACAAGAAAATGCAAAAAACCATACCTACAGACTAAAGTAGTTTGTGAACGATTATTAACGTGACCTGTAATGCAACATGAACCCTGGTTTACAAACTCAGATTAGCTTTTACACTTTCATCACAAAATACCTAACAAGTACCTGCTGCTGTTACGCGACATTATATGATGCTATTTTAAAAAGAGCGAAGCCTGTGGAGTTTCTTGGCAGTTCTTCTCCACAGAAGTACGCCAACTGGTGTAGTGAACTGACCATCTGTTTGACGCGCAATAAGCGTTTGTAATGCAAACCTATATTGAATAAACATATTTTTTGACTTTTTTTTGGCTATGCAAAATTCTTATACAATAGGACAAAGTTTAAGTTAATGCTTAATGCCAAATTGATTTAAAACTTAATACTGACATCTAATTATTTTGTAGTTTACGTAAGTAGCGGCACTTCAATTAAAACAATAAACTCGGTACTCACCATTATCCACCATCATGAACACAACACACTCACTTGACTGCTTGGACCAGACTGCCTGAGGTAGATAGAAATACATCTCTTGCGCAGAAATGCGCGACAGCATCTTGTCTCACTTTAACTTGAAGTAGGAACTTATGTTTATTTCATTCGCACGCCAGTGCGATGTTGCCGTCCTGTTTTTTAGTACGTACCCTTCATATTCAGCTCCAGAGCAACATTTACCACTAACAGTCAGATATAAACTGGAGCCACATTATACGCTTCAGTATAATTTTTTTGACCGTTATTGGATCAACTAAAACCGTAAAATTTTATGACGAGTAATTTAAAAACAGGCAAATGCACATCCACTGACGTCACACGCTGAATTCATATATTCGATAAATACATTTCTATCTCACTCCGGAGCCAAATGTACACACGAAATAGGCGGATCAACATTTGTTCTAAATCTAAACTGGATCAACATTTACCGTGATGAGATAAATATATATATATATATGTGTTTTTTGTATGCAATTTTTTATTGGTACACTACCTGCTGTGATTATTTATGTATGTCTTTTCCTCTATACAAAGGTTGTCTGGTAGAGATCGCTCTCACCGATAAGACCGCCTTTGCCCACTATAACCTTAAGTGTTATTCTTTGTGTGTTCTTATAAATAGAATAGAATAGAAAAACGTTTATTCTCTGTAAACACATACAGTACATAAAAGACAATATTTCTAGCTTATAAGTACTACAAAGTAAAATCACAGTTATACATAGAAGGCAACATGAAATCAGTAGTTACTTACATAAAATAATCCTATTCTAAAGAGAAGCATCAACAAAGTGTCAACTATGTACTGTTTGGGATAGAGAAAAGGTTCAGACTCAGCATGTTGTCTTATTACATCATCACGTGTTGCGATGAGACTAATCGCAAAACAGTAATAAGTATTGTCTAGTGTAAGTACCCAAGTAGTTATTAAAATTGCAAAACCTAAGATCAAATCTGTTACAGCTGAGATGACTGAGATAAACGCATTGATCTATCAAGTGAATTCAAACTTCACGTTATTCGCTCATTCTTTGTACAACCTATGCGTGATCGCATACACATATTTTGTATGCTGTACAGTGTGATGATGATTTGTCAGTTTCAAACTGACTAACTTTCTGTCTTCTTAGTTTTGACTGGATTGCAGAGATGAAAGACAGAGCTTCAGGTTATTTTTATTTGTTGATGTTCAGAGCCTTTCTTCTGCAGGTTCTGATGACAATGAAGAGATGATGCCAGAGCAACTACTTCCTTGGTCGGGTCAAAAGCCATCACGGACGCTGGCATCTCAGGAGAGGCCGTGTTAGACGCAACGACATTCCAGTGCTGGCAACACCAACCGACTTCACCTATATAAGCAGGCTGCACACCTGCTTGGCCTCTCACTTGCTGCTCGACGGTTGAAACGATCGGACGTCTTAGGAGCGTTATAGTTGGCCGTTGTGCCTAGGTCGTATCTTGTCCTTTTAGTTTTCCTGAATATTGTCCTTGTTGTACTAATTTATTAAAGTTCGGTTTAATTATCAAATATGGTGTTATTTCAATAAAATGTTGGTTAGGTCTATCTGTGCCTCATTTCCTGAGAACCCTAGACCCTTTTGGTTTGTAACACTATATTACTGTAACGTTTCATTAAAATTCATTCAGTAGTTTTTTACGTGAAAGAGTAACAAACATCCATCCATACATACTAACATTCGTGTTTATAATATTAGAGAAGAGAATAATCCTATTTTCTTTCTAGGCATTTTTTTAATAATATTGTATTCAGCCAAAAAATACCATTTCCGTGAATAAAACAAGTAGCATTAAATTTCTAATAGTATGTCCTAATTTGCCATCAGTTACCGTCAAGGTTCATATTGCATTCTGTACTACAAAAGAACGGTATTTAATGCGTTGCCGACCGGAGTAGCATGGCTGGTAGCGAGCTTACCTGCTCAACCGAACGAACTGGTTTCTATTATGACAAATGCAAACTTTTGTCTATTGAGAAATATGAATGTTTGTGACCGAGTCAAATGGTTTTGAAATGTTTAGAAGTATATTTATATTACTGATTAATTCATTATTTACTTTATTAATGAATTTAGTTTTATTTGAACTAGACCTTAGCTTGTGATGTAAAACCTGAAATTAGTACACAATATTTCATGCAACAGTGTATATAAAGTGTAGAATATTGCCATAATAATAATTGTTTTGGGAAAACCTATATTAAAATTCGTTTGTTTTAAAAAGTAAGTCATCAATAAATTACCTCTCCCATATAATTCGACTAAATTATCATCTTGTATATTAATATTTTAATTATTATTTCAAATGTCTTTCTTTGAATTCTTTGATATAAAAGTAGTTTGTCTCAAATTACCTCTCCCAGATATTTGGACTAAACAAGCATATAAATTATTTTATCTACAGTATGCTACGTTGTGTAAGTATAATTTAGTTCTTTTTTAGTTGTGCACTACTATTTGTAGACACTAGAACTACATCCTGGCGTCACGCGCATCAAATGAGATAGTACGTCCTCCAGCCTTGGGCGCGGGAAGCGAACCAGAGACCGAGCAGTACGCTTAATCTCTTTGTATCAGGCTAAATTTAAATCGATCGTCATTTTAGGACCCAAAATATATTAAAGATAAAATAAGTGTTTAGAGCTTTGTTCAGTCAAATACTTAGCTGAGAGTTATTAAAAATTATTAATTTGCTTGAAAATGGCAAAGTGAAACTACTAAAGCTTTGCTTGATAAAATCATCGGCATAATCAGTTCTAACTATCTTGACCAAAAGAGTCTGAAATTAATGAAGATTTAGGAGAGGGTAATAAGTTGAAAGAAACAATAAATTTTGTGGTACAGAATATAAAGTTTGTTACGACATTATGGCGCCTGCATCTTTATTTAGTAATTCAAACCCAGCAAATCCGATAGTCTTACTTAGAACACGAAGGTACGTACTTAGATCACAGTATCGCAACATGGCTGATAAAATAGGGTTTACTTTACATCGGATTTCCTGGACTCGGTTCAATAAATTGATGGCCCAAATCAAGCAGGACAGGGAAAGATACCATGAAAAAAAACCCTGTGGCCTTTCCCTACATACATAAGATCATCTGCTTTTAAATATTTACAATAAGCAGTGTCGTCGGTTACAATTGACACCAAATACTTGAACAATAAAATGAACTTACCAAGTGAAGTTTGATTCAAATTATCCTGTATTCGTCGAAGAGATTTAATTTTGTTTCACTTGTAGTAGTTCCACTACGCTTCGACTCACTCGCACATAGTTCAGCGCCATAAGAAAGAAAGAGACAGCATTATCTCCTGTAGGCGCCCAAACGCACCATGTGATGATGCAATTCATTTAGTTCAGAGTATAACTAGAAGCCATACCACATTGCATAGGGAAATGAAAGGACCAATTGAATGCATGGGTTGGGAGGAGGGATAATTTGAATCGAACTTCACTTGGTAAGTTCGTTTGATTGTTCAATTATCCTGTATTCGTCTTTCGAGATTTAATTTTGTTTCACTTGTAGATGTTTAGAGATAAAGATTGGCAATGTTGTAAGAAGGCAGTTGAAAGAAGAGAAAAGAGTTGTTGATCATAATATTTTCTTCAAATTATTAACATTACATATCATAAAGAAGTATCATTAGTTAATTATTTAATACAGCGTTCGCAAATCCACGGTCTGATATAAAAAAAATTCAAATATGGCAGATTGATCTGACCATCCAGCAATTCTCCTAATGGCATCGACACTGATGACGCCAGCTTGATGCGCAGCTGAAGAAGAGGCGTGCCTAGTGCTGTGGGCATTAAATATTGAAGTTTCAATGCCGCTACAGCAAGAGTTTGTTTTATGTATGTAATGGTTTCTTGTAGGTCAAAATCAACTTATTGCCCTCTAAATTTCAATTTAACTTAGTTATATGCATACAATCCAATAACGTCTGTGCGGGACAAATAGCAGGACGTGGCCAAAAAACGGAATGTTCTTATTCGGTTGAGATTCACCTATTCCTGAGGTCTTAAAGATTACAATCTTGTCTTAAGAAATTCTGATTAGGGAAAGAGTTTGACATCTTTGCCCAGTAGCAAGAGCCAGAAGCACTCGATTTTTTTTATTTGTTCCAACGCTCACATATTATTAGGATAAAGATCTGCTATATAATTTAACACAATATTGGGATTCCACGTGAAGTCATATTTAGGAAAAAACTGGCTTCAATTTGAATACCCCCGTAAATAACCTTTTAACCTGTTCGCCTTGTCCAACATTATTTCCAAAATAAGTGATAAAGCCGAGCGATGGCTCTTTAGTGTTCCATACGTAGAACCTTTATCCTGACATTGCGATAAGAAATCCAACAGATCGTGTACTTCGATATTATATGGGTCGAAACCCCTGTCAGCATAGTACAACCACCACTGTTTAAAGCTAGATGTATACGATATAAAAAAAATCATAAAAGTCATCGCAGATTGCGGGACCTGTATTCAAACGAATGCTACCCGGATAATAATATCGCCACTAGGGAAAGACGACGATGAAGAGAATGGGTTTTCCTGAAATTGGACGGCAATAAATGTCTGACGGGGGAAATGAGAGCATTTCACCTATACAACAAGAGACTTAAACACTGGATACTTTATAAATATTTTATAAAAAAGTATTAGATTTTAATTTTAAAGTGACTTGTTTAATGTACTTTAACATATCTATTTGTAATAAATAATACTGGATGGCCAGTTTGGCACGATTATTATACAGGTAGCTCTATCATTTATAATTTTTTTCAAAACCTTCAAAATAAGGGAAAATGTATGCAATGTATGAAAAAAAAATGACCCATTTTACTGTAAAAGCATCCACATTGTATGCGTAGGGACCACGCTTCCATGTTTTTTTTTTTTACATTTAGTAATCAATCTAGATGCAAAAATGACAATATCTGGCTGACCAAGTCTAGACACAATTTATCTAGACCCAATCAATAAAGGTGTGGGTCTTGCACTTCACTTATTTTGTTTATGTGGGAGATTTCCGTCGTATTTTCAATACGTAACAGTATGTGACAATAGTTGCATTCTGAGGCGAAAGATTTGAGACTAAAATAAGCTGCAAGTAGCTCCAGAGCCTCCAGATATTTAATACGCCAAGTGCGCTCATCATCAGCCCATGAACCACGAATACTTTCACCATCACAGGCCGATCCCCAGCCGATTGTAGTTTTTTTTTTTTTATATATGCGTCAGAAAACATTCGTTATTTCTAACGCAAAAGATGTTGATCCGACGGGGTTACTGGTAGTTAAAATTAAAGATTTATTGAAGATTTCCACCACAGAAAATCATTATGTAGACTATCTGGAATATTCATTACTTTGTGATAATTGTCATTATTCAATAAAGTTAGGTATTTGGCTCGTTCTAAGGAATTATATAGAGCCATACGTAAGCAACAGCTGGACATGCAGCGGTAAGCGTACCTCAGTATCGTGCAAAAGCACGAATGGTGAGACTAGTTGTATTCAGCATTTCCTCAGTACGCAACAATATGCCGTTTCTTTTCTTAGCTGGCAATTCTAGAGTCTTGCCAATAAACTTGACTTGGTAGAGTTAGCTTTGAATGAACTTACAGAATCGAATAAATGTATAGATATTATTTGTTTTAGTGAAACTTTTGTGAAATTAGGCACAGAGAGTAATATTAGGCTTAATAATTATAAATTAGCAGCTTTTTACTGTAGGGAAACTAATAGTGGGGGGGACATGTATATTGATAAAAAATGACTTGGAATTTAAGCCCTTACAAGTTTCTTTGGAAGCGGCAACAAAGTTTTATTTTGAATGCTGTGGAATTGAAATTATAGGATTCAACATAATCGTGATATGCATTTATAGAATACCGCAACAATCTAAAGCTCACATTGGACTTTTCTTGCATAAATTAGAAAATTTATTGCACTATTTAACAAAAACATATAAACAGAAAAAAATTATCGTTTGTGGAGATTGGAACATTGATGTTCTTAAACAAACTTCTTTTTCAAGAGATCTCCTAAGCACCTTGCTAAGTTACGGCTTGGAAACTCATATAAAGACACCTACTAGATTAAATTCGTGTATTGATCAAATCGCTAGTAACATTGCAAACATCAAATCTCAGATTCATCATTTGAATCTTTCAGATCATGAAACTGCACAGACTATATCTTTTAAAGCAAAAAAAAGAAACAAGTATTATACATGGTTTGAAAATAAACGGGATTATAGTATATCAAACATGCATAAATTTTCTGAATGTATTTCAGCTCTGTCCTCCTCTGATGTATTAAGTACTAATGATGTAAATGAGTCTTTTGGTTTGTTTCATGAAATAGACCTTTGTTTCCCGATCATTAAAGTTAAGCTAAATAACAGGCCTAGAAAGCTAAGGTGGCTGATTAGAGGTATAAAACGCTCATGTAAACACAAAAGGAAACTATACTTGAATTACAAATGCACAAGTAATAAATATATTAAAGATAAACGTAAAACTACTTTTAAAAACTATAGTACTATTTTAAGAAAATGTATTTACAGGTCACAGAAAATTAATAATAATAAATATATTCGAAATCATAAAAATAAATGTATTGCGACGTGGAAAACCATAAACTCTACAATTAATCACAATATATTTAAAAATGACATTAATAATATTAAATATGATGACATAATATACTCTGACCCTAAAAAAATATCTGACATATTAAATGATTATTTTATAAATTTGACATATACATCAGATAACAATAATAAAGACAGATCTTTCACAACTTCAACGCACAATTAACACAACTCTGACTAAACACCGAAAGCACCACCCTAAATCCTGCATAGAACGACTTACCTTATCACGTCATGATGGAGGAAGAGGACTTATTGACATTCAAAACCTGCACAATAAACAGATAGCTACACTAAGACGTTTCTTCCATAATAAAGCTGAAATCTCACCACTTCACAAATTTGTCTCCGAAATAGATATAAAATTGACACCCTTAAACTTGAATGATAAAAACACCCAACCAAACGAATTAACACACTCCACAGAAGACAAAATAGCAAGATGGACGCTGAAGTCACTACACGGGAGACACCGAACTGATCTGAACCAATCACATGTCGACAAGGACGCGTCGAACGCATGGCTCAGAATCGGTGAACTGTTTCCCGAGACCGAAGCGTTCATGCTTGCTATACAGGACCAAGTCATTCCCACCAGAAATTACCGAAAGTTCATTACTAAAGATTTAGGCCAACAAAGTGATTTATGCAGACGATGTCACACCGTACCCGAGACCATCCAACATATCACTGGGGCCTGTAAAACTCTCGTCCAAAACGATTACAAGCATAGACATGACCAAGTTGGGGGAATTATTCATCAACATTTAGCATTCTCCTGTAAATTCATAAATGAGAAGGTTGCATACTATAAATATAAACCGCAGACAGTTTTAGAGAACAACAGATACAAACTTTACTGGGATAGGACCATTTTGACGGATAAGACTATTCACTTTAACAGACCTGACGTTACTCTTTTTGACAAAGAAACTAAAATAGCTTATGTAATTGACATTGCGGTCCCGAACACACACAACATTCAAACCACTATTACCGAAAAACTCACTAAATATCAGGATTTATCAATAGAACTCCAAACCCAATGGCATGCCCACACTGTGCACATAGTCCCGATCGTTCTTTCTACAACTGGAGTCATACCGAAAACATTACATAACAGCCTACATACTTTAAATATCCCCCAATGCGTCATAAATCTATTGCAAAAAGCAACAATATTAAATACTTGTAGGATCACCCGTAAATTTTTAACTTCATCAATCATTTCAGTATCGCACCAAGACTCCATCACACTTGGCTAAGGCCCGTGTGATGGTGTAAGCCTCCAAGAGGAGTGATAAGAATTAAAAAATAACAATAATAGTAATTACTCTTCCATAAATACAAACATTAATACAATTTTCTTACGTCCAATATATGACGAAGAAACTTATAAGATTATTATGTCTCTTAACAATAGTAAATGTAGTGGATACGATGACATAACAACGAAAATACTGAAATTGTGTGCTGTTTATATATGTAAGCCTTTGACATACATCATAAATCTTTCCTTTTTGCAAGGCGTATTTCCTGACAAACTAAAGCTTTCCATAATTAAACCCCTGTATAAGAAAGGTGATAATAACGATCCTGGTAACTACAGACCGATCACAATTGTTCCTGTACTATCAAAAATACTTGAAAAAGCTATCTATAGTAGGCTCAATGAGTTTTTAACACTACATAATGTATTAAGAGCAGAACAGCATGGGTTTCGAAAGGGAAAGTCTACAACACTCGCTTGCTTTGACTTTGTTAAGCAAATATCAGACGGAGTTAATGAAAACGCTAAAATGATCGGCATATTCATTGACATGAGTAAGGCATTTGATTTCGTTTGTCATTCAAGATTATTACATAAACTGGAGTTATGTGGAATAAGGGGAAAGGCACATGACTGGTTAAAAAGCTATTTAGACCAAAGGAAACAATGCACGGAAGTATCAAAAATTGTAAAAGAGAGCAATGACACTTTAAGTAAAAAAATATTTAGATCAGATTTCAAACTGAAAAAAACAGGAGTGCCACAAGGTAGCATCCTTGGACCCCTACTATTTCTCGTTTACATAAACGATTTGCCTGTCTCCCTTAGTTTTAGATCAGTACTGTTTGCTGACGATGTAACTTTAATAGTAGAGATTCCAAAAAATATGAATGCGTCTTCAATTCTAAATGAGGCTATTGGGGAGACGACAGATTGGATGAATAAGAATAAACTACATATCAATATAAATAAAACTAAAGTAATGCAATTTCTACCATATAATTCAAATCTCATACCAATACAAATACAACATAATAATACTTATATACAAATAGTAAATGACACAAAATTTTTAGGGTTAACGGTTGACAAACATCTAAACTGGAAAGCGCATGTGAGTGAGGTTTGCCAAAAGTTAAACAAATTTGTATTTGCTTTGAAACGGTTATCGCAAACAGTCTCAAAAGAAGCAGCTGTGACGGCATATCATGGTTATGTATCCTCAACATTAAATTATGGTCTTGTTTTGTGGGGAAACTGCGTGGAGGTAGACAGACTATTTAGACTTCAAAAAAAGTGTATCAGAGCAATTTGCCAGGCCGATTATCTTGAATCGTGTAAACCACTTTTTATCCTGCCCCTCCCCTGCGCATACATAAAAAGTGCATGTTGTTTTGTAAAAGATCATCCTCACCACTTTAGTAAATATCATGATATACATACTAGGCCAAAAAGAACTCAATATTTAAACTTACTACATAAGCCAGCATGTAATAAATATATTTATACGAAAAATGTTTTCAATATGTGTATAGAGATATATAATAAACTACCAGATGAAATAAAACAATTAGATGGAAACATGTTTAAGACACGAGTGACTAAATGGTTAATGGAACATTGTTTTTATAGCCTAAAGGAGTATAGAGAGTATAAAGCCACGAATAATTAGTGATAGGCACGACTATTGCTCATTTATATAAATATTTGCATGCCTGTTTCGCAGACTAGATACTAAGACTATTTTTCTATAAGATCTGTAATTTGTATTTTGTAAGTATCTCTGCAAATAAACGTTTCTATTCTTTCTATTCTATTCTATTCTAGTCATATCCTTGGAATTTTAAATGAATCTTAAAATCTGACAAGTCTGGCTGAGAATTATTGAACTTTTTTCGTAATTTATTACAAAACCTAGTAGATAGGGTGATGGCCTCCAGCATTTCTATATGATTTGCACGTGTGGCAGACGTGGATTGTTCGATTAAAGACGATGAGTAGAACCACAAAAAAATAGTCTGCCTCCTTGGTAGCGCTGCGTTATCAATTAACAGGGCTTTCAAAATGTAACAAAAAAGTCATGAGCTAAATCATTTGCTCATGTCTGCCGCTTGCACTGATGGTCAGAATCATCCCCAACGATGAAAGTTGAAGAAACTGACTTCATAAGTTTAGTGAGTGAAGGCGTGAGGAGCCGAACTTAAACCAAATGGTAGAACTATATAAAAATTCATAGAGAATAGTATCATAATGATCAAATCTCAAATATTTCACATGATCGTCAGGATATGCAACAAAAAGTAAGCTTCTTAAACCTAAATTCACCATGAAGCAGTGAAATGTCGTTAATTTAATGGCGTTCCTAACATCCTCCACTTTAAAGTAAAAACTTTAACGAATTTATTTATATTTTTAAGGTTCAATATTAATCTTTTTTCACCATTACTTTTAAGAATAAGAAAAATAATAGACACAAATTGATTCTTTGATGGTTTACATGTATGTATTATTTGCATCACTTGTTTATTTAGTCTTATGACTGTATATTTCTATTATAAATATTTGTGTACACATTCTTGTCGCCGTCTATATCCTTTGTCTTACCAACGTGTGGTTGACTGGAAGAGATCTCTTCAAAAGGATAAGGTCGCGATTGTAAACTTCTTTTTAACTCTGTATATTTATGTATGTGTACAATAAAAAATAATAGTACATTTACGTATGAGTTTAGCCTCCACTAAACGTTTAATTTCTTTAGTCACATAACATAAGTCAGTCAGTCAGTCAGTCAGACAGACAGTCTTCTTTCGTAAAAGTATAATTAATTTTGATTTTTAATTCATTAATAATTAATTTTTAATAATTTTTCTCCAAGCGTTAACAAAATATTTTAAGCGACCGGCGTGTACCTGATCGGTTAGCGCCGCTGCCACCGGCTTGTGGCGCGCCGTGGCTGAAGGCGGGGTCGCAGCCCGGGGCACACGCGTACGCTGCTTCACGTCGTCGGTAGTAAGTCGACGCTGCCTTCATCGAGGCGAGCCGCCGCCGCTGCGTCGGGACTGTTGTGTTTGCGAGTTCCGTTGTTGGTACTGGCGTGACAGCGGGCCCTTGTAGTTCAAATTTAGGATTAACTTCCCTGTCTTCTAAATTCTATGCGAAGACTTAATGAATTCTTCTAGTTTCTCTCACAAAAGGGTGACTATATCTCTTTTTCGATCCTATAGTGGTTCTATATTAGACTTGTCGACCATCGGAGCTTCCAGTGAACGTCTCGTTTCAGTATCTAAACGATGAGAATCGGCTAATCGGCATCTGAAAGAAGGCGAAGTGAATCAGCTGACTCAGTATCACTCGTTTTTGCCAGCATTCCTGACATGGTTTTGCCCAAGATAGCAAGTACGCATCCTATTTGGGATTGCTTCTTATGTAATCTCGTAGGTATCACGATTTTTTGCTGAGTCGTTTAGCATCGCCCATATCTCAAGATTGAAAATCAGTGCCTTCATATTTTTTTTATGTAGATTCTATACAGAATACTTATTGAATGTCAATGTTTTAGGATGGCATTCCATCTTTGCGCCAGGTCAGCTACTATATCAGGACCAAATTCGGCTGTTTCAGCTTCGAAATCCCCTAAGGCTTTAAGTAGCTCAGGATCAGCGGTCGGAATAGCGTAAACATCACGTTTATTTGAAGTTCCCATCTAGTCGGCGCCAGCAGCAGCGGGCGGCGGCGTGAGGGTAGTCACCGGCGGCGCGGGTGGCGGTGTGTTGTCAGCAGGCGCCGGGTGGCGGCGGGTGTGCTGCCGGGCGCCGGGCGGCGTGGCGCAAGGGGACGAGTCCAGTCTGCCGGACGGACCCTGGTCATTTCATCGTCCCAGATTACACCCCAATCAGGATGTTTATAATTATATTTTGGTTAATATCACGTATTAACTCGAAAAAAAATAATATGGTTAATGTTACGCATTAACTCGATTAAAATAAATCTAGTCAATATCTCGTATTGACTCATGAGATCTTGTACCGTCTAACATCGCGTGTCAGATCAAAGATAAAATATTTGATTGAAATCAACAAAAAAATAACATCAGTTCATGTAGGTACATGTAACCTACCTTCACGTTCACCCCAATCAGGATGTATATAATTATATTTTGGTTAATATCACGTATTAACTCTAAAAAAAATAATATGGTTAATGTGACGCATTAACTCGATTACAATAAATCTGGTCAATATCTTGTATTGACTCATGAGATCTTGTACCGTCTAACATCGAAGGTAAAATATTTGATTGAAATCAACAAAAAAATAACATCAGTTCATGTAGGTACATGTAACCTACCTTTACGTTGTGCTTCACGATATCCTTTTTGGTTAATTTCTACTCGTACTTTCTTATTATTATACGCCATTCGTCTTCTTTTGTCTCACCATGCTTTCTTTTTGGCTTTTTAGACACAAAAACACAGAATTAGCACAGATTTACCGATAAACCAAAATACTTTTTTCACTATGTGCAGTAGCCGTGCGCGCACGGAAACGAATGAATTGCATCATCACATGGTGCGTTTGGGCGCCTACAGGAGATAATGCTGTCTCTTTCTTTCTTATGGCGCTGAACTATGTGCGAGTGAGTCGAAGCGTAGTGGAACTACTACAAGTGAAACAAAATTAAATCTCGAAAGACGAATACAAGATAATTCTCATTATTTAATCTACTCATGAATAGATTATGGCAATATTCTAACACATAAAGCTTGTCGTTGCAATTTATGATTGACGAATTACTCAAAGTGTGTCGAATTTAGTATTAATTTATAATGTTTAATATATGACTAGCATCGTAAACTGCAAACGACAAACAAAATACATTTATCTTAAATCATAATGCTAGGACACAAAATAGATGCTTATTCTTGGAATATTAGGTATGAGCACTAGGAATCAGTTTCCTTTGTGTCATTTATTATTTATGTATGATAGTTAGAATAGGAAATGTTTTCCCAGAATAAGCATTGTGGTTAAAATCACTTAGCTTTAAACTCTCCATCAAATCGAATTTATACAAAACTTTTAACGCGATATAACTATGATTGTGGCGTGCTTTCTAAAGAGCTGAAAAAGGGTGTGTTTGTTGCTAGCATAGTAACAACCCCTAAAAATGGAAGGATACCAGTGAGGATTATGAACACTACGGATGTGGAAGTGTGTGTAGATTTGAAGGATTTGGAGATTGATCGTTTGGATCGGTATGAGTATTGTAACTTTAATCGACCGGATGTGTCTGTAGATAGGGTAAAAGAGTTATTTAAGCACTTAAACTTAAGTTCTTACTTAAATGGGGAAGAACAATAATTGTCGATTGAGCAGATATGTGCTAAATATCCAGACATATTCCATTTACCAGGAGATAAGCTCACAGTTACCAACGTGTACGAGCAGTCCATTAAAATAAAAGACAACGCGACTCCTGTTTATAGAAAGCAGTATAGGATCCCATTTTCGCAAAAAGATGAACTTAACAGGCAAGTTCAAGAAATGTTAGATAATAAAATCATAGAACCCTGTACTAGCGAATGGTCGAGTCCTTTGCTGTTAGTACCTAAGAAGTCTGACCGCAGTGGTGCCCGCAAGTGGCGAGTGGTCATAGACTACAGGCAATTAAACGAGAAGTTGAAGGACGATAAGTTCCCCCTTCCTAATATAACAGAGATATTAGAATCTTTATCTGGAGCAATGTACTTCAGTCATTGCGATTTAAGTCAAGGATATTACCAATGTAACCTTAAAGAGGATAGTAGGAAGTATACGTCATTTACTACTGACAAGGGACAATACCAAATGTGTAGACTCCCTATGGGTCTGAAAATAAGTCCGTCAGCTTTCAGTAGACTAATGACAGTAGCAATGTCTGGACTAAATTACGAAGCTTGTTTGATCTATTTAGATGATTTGATTGTGTATGGAAGAAACTTGGAAGAGCATAATAAAAACTTAATGTCTGTTTTTCAAAGATTACTTACTTACTCCTTTGGCGCAACGACCCACAATGAGTCTTGGCCTCCGAAACGAGAATACGCCACTGGTCCCGGTCTTGTGCGGTGGTTCGCCAGTCGCCTGCCTGGAGCTCGCGCAGGTCTGAGCTCACTACGTCGATCCACCTATATCTGGGGCGGCCAACCGGGCGTCGACCCGTCGGTTGACCCACGAAGGCTTTCTTGACGTGGCGGTCCTCCCCCATTCTTTCTAGGTGGCCGAGCCAGCGGAGTCTGTGAGCCTTCGTCTCTCCTATTATATTAGGGTCAGCCACAAGTTCTTGAATTTCCGCGTTCTTAAGAATCCTCCAGCTTCCGTCACTTCTTAACTTTGGCCCAAGGATTTTACGGAGAATTTTCCTCTCGGCGACCAGGAGTTTGTTCTCCTCTTTAAGCGTCAGTGTCCAAGCCTCGCACCCGTACATTAATATTGGTCTTATTACGGTCTTATAGATCCGGATCTTAGTGCCTCTACTGAGAAGCTTGGACACTAGCACTTTATGCAAAGCGGCACTGCATCGCAGGGCATTTTGTATTCGAATGTCGACTTCTTGGTCACGGGTATTAGTATCGTTGACGGTACAGCCCAGGTATTTGAAATTAGCCACCCCATTGTACACAGTATCTCCAACATCTAGGTCTTTGGGTTTGGTGCGTGTGTTTCAAAGATTGCCAAAAGTTAATTTAAAATTAAATCCGAGCAAATGTGAGTTTCTGAAACGGCAAATATTGTATCTAGGTCATGTAATTTCTAAAGAAGGCATTTTACCCGACCCAGAAAAAAATGTAGTAATCGAACGCTATCCGATACCTGAGTCAGCGGATGACGTTAGACGGTTTGTCGCATTTGCCAACTATTACCGTAAATTTATACGTAATTTTGCCAAAATAGTTTCACCTTTAAATAAATTATTAAAGAAAGGCGTAGAATTCAGATGGACCCAAGAATGTCAAGAGGCATTTACAACCCTAAAAACAGCCTTATCTCAACCACCAGTCTTGGATTACCCAGATTTGTCAGAAAATAATAAATTTATTCTACAAACTGACAGCTCTGGATTTGCGGTTGGCAGCGTGTTATGTAATTCGAATGAAAGGCCAGTTGCCTATGCGAGTAGAGCATTAAATAAAGGAGAACTAAGTTACCCGATTATATTTCAGTTGCTAGCGATTGTTTGGTCGATTCAGTACTTTAGACCTTACCTATATGGCAGAAAGTTTGTGATTCGCACAGATCATAAACCTTTGCTTTATTTATTTAACATGACTAATCCTAGCAGTAGATTAACTAAGTTTAGATTAAGTTTGGAAGAGTATGATTTCGATGTGGAATACGTGAAAGCATGTCCTGTGCACGCCAAATATTGCACTTTTCATGACTCTTGAATTCTAACAGATGGCGCAACCAACGTCATTCCAGTATTATAAATATGTTTCGTAATATTATAAAGTTTTTAAAGCTAGCACAGCATATTCAACTCATAAGAAGATTATAAGTTATGTTTTCATGATTAAATTTTCGTTTTTACCTATAAAATTTTTAGTTTCAATTTTGTTTCCTTATTAACGCCATCTATTGAACTCCTGCAAAAGCTTTGTTGTGTGATGCAACATTCTCAAGTGCTCTCACGTAGTTCATTTTATAAGTCTAGATGGCGCAATTTTTATGTGCAATATTGTAACTGCACAAAAACGGAATGACCGGAAGTTCTTAAGAAGTTTCTTTGCTAAAATTATAGGTACAGCGGATTCCACGAAATAATTATGACATAGTTAAGATAAATAAAAAAAACGTCGATAATTAATTTAGTGTTGAAAATCTGAATGATATTGAATGACAAGAGGATTCCACGAAAGAATATGACTGAGTAAACCAATATTTAGTAGTCAAGAAAAGATTTCTTTTTAATAACATGAGGCACAACTTTGTTACAAAAAAATTGAGAATAAGCATTTGTTTTTTATTAATTTCATGAAATATGACCGGAAGTTCTTAAGAAGTTTCTTTGCTTAAATTATACGTAAAGCGGATTCCACGAAATAATTATGACATAGTTAAGATAAATAAACAAAAACGTCGATAATTAATTTAGTGTTGAAAATCTGAATGATATTGAATGACAAGAGGATTCCACGAAAGAATATGACTTTGAGTAAACAAATATTTAGTAGTCAAGAAAAGATTTCTTTTTAATAACATGAGGCACAACTTTGTTTCAAAAAAATTGAGAATATTTGTTTTTTATTAATTTCATGAAATAATTCGGAGTTTTGTAAGGAAGCATTTTGCAGTAAACATTGGTTTGCAACCTTTGAACTAAAAAAATCATGACTGACTACCTACTCGTATCGTTTGACGTATCGTTATCAGGTATGTCCACATTTTTATCACTTTACACGTAGGTATACCTATCCAATTTACAAAACGTCGTCGCATTCTTTGGTGGAATGGATATTATACAACAAAAAATGAAGCCCAACAAAATGTTGGGCTTCATTGTAAGAACAGTATACCCCTTCTCTAACATTAACGTGGCGCTGACCTTATATAAGGCATACGTTCGGAGTAGATTAGAATTTGGAGCAATGAAAATGAAAAATGGAGCGCCATCTATTGAACTCCTGCAAAAGCTTTGCTGTGTGATGCAACATTCTCAAGTGCTCTCACGTAGTTCATTTTATAAGTCTAGATGGCGCAATTTTTATGTGCAATATTGTAACTGCACAAAAACGGAATGACCGGAAGTTCTTAAGAAGTTTCTTTGCTAAAATTATAGGTACAGCGGATTCCACGAAATAATTATGACATAGTTAAGATAAATAAAAAAAACGTCGATAATTAATTTAGTGTTGAAAATCTGAATGATATTGAATGACAAGAGGATTCCACGAAAGAATATGACTGAGTAAACCAATATTTAGTAGTCAAGAAAAGATTTCTTTTTAATAACATGAGGCACAACTTTGTTACAAAAAAATTGAGAATAAGCATTTGTTTTTTATTAATTTCATGAAATATGACCGGAAGTTCTTAAGAAGTTTCTTTGCTTAAATTATACGTAAAGCGGATTCCACGAAATAATTATGACATAGTTAAGATAAATAAACAAAAACGTCGATAATTAATTTAGTGTTGAAAATCTGAATGATATTGAATGACAAGAGGATTCCACGAAAGAATATGACTTTGAGTAAACAAATATTTAGTAGTCAAGAAAAGATTTCTTTTTAATAACATGAGGCACAACTTTGTTTCAAAAAAATTGAGAATATTTGTTTTTTATTAATTTCATGAAATAATTCGGAGTTTTGTAAGGAAGCATTTTGCAGTAAACATTGGTTTGCAACCTTTGAACTAAAAAAATCATGACTGACTACCTACTCGTATCGTTTGACGTATCGTTATCAGGTATGTCCACATTTTTATCACTTTACACGTAGGTATACCTATCCAATTTACAAAACGTCGTCGCATTCTTTGGTGGAATGGATATTATACAACAAAAAATGAAGCCCAACAAAATGTTGGGCTTCATTGTAAGAACAGTATACCCCTTCTCTAACATTAACGTGGCGCTGACCTTATATAAGGCATACGTTCGGAGTAGATTAGAATTTGGAGCAATGGTATGGGATCCTAGGGAATCAAAATACAATGATATGATTGAAAAGGTTGAGAAGAAATTTGCCCGATTCATCTACAAAAAAACCTATGGTACTTATCCTTTTCTTTATCCCTCTATATTTGTGTACGGAATGGTGATATTTGTGGACAGTCTAGAATTGAGACGAAAATTGGCATTAGTCCTGCACTACCATTCTGTATTAACTGGTAAAATCGATAACAGCACAGCATTATCTCGGATGTGCTTGTGTATACCGGGAACGTACTTGCGCGGTGGTGGTGCGGAGCTGCAGAGGCGCACGCGGCCGCTGTTGGCGACGATCAGTGTGCGCACCTGCAGCGGCGCGAATGCTCCCTCGGCACGTGCAATCAGGCTTATCAATGAAATGCTTACACTACAGCCACTAGCTGACATATTTAATGACAACCCAATTGTTGTCAAAAGATTTGCAACTCTGTTCCTTAACATGTTTTTAAGGATGAAAAGTAGTGTTTTATAATATTATTATGTAACTAAAGTATAAGTGTGTTGGACTAATCTGTAAGCTTATATTTTTAAATAAATGAATTGAATTGAATTGAATTATTTAAACGTCATATTCTATAGAGGAATCTTAAAATAGTACCAGTAGGTATGTTTGATATCACAGTTCAAAGGCTTCAAGTAAGTATGTATTGTAGTAATGAGGGCGTCGAGTAATTGAACGGCTTCCGTGCCTTCTGAAGTACGAAATCATCTTACTTTTCCGACAATTAGGTGATTCATCCTGCAATACCTATCCTAACCAAACTGGAGAAGTCGCATTATCTCATTAAGTGATTTCTGTTTTGCCGTAAGTGTCCCCAACGGGAATGGAACCCAAAACCTGCGACCGAAAGCCGAAAGCTGTAACCACTTTATCGCAGAGGCTGAAAATTTAAAATTTGGAACACCTATTTTGTTTGTAATCTAAGTATTCCACGACAGAAAGCGGTAAACATACATTTTTCATTTTAGAAGAAATACCACCTACCAGGAGGCACAGGTTGGTAACCACAATATACCTACTTACCTTCACAGAAAAATGCATACTCGTAAAATGTCATATTTTGACATACCTACAGCTAGTAAAATATTACCCTTTTACTTTGAAAATTGAGGTTATTTTGTTTTAAAACGTCGCGTTCTTTTGTGGAATGGAGTAGGCAGTTTCGTGGAATCGCGTGGAATGAAAAGTCGTTATATCGCGTTCTGAGGACCAAATGTAAATATTACAGCAAAAATAAAACGATATTTCTCAGTTGCACAGTTTTTTAGACATCTGCAAAAAAACCTTTACAAACAAATTTAGTTTTGCGGTCCTAAAAATATTTATTTTATTGCTTCCAAAAATACAATAGGTATATCCACAATCGGAACCCTCGGCGCGTGAGTTCGACTCGCACTTGACCGGATTTTTATATTTTTTTAAATATCAAGTTATATTTAACATGGCTAAAAATACCTTTACCCCCCATATCTTCGAAGTTTGCAAACCAAAAATCAGAATTAAATAAAGTTGATAGAGGATTATGCAAACATTACAGGAAAAATAACTTAAATAACAAACTTCGTTTTGCAGTTCTGAAAATGGACTTAATTGCTTCTAAAAATACTATAAGTAGGTATAAAGGAACCATCTGTGCTCGAGTCTAATTTGCACTTGACCGGTTTTTATTTTTCTTTCCATAAAAACTTTTTCGTAACGAATATGTACGCTATTACTACGTATTAAAGACCATTTTCTAACGTCGAGTCGTTTCGTCGGTTGCAGCAGAAAAGTTTGCGTGAGTTTTTCGTGTTTTATCGTACATTGCTTAATCGTTTACAATTTGATTATTTGTACGGCTAAACAAAGCGGCATTGTACGTAAAATCGCACAAAGAAATTGCCTCAACAGGGCCTAAAGTTGGCTTGCTTGGGTGACAAAACCTGCACGCGACGTTGCCAATTCGTGCATCTTGCGATCTTGCTTGTCACTTTACCTACAAACATGCGATCGCAGATTATTTGCACTATTAAATCACCATCAATTTTATTGTTCTTATACTTGGTCAAGTCGATCTAGTATGATACCTACAATAAATTAGTTGACATGTATGGTGAGTCTGTCAAACATACCTACCTAACTACTGAAGAGCGTTGATTTAGTAGGGCTGATTTCACCATACTCTGTTTCTTAACTAATCGACTGTTAGCTATTTTACTTAGGTAGGTCTATGTACTTTGTACCTTAAACTTTAGGTATTTTTGTCAAAATCGAAAAAATTTAATCAACAAACCATCATGAAGGTATTTAGTACCTACTGACTGATGGTTAGTGCATGTTGAGTTGCCTAATAAAACTTTGTACGTATTTTTGATACTTTTTGTAATATAATATGCTTTTGTAATATAAAATGCATGAAAATAAACAATCAAGGACTGCTTTATATTTTACTAATATCAATCATCACTTTTGAAAAGAAAAATCTGTGATTTTGAATATTTTGAGTGATATTTTATCACCCGGTGATATTCAAGAATTGGCTCCCAGGATAAATCGGGCTATGACAGTTATTTTTTATAACAGCAAATTTTGTATGAGAGGTAGGTGTTATTTCTTCGTATTTCGCGCTATGTTTCTTGGGAAGTTGTTCAGTTTGATGGGCAGAGTTACCTCTTCCAGTTTCCGAGAAAATAAAAATCAACAACATCAACATTCATCAATAGTAAAGACTTTTTTGAGCATAAGAATCTCTAAAAGGTCAGCGCCTACATTTTTTGAAATAAGAACGGTATCGTGTCAGGCTTGATGTGCTCTTGACTGTACCCACCTGCTTATACCACGTGAATCATGACATTTTCTGTAAAGACAAGGTGGCCTTATGTACAGTTAACGACAGGTCAAGCTTGACACTCGTAGTCGTACGTAGTGCGACTCTAGCCCGTATGCCTATTGAAAAAAGAACGATACAAAGTCCAATGTGTCAAGCTCGATCTGTCGTTGACTGTACCTAAGTACTTAAGTAGGCAATTTCTAGGTTCACACGGCCGCTTGTCGGTGGAAACACTTTGACCTTGGGGTCTATGGTTTCAGGCGTTTCTAGCGTAGCGCTGGTTCAGCTTATACTTGTTTTGTTTCTACGTGCTTGCTGCCGTACGTACGAAATATTTGTTAGGTAGGTAGGTAGAAACAGTTGAGAGCACTTCGAGGTTGACACACTGGACTTTCAATACCATTCTTATTCTTTCAGCCGCAGGAACTAAAGTTAAGCTGTGAGTCTCAAGGTTGACCAGCTTTGACTGTACCTACCTTCACAGCAAAGCATTAGTCATCCCTCACTTGACCTAATGAATAACGATAGTTTAAAGTATTACCCCTCCATATTTCGGACCCATTTGCAGTCATAAATAACAAATATATTTTTTTATTTCATAATAATAATAGTTGGGCTAGCATATTTTAAAAGTAGTTAGAACGTGATTAGTGATTTGATTACGTGAGTAGTTGCTGAGTTAAATGGGTGTGACAGAACATTTTGGTTCGGAACCCTAATAACACATAATTTTAAATTTACAGCAATTATGTAATCCATATTTATAAGAACGCCATCTATGGTAGTGTGAGCATAACGCCATCTAGTTGACACGAACGAAAGAATGATAGCGATTTTGTCAGTCCTCATTGATGTCTTGTTAGTTCCTAATACCACCAATACTAATTATGGCGCTCTAATAGTTAGTATTAGGCGGGTTCCAAGTTTAGTATGGCAATGTCCTGTGCACGGTGAAAGGGAAAGATAATGTGACGGCCGATGCATTATCTAGGATTGTTTTGACATCTAACGAGTTGAAAAGTATGGCAGAGAAATCAGTATGTGTGATGACGAGAGCCCAGACGAGACGAATGAGAGACGCGCAGGTAGCGTCGGATCTCAAAGGTGAGGATTCCATTTGCTGCAGGTCTGATTAACCTAAAGTAGTGGAAGTACTCAAAAACAGGATAAGGACGTAGAATTAATAATAATGACAGATTTTAAGTTAAGTAGACTACTAAATCAGAGGAGACAAAAGTTATGTGTATCTAAGAATAGTAGGGTTATTTATTTAGAAGAAAAGTCAAATCTCTGCATAAGCCATAATTCTTTATCAGCATCATCGCGAGTCGAGTTGTTGAAAGAACTGGCAGAAATTATGTAAGGTGAAACAAAAAAGTGAAATTGTAATTCTGAAAAATAAGTCAAACAAAGTGTTTATTGAGTGGTTAGCGAAATACATAAAGAGTAGTATGTGGGAAGGACCCAGAATTTGTATTATACGCGACGTACAAAGAATAGACGAAGAACATGAGAAGCGAGTAATCATGAATGATTTTCATTTATTACCAAGTAGTGGTCATGTAGGAATTAAACGTATGTTAAATAATATTAAAAAGTTTTATTATTGGCCATCAATGGAAAAAGATATTTCTAATTACGTAAATAAATGCGAAAAGTGTCAAAAACAAAAGTACACTAGCATTACTAAGGTGCAAATGAATATAACAACAACGGCTTCAACTGCGTTTGAGAAAGTATTTTTAGATCTAGTAGGACCTCTTGATAGAGACGACAATGGTTACTGCTATATTCTCACATTACAATGCGAATTGTCAAAGTACACCGAAGCGTACCCGTTGAGATCTAAGACAACGGAAGAAGTTGCAAGATCTTTTGCCGAAAATTTTATCTTGAGATATGGAATCCCGAAAGAGATCGCTAGTGATCGAGGCTCAGAGTTCATATCAAGTACTATGTCAGAACTTTGTAAAATATTAAAAATTGAGCAAACATTTGCTACTGCTTACCATCATCAGAGTATAGTAAGGTACTTGGAGCATACTTACGAATCCAAACAAATAACCACCCTTCTTCGTGGAGTTCTTGGCTTCCCTATTGGAGCTTTTCATACAATACTTGTGTGCATACAGAAACCAAGTATTCACCATTTGAACTAGTGTTTGGCCAAGTATGTAGGTTACCTCATAACTTGAGTATAGATAACAATATAGTAGATCCCATGTATAATTATGAGAGTTATCCAATAGAGTTTAAGTATAGGTTGCAAAGAGCACAAAATGATGCTAAAAATAACTTGATTAAGAGTAAAATTGCTAGAAAGCAAACTTATGATAAAAGTGTGAATCCGATTGTTTACAAGCCCGGCGATAAATTGTTATTGAAAAATGAAACCGGCAACAAACTCGATAGTTTGTATTTAGGTCCATATGACGTAATTGAAGAGTTGCCGCCAAATGTAAAAATAGACATAAATGGTAAACAGGTGATTGTACATAAAAATAGGACAAAAATGTATAGATAAATAAATAGTAAGATAATGAGTCTGTAAAATAAGATTGAGTTAAGATAGTTTATTAGTGTCTAATATGGGTATGTAAAAAAAAAAATAAGTATGAGTATCTATCCTTATTTTTTTTTCTCAAAAACGGGGAAGATGTAGTGTATGTGCATAGTATGCGTAATAAGTAAGTAACTAGGTTAAATTAGACTAAGCATTATTTGTCTTGTAACGCGCATCGTACATTTAAGATAGACTTAATGTAGAACCCATTCTGTAAGGACGTCCCACTGAATAAACACTTATCAACATGTGACGAGTTTCTACTGTTTCCATCACCATCTTCAATCTACCTCACTGACACATCCCGACGGCTTCCGTCCTGATACCACATATAACATAACACTGTTAGCCCTATGACCTTAGTCTTGGGATCGGAAAACTGCCTTTTAAGACAGTTGCCACTAACAATGCCTAACTAATGATGCTTAACTAACTTATAACTAACCGTGTCCTATTCTGGTTTAAATTGCGAGGTCGCGTTCACCCAAACCGAACTGGTGACCTAACTACTCTACCACTTTTTGTTACTCGCGGCTGATTTTGATTTTTATTCACCTTATTTTCACTTTCAATGATTTTACTTTCACTCACTATCACTTCACTACCGGCACTTTTCCGACTGTCTTTCTGTTGCTTGTCTCCCGCGAACAGGTATGCTGGCTTGAGACGATCAATTGAAATGCAGGCTTCTTTAATTTACCTACTTACCCACCTCGGTAACTAACCTGTTGGCTATAGATGTGACTACGTGTTGTTATGTTTAGCACCTTCCGCTCTTATATAAAACGACAATTATATTTTTAGCACCTTTTGTCTTCAACTTGACTTACAATGTTAAACACATATACCCGTACTTAATTAAGAACTCTTTTTTCTCTTTTGTGATTTGGTGGCATGACCCCATTCACCCACAAACGGGCCATAGGCCTATAGTGGGTCAATGATTGTGTATTTTGTAAGCATGACGTGTTTTGCCTAATAAAAGATTTTTAATTTTTTTTTATTTTGATTTTATCTTCCAAATGAATGTGGTATGTCTGGTATGTGTGAATGTGGTTCCATTCTGTCTCCCGCTCCCCTGCGGTGAACATCTTAACGTGTGCTTTGTGTATAATACTTACTTAAAATGACGGCCGCTTTACTTGAAAAGCAAATACGGGAACTCACGGCGAGCGTTACTTCACTAGTTAATAAAGTGAGTGCTTTAGAAGCTAAAATTGGTGATCAACATGCTCTAATTACGAAGCAGACTATTACGATTGAGCAACTGAAGAGCAATTTTACTTAATCGGCAACTACCGCCACTACCACTGAGAAACAAGAATGTGTTCGAGCAACAACTGCACAACCTACACCACCACAGGAACGACCTGCCAGGCAAGCTAGGACTAACGCAAAATCTGCACTTACTATTTTTAACAAGAAACAGCCTAAAGTTAAGAACATTAAATCAAATGAAAAAGTGACGTCGACTCCAATTCAAACTAAGTCGGTAAATGACGATCCGCACCCGGGTGTGGCTACAATAACCGCGGGTGATAACGAGCGGAAGACTGACGATGAAACCACTATGACTGGCCGATCGACTGATAATGAGTGGAAATGCGTAACTTATAAGAAGAAGAGACGTGCAAGGGTCAACATTGGATCAGCTAAAATCGACCAGATTCAAGCCGTCGAACAGTTAAAGTATATTCAGGCCTGGTCGTTTAAACCTGAAACGACCATTAAAAATGTCCTAGATTTTTTAAACACCGTCAAGATATCGGAACACTACTACGTTGAAAAACGCAACATTAATTCTGATAGGCACGCATCTTTTATAATTGGTATTCCAGAAGGAATTTATGAGCATCTTAACTCGCCTGCAGTGTGGCCGCAAGGCGTCCGCTACGCAAACTGGTTTCTCGTTCGTCCCCGCCGCACGCGCGGGGATTCCGAGCTCTCCCAGTAAGCCGGCTACGACTGCTGACAGTGTCTCCACTACATGCGCCCCGATCGGATGTAAACAGCTGGGAGTTTTTCTACAGAATGTACAATGCTTACGACGTAAGGTACCTGTACTAGAAAATCTCCTTCAATCTGGCTCTGGATTCGACTTGCTCTTATTGACGGAACACTGGATGGAATCTGATAAACTAAAAGTGACTAGTATCATGAATTTTAATTTAACATCGAATTACTGCCGCTTAACGCGAAAACATGGGGGCGTCTGCATTTATGTACATAATAGTGTTACTTTTTTGGAACGCCCTGACTTATGTAATTTTTCTATTGAAATGCATATTGAAATTGCTGCGATTCAAATAATTGAACTAAACATAATTGTTTGTTGCATATATCGATCTTGTACGGAAGGTGACTTGGAAATATTTTTTAATCGATTAGAATCTTTATTTAATAGTATAATGAATGAAAATGCTTATATTTTAATTTTAGGTAACATTAATATTAATTTGCTTAAGCACACTAAA
The DNA here is from genome assembly GCA_947532105.1 of Athrips mouffetella. NCBI lineage: Eukaryota > Metazoa > Arthropoda > Insecta > Lepidoptera > Gelechiidae > Athrips > Athrips mouffetella. The sequence goes on along the minus strand of CANNWQ010000016.1, from coordinate 232,256 downwards.
CAGAAATGTGAACTCCTCAGCCTTTTGCGCCGGTTTAATATGACCTCAATAGTAAATTTTCCGACGCGAGTTAGTGGGAAATCGAAGACGTGTATCGACCATTGCTATACTGACCTTCTCTCTCACTGCATTAGCTCGCACCCGGTTGACGCAGGTATAAGTGATCACTACGGTGTAGGTATTGACATAAAAATGCCGGTGAACTCTGACTTAACTAGACACATTGTTAAGAGGATTACTTCTAGTAGGAATATTAAACTATTTATTGACGAGATTAGTGAATGGGACTAGTCGTGTTCTGCAGTTACAAATTCGTTTAGTTTAGATGATTTATTAAATGCATTCGTCCATACTTTCGAATTATGCTGTCCACTAAAAAAGATTCCCGTCTTCTATATGAATAAATCATGGTGTAACCTAGCTACCAAAGAAAGTGCTCAATTTATACAACTTCTATCGATGTTTGTTCGGTTTAATCCGCATAATGTCGAATTAAATAATTTCTTCCTAAGCATGAAATGTAAACATGCTGGCTTACTAACGTCAACTCGAAAGCAGTTTCTGAACAAAATATTAGAATCGAGTATGGACGGAGGGCGTGCTTTGTGGACCATTATTAAAAGTGAGACTAATAAGGGGCGTGAAGGTGACTCCCTCGCCGTGTTGCGGCACGCTGTGTGCGGCGCGGGCGCGGAGGGATCTGATGTACAGCTTGCTAACTCACTTAACGATTATTACCTATCTGTCGCGCGTGACACGCCACTTAGACCTAAAATATCTATAGCACTACAACTCCTTCGCTCCAGTGTACCAAAAGTACAAAACGCGTTTTTCTTTTTTCCATTTTCAGTGGAAGAACTAGCAAAAATAATAAAAAGAATCAAACCTTAATCAACTAAGGATATCTACGGACTTCCTACTAATATTTTGCATAATTTACCTCTAAGCACTTTGAATGCGTTATGCGATAAATTCAATGATTCGGCTATCAATGGAAAATATCCAAATTCATTAAAAATAATAAAAGTTACCCCAGTTTATAAGGGCAAGGGCTCTAGAAAGGAACATATAAGTTACCGCCCTATATCTCTTGTCCCTTCTATTTCAAAAATTCTTGAGTCCGGCATCTGTGACAGGCTTATGAGTTTTTTAAACAAAAGTAATATACTATCTGAACGTCAATTTGCTTACCAGTCTGGTAGATCAACTATTGGGGCTGCACGGCTCCTATCACGCACTGTGCTTAGCTGCTTAGAGCAAAAGAAAAAAGTTGCTGCTGTCTTTTTTGACCTTTCACGGGCGTTCGACCTCGTTGATCATCAGCTCGTTTTTTCCAAGCTTGACTTAATTACGTATACTTTTTTTTTAATGTGTACTTTATTTTATTGAATTTACTTTATGTATTAAATAATTTATGACAATGTATATCTAAAACTGAATAAATATGAATCTATATATATAAAAGAAGAAGGTGACTGACTGACTGACTGACTGACATATCAACGCACAGCCCTAACCACTGGGTCTAGAGATTCCAAATTTGGCACGTAGGTTCCTTATGAGGCCTAGGGGTGCACTAAGAAAGGGTTTTACAAAATTCCACCCCTAAGGGGGTAAAATAGGGGATGAAAGTTTGTATGAAAGTCCGTCAGTTTTGAAGTTAGGATCTTCAAAATTTGTATTTAGGCTGACGACTAAAAATTAATAATTACGTGTCTCAGGGTTTTTGAAAATTCGACACCCTTAAGGGTGAAAAGGGGGATGAAGTTGAAAATTCTTTATTCTTAAAGTAAAATCCACATAATTTATTATTTAGGCATTAATGATGTAATTCTATGCAACGTTCATCACTGTTATTGAAATTCCACCCCAAGTTCAACCCCTAAAAAAGGGAAATGGGGTGAAAAAGTCTAAAAACCAATATGGGTATCGTTTGTATGGTTTATCGGGTCGCTGATTACGAAAACTACAACAATTTTGAAATCAAACGTGGTGGACGTGAAATACCATCATCCCCCTGGGGATGGAGTTGGGGTGCGATAGGTTTGAAATGTCTAAAAATCAATATGGGTGTCGTTTGTATGTTAGGGATAGCGGTTAAATTGGCGTAAGGGGTAGGGATAGGGACAGGTAGAGGTAGAGGTAGAGGTACAGAGGTAGAGAGGTAGAGTGGTAGAGAGGTAGAGAGGTAGAGAGGTAGAGAGGTAGAGAGGTAGAGAGGTAGAGAGGTAGAGAGGTAGAGAGGTAGAGAGGTAGAGAGGTAGAGAGGTAGAGAGGTAGAGAGGTAGAGAGGTAGAGAGGTAGAGAGGTAGAGAGGTAGAGAGGTAGAGAGGTAGAGAGGTAGAGAGGTAGAGAGGTAGAGAGGTAGAGAGGTAGAGAGGTAGAGAGGTAGAGAGGTAGAGAGGTAGAGAGGCAGAGAGGCAGAGTGGCAGAGAGGCAGAGAGGCAGAGAGGCAGAGAGGCAGAGAGGTAGAGAGGTAGAGAGGTAGAGAGGTAGAGAGGTAGAGAGGTAGAGAGGTAGATAGGTAGAGAGGTAGTGAGGTAGAGAGGTAGAGAGGTAGAGAGGTAGAGAGGTAGAGAGGTAGAGAGGTAGAGAGGTAGAGAGGTAGAGAGGTAGAGAGGTAGAGAGGTAGAGAGGTAGAGAGGTAGAGAGGTAGAGAGGTAGAGAGGTAGAGAGGTAGAGAGGTAGAGAGGTAGAGAGGTAGAGAGGTAGAGATGTAGAGAGGTAGAGAGGTAGAGAGGTAGAGAGGTAGAGAGGTAGAGAGGTAGAGAGGTAGAGAGGTAGAGAGGTAGAGAGGTAGAGAGGTAGAGAGGTAGAGAGGTAGAGAGGTAGAAAGGTAGAGAGGTAGAGAGGTAGAGAGGTAGAGAGGTAGAGAGGTAGAGAGGTAGAGAGGTAGAGAGGTAGAGAGGTAGAGAGGTAGAGAGGTAGAGAGGTAGAGAGGTAGAGAGGTAGAGAGGTAGAGAGGTAGAGAGGTAGAGAGGTAGAGAGGTTGAGAGGTAGAGAGGTAGAGAGGTAGAGAGGTAGAGAGGTAGAGAGGTAGAGAGGTAGAGAGGTAGAGAGGTAGAGAGGCAGAGAGGTAGAGAGGTAGAGAGGTAGAGATGTAGAGATGTAGAGAGGTAGAGACGTAGAGACGTAGAGACGTAGAGAAGTAGAGAGGTCGAGAGGTCGAGAGGTCGAGAGGTAGAGAGGTAGAGGGGTACAGGTACAGGTAGAGGTAGAGGGAGAGGGAGAAGGAGGGGAAGGGGGAGAGGGAGGGAGTGAGGGAGGGGTAGGGGGTGATCAAAAGGGAGAGGGAGGGGGAGAGGGAGGGGCAGGGGGAGAGGGTGGAGGGGGAAGGGGAGAGACAGGGGGAGGGGGAGAGACAGAGGGAGGGGGGAGGAAGGGGGGAGAGGGAGAGAGAGGGAGAGGGTTTTAGTTTTTCTCAATTACTTCTGCGAAGTGGCTCTGTTTTGAAATATTACATAAAGGTGTCTCTCATCTCTCTCTTTACATTTGTTAGGATACTGCTGCTAAGTTCCTCTGTTCTGAGTAATTTGTGAGTAACGTCTGTATATTATATAAAATTCAGCTGGATCTTGAATTATACTCATTGATTTGCGCAGGGTTAGGCCTGTTTTTCCTTAGTTTAAAATTACCCCGAAATGACGGGAAAATATCTCATTGCTTTGGAAAACCGGTAACAACATAAATACGAAATCCACGCGAGCGAAGCCGCGGGCAACAGCTAGTATGAATATAAACCTTCGGACCCCTTCTCAAGACTCTGTATGGTCCCTTGTATGGCGGCTGCAAAGGTTTGTGAACGGCGTCATTACGCACAAACACGTGAGTACAACTTTCCATGTCTCGATGAATAAAAACGTTGCGTGAGTCGCGAGCCTTATCTGCCGGCTTGTAGCTGTCGATCGTGTGTCTTAATTGGGTTACGTAATTTGTCGCGTCGTTGTCAATAATTTTCGTGGTATCGTAAAAATCACCTGGCAATCGTAATGTGGGGCCATAAGTCATTTCCGCTGCGCTTATGCCGTTATCGCTCCTGAGCGCTGCTCTAAGACCAAACATTGCCGTAGGTAATTCGTCAATCCATTTTGATGACTCATTTAGTCGAGCGGTAAGGGCGACTTTCATACTTCTGTGTCATCTCTCTATGGCCCCATTGCTTTGTGGGTGATAGGGAGTGGTTCTTATCTTTTTGATGCCTAATACTTTCATAAACTCTTGAAACAGGTTGCTCTCGAACTGACGACCTTGATCACTAGTGAGCCTCAAAGGACATCCAAATCTTACGATCCAGCCTTCATAAGTCATTTTCGCCAAAGTTTCAGCAGTGATATCTTTCGAAGGAAACGCTTCTGGCCAGCGTGTAAGTCGATCTTTTATTGTAATACAATATCTATAGCCATCTGGTGTGATTGGTAACGGGCCGACTATTTCTAAAGTCATGTTTTAGCCCACAAACCGATTTCTTTATTCATGTTGGGCCAGAAAAACTTCTTTTTGATAATTTTTCTTGTGCTTCGAATACCAGGATGACTCAGATTATGGAATTTCTCAAAAACTTGTTGACGGAACTTTTCTGGTAAATATGGTATTACTTTGTTGTCGCTCATTTCACAACAGATGGTGTTGTCTGTCCATGGGGTTTGTATCTGTCTGATGTCTACTAAACTGTCGTTTTCTGTTCCATGCCTTAGATATTCGTCACTTTGCTGTGCTTCTGCTAGAGATGCGTAATCGATTGAAGTTGGACAAAAGATGGTCTCAACTCTAGACAGAGCGTCTGCTACTTCGTTGTCTGGTCCACAAACGTATCTGATATCGGTAGTGAACTCAGTCACAAAGGATAGCTGTCTGGTTCGTCTTGGCGTCTCTTTTTCTGGATTGCTTTTGACAAATGCGTATGTAAGTGGTTTATGATCTGTGTAGATAATGAGTTGTCGTCCTTCTACTAAATTTCGAAAATGTCCGATTGCCAAATAAATTGCCAATAACTCTCGGTCATATGTTGAATATTTAGTCTGTGCTTCTGTCATCTTTCTAGAAAAATATCCCAACAGTTGCCATTCGTTATCTATCTTCTGCTGCAAAACTCCACCCACGTATTTCTGAGAGGCGTCTGACATTAGAAATAGTGGAACGTCAGCACATGGGTAGGACAACGTGACTGCATTCTGTAAGCTCAACTTACATTCCTCAAATGCTTGTTCAGCTTTTGCGAGCCACACGATAGGTGTTTTGTCTCGCTTTTTCGCGTTGAACTAGGCTAGCCTTGTCCTGGCATGCGGGCTCTGCCAGGATGGACCGTCATCCCTTGCTACTCGTGGGAACGCAATGTTTTTGAATAAAAATAAAAACTTAAAAGGCGGCGGTGTGGTTCGCAACCCATCACGTCACGTTCCTTCCGGGGGCGAAAAGCGGGCTACGGAGAGCCGCTTTGCTACGATGAATGTCAGAGGTGGAATGAATAGCAAAATAGATGAAGTATGTCAGATGATGGATGAAAGGCGTATAGACGTTCTCTGTGTGAATGAGACTAAACGGAAAGGTTGTGACACCACAGAACACGGCCCTTACACAGCGTACTGGTCTGGTGTTCCCAGTACCAGCAGAGGCTGTCAGGGAGTCGGTGTCATACTTTCCGGAAGAATGGTAGAGTGCGTGAAAGAAGTCGAGTGTGTGAGCCCAAGACTCATCTGGGTCAGACTGAAAGTCGGACTGACCCGAATTTTTGTTCTAGGTGCATATGCACCAACGAATATTGGTTCGCGAAAGTCCCTGAAAGCCCAGAAAGAAACAGATGAGTTTTGGGAAAATATGAGAGATACGTTAGAGAAATGTGATCAGAATGAACGAGTTATCATGCTAGGTGATTTTATTGGATGGGTAGGAAGAAAGCGTGACGGTTATGAAAGAGTTGTTGGTAAGTTTGGTGATGAACGTGTGAATGATAATGGAATAAGTTTGCTTGAGATATGTTTGGAATGGAGTCTTTTTGTGGCAAACACTATGTTTGACCACAAAAGGATCCATATGTATACAAGAGAGGAGGGTGATGCGAGAAGTATGATCGATTTTGTAGTTGTGGATGAAAGATTGAGAAAAAGAGTTCTGGACGCTCGCGCATATCGTGGAGCCGCCATCGACACGGACCACCACCTGGTTGTGGCCCGAATTGGTGGTCTATTTAACCGGTGGCGGCGTAGACCACAAGAGCAGACGAGCGTTCTAGAACGTATCAAAGTACAGAGATTGCAAGAGGAGGATGTCAGAAAAGAATACTAGAAAGACTTGAGTGAAAGATTTGAGAACCTGGATGAAGTAAATGATATTGAATGTTTGTGGAATGAATTTAAAGATGGAGTAGTAGGTATAGCTGTCAATGTTTGTGGGGTGTCAAAAAGGAGAAAGTGTGGAAAGAAGAAGAATATGTGGATGGATAAAAGTGTACAGGCAGCTGTTTGTGAGAAGAAGAAAGCATGGTCAGATTGGTTAGCAGTAAAAGCTAACCAAAGAATGCAGAGGGCAACAAATGATGACGTAAGTGTAGCAAGAAAGGTATATAAAAGAGCGAAAGGTATTGTTAAGGAAGTTATTGAGAGAAAGAAAGAGGAGTGTAAGGATGAGTTTGACAGAAGGCTTACTGAAGATTTCCAGTCCAACCAAAAGTTTTTCTGGAAATCCATACGGACAGCCCGAGGAAAGTTTGGAACATCGGAGCTGAGTAAAATCAGAAGCCAGGATGGAAGTATTATAAAAGGTGAAGAATGTGTTCTGAGGAGGTGGAAGGAATATTTTGAAAGTCTGGTTGAGAGAGAAAAAGCAGAGGCCAGCGAACCTAGGTCTTCTGTGGAAATGAATGAGAATGAAGAGGAGAATTGTGTAAGTGAGATAAGTATGGATGAGATTATGAAAGCGATGAAAAGTATGAAATCAGGTAAAGCAGCTGGGTATGATAGAGTGTCGGTCGAGATGTTGAAGGCTGCGCGAGGCATTGTGGCTAGTCAGTTGTACCGCCTTTTCAACTTGTGTTGGACGAACGGCCAAGTACCAGGTGACTGGTGCAAGGCTGTGATTGTGCCGCTGTACAAGGGAAAAGGGTCACAACAGGACTGCAAAAATTATCGCGGGATAAGCCTTCTCAGTGTCGTCGGCAAACTGTATGCAAAGGTTTTGATTGAAAGAGTGATGAAAGATACTGACGATAAAATATGGGATGTACAAGCGGGATTTAGAAAGGGAATGGGATGTACAGATCAGGTCTTTTCCTTGCGGTGCATAGCTGAAAAGTTTTTGGCTAAAAACCAAAAAGTCTACTGCGCGTTCGTGGATTTGGAAAAGGCCTATGACCGAGTGGTGAGGAATGAATTGTGGTCAGCATTGTCTATGTATGGGGTAAACGGTCATCTGATTCAAGCACTGAAATCTCTCTATGAGGATTCAAATGCTTGTGTCAGAATAAATGGGGCGTACACTGAATGGTTTAGCATCGAAAAAGGTGTTAGGCAGGGATGTGTAGCGTCACCTTGGCTGTTTAACCTGTTCATGGATAATTGTTTGATTGATCTGAAAGAGAGTATGTGTGGACTTAGAATGAATGAGTTACTCATCAAATGTCTTCTCTACGCTGATGACCAAGTTGTACTTGCGTCATCTGCTGACGAGTTGCAGGAGATGGTAACAATGATGAATGTGGCTTTGGAAAGGAAAGGAATGAAAGTAAATGTAAACAAGACTAAAGTAATGGTACTTGAAAGAGAAGAATGTATGACAGAGTGTACTATATTAATAGATGGTGAACAAGTCGAACAAGTGAAGGAGTTTGTGTATCTGGGCTCAAAGTTTACGAGAGATGGAAAGTGTGAAAGTGATATTGAAAGAAGAGTGAATGCTGGAAACATGGTGAATGGTGCCCTGCACGCCTTTATGAGGAGTCAAAAGGTGTCTCACAAGGCTCGTTTGGCTGTTCATGGGGGAGTTTTGGTACCAACACTGATGTATGGTAGTGAAAGCTGGGTATGGCAGAAGAAGCATGAAAGTAGAATTAATGCAGTGGAAATGAGAGCGCTAAGGAGTATGATTGGTGTTAAATTGAGTGACAGGATTTGAAATAGTGTGATAAGAGAACGGTGTGGCGTAAAAGAAGACGTAGTGACCAAAATCGAGAAAGGGATGCTGAGATGGTTTGGTCATGTAGAGAGGATGAATGAACGAAGATTGACGAAAGAGATCTACCAGGCGAGAGTGAATGGAAACGTTGGAAGGGGAAGGCCGAGGCGAACGTACCAGGACCAAATTCAGGACGTTCTGAATAAAGGCCAGGTTAAAAGTACCCTAAACCGACGAGCATGTATGAAAGGATTGATGAAAGTACAGGAAGCAAGGGAAGTATGTCAAGATCGTAGCGGGTGGAGGACTGTGGTCTCTGCCTACCCCAACGGGAAAGAGGCGTGATGTTATGTATGTATGTATGTATGTAATTCCAGACTACCACTGCGTGGAGTTAAAGAAAGTGCACGGAAGTAGTCAAGTTCATTATTTATCTCTTAACACTTCTTCTTAAAAATGATTTGGTCCTTACAGAAGTTGGAATAATGCTGGAGGTGCCATATTCGCCAATCTGTAATTGCCTAGTTAGTATTTATTTGCATAATATACCATAGGATATTAACCAACCATGTCTCTTAAACTCGAGATTAATTTATTAAACCCGTCTAGTTGAAAAACAGGAATTCATGAACTTGGCTGACACACCGCGGTGTGTCTAGTCATTTTCCTTTAGTTATTATAACCTGGTGGTCTAATATATAGGGATATAAAATAAGGTAGGTATTGTACAGTTTAAAGTTATAAGATTAGTTTCCAAACACATCCACGCTATTAGATTTGCATTGTGGCATGGCATCATCCGAGCCATACGGTAAGCATAAGCAGCTACTTTCTATTATAAGTTTGGGCTAGTTTCCGCAACCTGACACCCTTAAAAAGAAGTAACAATTCACAATAACACTCATAAATTTACAGTTTGTCTGTTTATGAATCTTAAGAACTTTTATCTTAAAGATTCTTTTGAAAAGAAGCATTTTTCTTGGCTTGCATGGAAGAAGAGGGTTTCAGCCATGTCTGTGCCCCCCCCCCCACTCCCCTCCCTTACCTGAAGGAAGAGGATTTAATGCCTTTTACTATTATGCATTCTTGTGAGGAGGAGGAGGAGCATTGTGAGAAACTATGGAAACTGAAATGAGTACAAAATTCTAGAGAAGATGGGTACTTACCCAAAATACATACATTCAACGCATCAATCACCATTTTCTGATGCTCTGACTATAAATACTTTATTATTTTGTGGCCTTGATCTTTGACTTTACAGCCGTTTTTGATACAGTAAAGCATGGGATATACCAGCTACAACTTGTTCTATAGTGATAGCATTGCTGATAATAAAATCAATCCTTATTAGTAAGCAGTTTGTTAGTACTCACTTAGTCTTAGATGAGGCAAAGCAATTCATTACTTTATAAACTGTTATGTCAATAATCCTGGACTTGCTTTGTATATGAACGTGAGTGAAAAGTTTTCTTGTCCTAATTTCTCGAAAATTTAGGTGTAATAGGTACCTAAGTACGTTCAATCTGTCTGCGGTTTTGACAGCGTTTTAATGGAAATCAGTAGGTATAGAAAGTTTCTAAAGAACAGCATTCAACCTTTCTTTAAACAACATTCAATGAATGATGAAACCGTAATTTAGTGAATAGGTATGATAAATACCGTACAAACAAACTCACATGATATACCTATGTGAACATGATAGATAATGGATAGGTATTTATGGTGGTGCACAGCGTTAAATAAAAGGGGCATATGCCCTCTTTCCATCAAAGAAAAAGGATATAAGTAATTGTCTTCAGGTTATAATTTTGTAACCTCTAACGGAGGCTTAGGTATTCTTCAGATTTCACTAAGCTAGCACATCACCTTCACGCACAAACTTATCTAAGCTTTGAAATATTATATTTTACATAAAACATATTAATATGTTTTGATTTTCACCGTAATTTGGAAATATGGTATCTTTCTGCACAAATTTACAAATGCCAATGACGTCATTCAGATTTGACAGCTTGTCTATGACACTTGCATCTATGGGTGAAATCAAAAAAGCTCGTAGTATTTATCTGGTATCTAGCCATTTACGAATTGCTTTCTTCATACAACACTGTGTATTTTAGCAAAACACATAATAACTAGTTTTAAGTTTGACTACAATGTATATGGACCACTGAAGTCTGAAATAAAGAATTTTTTTTTTTTTAATTCGTTCCGATTTTATAACCGTGCCTTATGAATATAATGATATTTTAGAAGATCTTTTCTGATGATATGGTAATGTTTCGACAAATTCCTGCCTATCACAAGATACTTGTCTTACAGAAAGAAATAAAATACAGACACCTCCCTAACTAGTACCTAAGTGTGGAGCAGTAAAAAAAAAGGGCTACTAAGAAGGCTGAAGAAGTAAAATATTTGTTTTAAGGTTACAAAAAAAAGTATGTAGGTACCATACCATATTGTACAAATAACCTGTCAAAATTGGCAATGGTACGATTGGCACAATATTTATTTAAATTTTACGAAACACAAATTGCCGCAGGTGCCAGCTGAGTCAATGAAAGTCACTCCCAGGCTCTGTGTGCAAACTTTTAAGACACAGTTTTCTAGTTCGCTGTACTCTTAGTTTTGCTCTTAGGGACAATCCTTATCGATTTATGTTTTTTTTATGAAAACGAGATCCGGACGCTGTAGCTATGGATACTTTATCCTTTGACCTGGACATTTTACGCGGTTCCGCCATTTTTTGTTTCCTTTTATATCTGGGAAAATTACTGATGACGAAGGCACCAGTATTTTGTGTTTTCACAAGGCCTTCTCTGCCTTTAACCCATCTTAACTATTTATATCATATAAAATAAGTGTCCTTTTCCTTTTTAACTAATCTTACAGGTCCTGAGAGAAGCATTCAAGCGCCACTTGATCCTCTTGCTTGCACTCAAACATATATAATATCATTGCTTGCACTGATGTTCTCTTGAGCTTCGCTATCTGAGGCTCCTATTTAACAATAAATGTCAAAATACGCTTTGGATAACAGCTTGTCCCCAGAAAAAAACGCAAACTTGTTTGATAGTCCTACAAAAACAACAAAACAACGTGACGAGGTGTTTGGTTCGTATGAGGAGCTGTACAACGGCTCTTTTGACAATCATCGTTTGGCGTAATCTATGATAGAATTGGAACCAATAATTGGTTTAAAACCTTCTTCTACTTACAATCACAAGCCTTATCGGCCTAGATATATAATAGTTACTTGGGACACACAACTAATAAGTAAATAAGTGTGCTAAATATTTCCTTAATTTAGAGTTAATAATATAAAATTAAATGAACAAATCAGTGATTTTACTATATGCTCACAGCACACAAACATGCTGGAAAACAAACATTTTTAATAATAAAAAGTGAATACTTATATTATTTTGCAAATAATGGAGTTGAGATAGCCATAACGTATTTAATTAAACTTCTACTGCGGGCTAAGATTAGCCAATATTGTTCTAATATTAATATTTTTGTTCAAAAAATAAAATCAAGAACTGCCAATGTAGAAAAATTGTAAATATCAATTAACATCCACGTTAATCAGCTTAAGCAGCTGTGATTTATAAGCTGGTTGGTTTACCAGAAACATACTATCTGAGAGAAGACTTACTTTTTTGTGCCGGTCCGGTGGAAGCGGGCCGGCGCGAGCATGCACCGGCAGTCCTTTGGTCTCAATATAGTGAACTACTGAATGTTGCGCACTTTCTTTGAATGTCACTGGTTTGGTGATGTTCGGAAACTCCGCTAATAAGTCGCGAAACGGGTGTATTTCATCGGCCGTTTTAACACTGGGCACGTTACTGTTCACGATGGAAGGAATCATGGAAGTCACTTTGTCGACTAACTTTTTTGCACTTAAGTCCACGAGAAGTTGATAATGACTTAGGAAATCGGCGCCTAAGATTGGTTGCTTCACGTCGGCTAACACAAATGTCCAACGGATAAAATTCATTTGATATTTTTTTATTAATTATTATTATTATTATTTTTATATTTTTTAATTAATTTACTTATTATTTATTTAATTTATAATAATAAAACAGAAAAATATAATAATCAATTAGTTTATAATAATTTTGTATAGTTATATGCTTATTTAATTAAAATTGTTGTAAAAACGAAACGATAAGGCTCAATTAAATTGATCATAGGCGAGCGAAGTGAGCAAAAGAGTTCAGGGCACCCCGACACAGTTGGTTAGGTTCGAAGGGTATGGCGGAATTGAGCGGAGGCGAGCGGAGCCTTTAAAAATAATAAAAAGTGAAAAAAAAATCTAAGTAGGATTTAACCGATTGTAAAAGGAAGAGAATATGATAAAAATAAAAGGATAAATAATTTACGGGCGATCTGAGGTCGGGAAGGGGAAGGGGGTTAGTTTTAAGGGTAAAAAACGGTTTATCTCGATTTCCGGCAAAACTACAAGTCCTAAGGAAAAAAGTCAAATGACAAAGTTGCAATAAAAAGATCTACAACTTTTATGTTCAAATTTTTTTCACATAACCACAATATAGCGGCTCGTGCTAGTTGTCGCTAAACCTAGCGAAACACATTATTAGAGGTGGCATCACCAACGAAAGAGACAGAACGAGGTAGTGCCAAATTTATGCTGTCGCCACACCCACGAAACTCCTCAAAAACGGACTGATTTCGCTACCTAAACTCTAACCAGTAAACACAACATGTTCGCATTACGATTTGCTTGTGTGCGTGAGCCATTATGGTAACAGCGCAGTATGATAGTGAGAGAGACAGATAATAAGTAAAAACACCATAGATATCAGAAGGGGGAGATTTGTTGCCGGGCGAAATTTGTTCGAGTCCCGATGTCGCTAGAAAAATTCACAACTACATGCACTCGGAAATAAGTACACAAGATTCACGCATACATTTACAAAACACACATTGAACGGAACGCTGCCATTAGCACGCACACATTGCGTACACCGCGTAAGACTACTTCACACCTACGCTAGTGATTGCGATAGTCAATATAATGTGATGAAGTTCATTAACAAGTATTGCTTGTCGTGAAATAAAAAACAGATATGTGGATAATTATTTACCAAAAAATATTTTACTGTCCAGTAAAAAGTAGATACTTATTTAAAACTTGACGTTTTGACAATTTTAGGGTTGCATTTTTTGTAATACATAATGTAACCTAATATTAATATATTTTTCCATCACTGCTTTGATCAATAAAGTTACATGATTATTGAGTGGAGATTGTTTGTACCTATTGGTGATATACAGCGTGAATTTTCATTGGTTTTGCTCCCGAAGCCCAGTGATTCTATTTATGATAACAAGCAACTTTCGCGAAGAAAAATGTTTTACTTGAAAAAATTTTTCGTCTCCCCATAGCAAGGGGGTCACGTGATCAACTCATTTTGTATGGGAAGGCGAAACATTTATTTCAATTTAAAAAAAATCTTCGGGAAAGTTGCTTGTTTTCATGAATAGAATCACTGGGCTTCGGGAGCAAAACCAATGAAAATTCACGCTGTATACCGTATACAATTAACGACCAATAAATATAGGAAATTTATTTGCATATAATTAAATCGTCAACATGAATATCAAAATCTCATCGAATTGGACACACTCCTGGCACATCACTATCTCACGACTGTAAGCAGCGGCCAGACCAAGCGAATGAACGTATTTTGTTAGCTTTAATGTGTTCCTTATACACTGCGGTATCAGAACTTAATGTTCGAATAATCTTGAGAACACAGCAAGCATTGTAAACTGTTAACAAATATTTTTTTAACATCGTTCATCCACATAATACAAAAGTTCCGAGAACATGAAATCAATTTACATATTTTTGATTTTGAAGTTTTAGTAAGAAAAACATATTGTTTTCAGTACTTACCGATGGTATGTGATTCCATTTGACTTAAAGTTACTAGTTTCACTTCGATTTTTACAAATAACTACGGAAAAACACGGCATTGTCATAAAATACTCGGCCAACGGTCAAACTTCAACTAAACATAATAATTACTGTCACGAGCGGTGTGTTCTGTTTTTGCGCATATTGCAGCGACACCGGCCCCGCCCCTTACCATATCTCCCTTTAGTTTCTGTAATCTGTGAAAAACACAAAGCGCGCGCGGGTGCCGGGCCGCCGTCATGCGATGTATATAAATTAGATAGGTAGGTAGGTATTGTTTTTGTTAAAGATAATTAAGTTAGGTAGGTATTTCATTTTGTTTGGGTAACGTATAAACTTGTCAAATAGGTAGTTAATATAGTCAAGTGCGCGTCGGGCTTGACAAATTGAAACAAAACTACATATGCCCGAAACCAGAGAAAGAGACCCGCTTAAGGTCAAAGCATTTCTACCAACGTGCGGCCGTGTGTACCGTTCTTATTTCAGTAGCCGTAGAGGCGATAGCCGCGCTGCGAGTGTCAAGCTTGTCCCACGTAGCCTACGTAGGTACAGTCAACGACTGGTCAAGCTTGACACTCGCAGTGCGACTCTCGCCCTTACGTCTAATGAAATAAGAATGGTACAAAGTCCATAGTGTCAAGCTTTATGTGTTCTTGACTGTACCTATAATCAACGACAGGTCAAGCTTGATACTCGCAGTGCGACTCTAGCCCGTACGTCTATTGAAATAAGAATGGTACAAAGTCCAATGTGTCAAGCTTGATGTGCTCTTGACTGTACCTATAGTCCTATAATCAACGACAGATCAAGCTTGAAACTCGCAGTGCGACTCTCGCCCTTACGTCTAATGAAATAAGAACGGTGCAAAGTCCAAGTACAGTCAAGAGCACATCGAGCTTGACACATTGGACTTTGTACCGTTCTTATTTCAATAGACGTACGGGCTAGAGTCAAACTACGAGTGTCAAGCTGGACTTGTCGTTGACTGTACCTACCTACTGTGCCTACCAACCAAACAATACAAACTAGAAGTCAATATTATTTTATGTACCGGTGAACCTAGAAATCTCCGGTTTTTAATTTTTCAACACATTTGCTCATAAAATAGCTATGTTTGCACTGTATTAAGGTACATTATCCAGCTTATTAAACACGCGTGCTTTTTTCATTAATATAACTTCACTAGTGTTGTAATTTTTGTCTTTTTAGGGTTCCGTACCTCAAAAGAAAAAAACGGAACCCTTATAGGATCACTTTGTTGTCCGTCTGTCTGTCTGTCTGTCTGTCTGTCTGTCTGTCTGTCTGTCAAGACCCTTTATCTCACGAACGGGTAAAGGTATCAGGTTGAAATTAATACCATATATTAGGATCCATGAACCACACAAGATCTGAAAATTTCAATTTTTTACAACGACGCAATCAAAAGATATGGCATTTTATGTCCTCATCTCCATACATTTATTCAAAAATGAAAAACCTACAGGGTACTTCCCGTTGACCTAAAATTATGAAATTTGGCAAGAAGCTTAGGTCTCACAGTACAAATAATGGGAAAAGTCTGAAATCATTAAATATTACAACTTTTCTCACAACTAATGGTAACCAATTGTGGTGAGCTCCCGTTTCAAGACCATTCATATAAGAGAGGGGTCAAGTTGGATGGTTGCTGAGGCGATTTTTGTTTTAGTTCTATTTTAAAACGGGAAAACTTACAAACTTGAAAATTGGTATGTTTATAGGGCATAGGCTATAAAATAACAACAAATAATAAAATTTGGTCAAGCGAGTGTCGGACTCAAAAAATCTAGCACATTAACTTACTGAAATTTCAACTAATACAATTATGTTTATGTGGTGGTACGGAACCCTCAGTGCGCGAGTCCGACTCGCACTTGGCCGGTTTTTTTTAAAATCGGCTAGATGCAATGAGTTTGTTTATCTATAACATTCATAATATTTTCATGAATAAGTAAACTGTGTTCGATAATATGATAATTGAATGTTAGTTACATGGAAATACTAATATTAATCAACCAACTCACTACAGTCAACAGTCAGTAACGTCTTTAAAGTAATAAAATATTCAATATTAAATAATTCAAGGGAGTGAGCCTCAGAACAAAAACCTCCTTGCTGAGTAAACTTATTTATGTTTTGTTTTTTATAGCAGCAAGTTTCTATATCTATAACATTCATAATAATTTGATGAATTAAGAAACTGTGTTCGATAATATGATAAATAAACGTTAATTAAACGAAAATATTGATTTTAATCTAACTAACTGCAAATTTGTCTTTAAAGTAACAAAATATTATATTTTAATATAATTTGAAAAGTAGTCTGTTTGATAGTGTAGTCATTGTCTCCTGCGCGCGCTGTGTCTTCGAACAAAGTAATACGTGCGCCATTTTAACAGATATTTCTTGTTGTGAAATGTGTTTAACGTAATTAAAAAATAAATGACTTCTACAAATAAAATAAAACAGTGATAAGTGTAGAACGTCGAAAATACTTGAACAAAAAACCATGTCCAGTGTATCGGGTGACGTAGAAATCTGAGGAAAACGTCTACGAAATTTCCTTAAGAAAAAACGGTAAGCGAATTTGATTCGTTTTTATTCGCAAATGTGTTGAAAAACGTCGTAAGAAGCTTGTGCGCTTTGATGATTACACCCTCGGCTCCATTACGCCCTCGCCTGTGGCTCGGGCTGCAATTTCTGAACCTCGGCTGTAATATCCAAAATAGCGCACGTGCATCTTAATGTACTATTATATGTGCTTTCAAAACAGTCATATACGGCACAGTAAGTACTTCATTGTAACAGACTATTTGTGTTAAATTTTATAAATCTTACTTCCTACTTACTTACTAATTATAAACGCGAAAGTTTGTAAGTATGGATGGATGGATGTATATTTGCTACTTTTTCACGTAAAAACTACTGAATGTATTTAAATGAAACTTTACAATAATATAGCTACAATTTATAAACCTGGGCAGACGAAGTCGCGGGCACCAGCTAGTAATAAATAAATATTTTTTTCTAAATAAAAAGACAGCGGAACCACTATAGCGTAGCGATGTCAACCGCGGAATGTGCCCCGTGGCGCGTCCTATTCGCCCAAGTGGGGGGAGAGGAATTTGATTTCAGCGGGCGGGGGAGAGTTTCGCTTCTTTACGTAATATTAGCGTAGCGTAGCTTAGCGTAATATTATGTATTCTTTGCTGTCGCCTTCCGCCGCCTATACAGGGTCTTAGGTAAATCCCTGCAAACCTCTCGGGTGGTTACTCAGCCCATAATCCTAAGTAGGACTACATAGGCACTTATTTAAAAAACTCGTTTTCAACTTTCCATACAAAAAATTTTTTTTTTTTTTTCAAAAATTAATATACACCTGTTTGTTTTAAGTAGCACGTGCTGTCAGTTTATTACAAAGAGGTCAAAGAGCGCTGCAAAAAAACGTCGCCAAGATTCTGGCCTTTGACAAAGCCGCGTGCGACGCCAATGCTCTGCCCTTATCCCTCTGCTACACCAATCACGTCCCTCCCGTCTATCCACCACCCCTCCCGCGCGTGCACTACTCACCCCAGCGCCCGCGCAACCCCGCCTGCCAGACCTACCCCGTCCGCCAGTTCACGCGTTGCCTTCCTGTGTTACACATATTTTTTTTTTTCGACTGATTCAACATTTCGAATGTGAACTTTGAAGATGGCTTTTTTTACTAACATCGAGTACACGGACATGGTAGGTGTACTCGCGATTGCCAGTGAAAACGTGAGCGCGGCAGTACGGCTCTACGCGGAAATGTTCCCTCAGCGACATACACCTTCGTGGCACACTATGTTGGGCGCAACTCAACGGCTACGCGATTATGGTCGATTTGACCATCCTACTGCAGATTCAGATTCAGATTCAGATAATTTTATTCAATGTAGATTCTTTACAGAATACTTATTGAATGTCATGCAGAATACAATGCAAATAGAGCGAGTCTACGCCGTTTCGGATCGTGCTATGGCAGCGTAAAAGAAACGGCAAGAAACCACTGCAGCACGGCCTACTTTAAGAGTCGGCTTTTTACAATGTGTTTCTTGTGTTTCGCTGGAATATCAGAGCACCATACCTCTTTGTCATTCATATAGTCATCTAATCTATAGTAAGCTTTTTTACATAACGTTTGCTTTACACATTCTTTAAACTTTCTCTCAGGTAACTGCACTATATTGTCAGGTATTTTGTTGTAGTATCGTATACACAGACCAACGAAAGATGTATTGACTTTAGTTAATCTAGTATATGGTTGATCAATTTTATGCTTATTTCTAGTATTAAAATTATGCCTGTCACAAATTTTTGGTAATTGATGAATGTTCTTTCTAGCATACATTATATTTTCATAGATATACTGGCATGGCACTGTCATAATGTTGATTTCCTTGAACAGTTCTCTCAGGGAATCACGAGTCTTCAGGCAATAAATTGCTCTTATAGCCCTCTTTTGTAAAACGAATATTGAATGTATATCAGCTGCTCGGCCCCAGATCGCGGGCGAGATCTATGCTACCCAGTCTGGCTTCAGGAGGAAATACTCGATTACTTCACAGTACACCCAGAAGTCAGCACCGTCGATGGAGCACGGCATTTCGGCGTCAGTCATTGGTTCGTGTGGAGAATACTATGGGAAGAAGAGCTAAGTGAGCAGGACTACGCACCAAGAGTTGAATTTTGTGAGTGGTTTTTATCTGTGAGAAATCGCTCAATTTTGTGGACCGATGAGTGTACATTCACTAGAGAAGGACTGTTTAATTGCCATAATCAGAATCTGTGGATGCCCTCGAACCCACATAGTGCATACGAGTCGCACTTCCAGCACCGGTTTTCATTGAACGTGTGGGCCGGTGTCATTGGCAATACCATTGTGGGGCCATTTTTTCTTGAGCGCCTCACGGTCGCAACCTACTTGGAGTTCCTAACCCAGCACCCACCTTGCCTCATCAACCGTTAGGTCCCACTGGCATACCTTAACGACATGTATTATCAACACGACGGAGCCCCAGCGCACTTTCAGAGAAATGTGCGTGATTACCTTAACTAAGAATTTGAAGGCCGCTGCATAGGACGTGGCCTACCAGTGCCGTGGCCTGCACGGTCACCCACCCTTACTCCCATGGATTTTTTTTTTGTGGGGAGAAATTAAAAACTTAGTGTACACAAGTGGACGAGTGATAGAAAATGTGCGCCAGTTGAAACGCGCTATTCGCAGTGCCTTTAGAATTGTAAAAAGTGACACTTTCATGTTATACATACATACATAACATCACGCCTCTTTCCCGCTGGGGTAGGCAGAGACCACAGTCCTCCACCTGCTATGATCTTGACATACTTCCCTTGCTTCCTGTACTTTCATCAATCTTTTCATACATGCTCGTCGGTTTAGGGTACTTTTAACCTGGCCTTTATTCAGAACGTCCTGAATTTTGTCCTGGTACGTCAAGGCCTTCCCCTTCCAACGTTTCCATTCACTCTCGCCTGGTAGATCTCTTTCGTCAATCTTCGTTCATTCATCCTCTCTACATGACCAAACCATCTCAGCATCCCTTTCTCGATTTTGGTCACTACGTCTTCTTTTACGCCACACCGTTCTCTTATCACACTATTTCTAATCCTGTCACTCAATTTAATACTAATCATACTCCTTAGCGCTCTCATTTCCACTGCATTAATTCTACTTTCATGCTTCTTCTGCCATACCCAGCTTTCACTGCCATACATCAGTGTTGGTACCAAAACACCCCGATGAACAGCCAAACGAGCCTTGTGAGACACCTTCTGACTCCTCATAAAGGCGTGCAGGGCACCATTCACCATGTTTCCAGCATTCACTCTTCTTTCAATATCACTTTCACACTTTCCATCTCTCGTAAACTTTGAGCCCAGATACACAAACTCCTTCACTTGTTCGACTTGTTCACCACCTATTAATATAGTACACTCTGTCATACATTCTTCTCTTTCAAGTACCATTACTTTCGTCTTGCTTACATTTACTTTCATTCCTTTCCTGTCCAAAGCCACATTCATCATTGTTACCATCTCCTGCAACTCGTCAGCAGATGACGCAAGTACAATTTGGTCATCAGCGTAGAGAAGGCATTTGATGAGTAACTCATTCATTCTCAGTCCACACATACTCTCTTTCAGATCAATCAAACAATTATCCATGAACAGGTTAAACAGCAAAGGTGACGCTACACATCCCTGCCTAACACCTTTTTCAATGCTAAACCATTCAGTGTACGCCCCGTTTATTCTGACACAAGCACTGGAATCCTCATAGAGAGATTTTACCTCATAGTTGTTTTTAATTCTCATTAAAAGAATTTGAGTTACAAGAAAACGGTACACAAAGTTGAGTTTTGTTTGTTAGACGATTACGAGCCTAAATTATTGATCATGATGATTTAAAATAAACTAAAGCTAAAAATAAGATTCAAAATTAGCCTTCAAAAAGTGAACTATAAAAATCTTTTAAGTAGGTCTACAATAGTAAATTTAAATAAATCCATGAAAAGTTATTAGGAATTCTAAAGATTAATTGAAAAAGGAAATCTAAATTTAGGTATTTATTAAGCTAGGCAGACTAGGGTTGTTACAAGATACTTCTTAAAATGCTGGAGGGCCTTCACCACAGCTAATAATTCTCTTCTTGTTACATAGTAGTTTCTCTTAGGCCTTGATAAAGATTTGCTGAAGTACGCAATTACAGTTTCTGCTTCTCCTTTGCGTTGCGACAGGACACCTCCAATACCGAAATTACTAGCGTCTGCATCCACCACAAATTCCCCTTCAATATCTGGATAATCGAGTATTGTTATATTACTTAGTCGCTCTTTAAGTGTTTTTAAGATTGTCTGTATTACTAAGAAATGGACCAATGTTGTCTTTAATAAACAAATTTTTATTATTATTATTATTGTAGTCTCTGGCTGGAGTTCACGGGCCGAAAACCGGGCCTTACTTATTATTATTATTGTTAGTATTATTTTCGCTATCTTAAATAAACTAACTGCTAATACCCTCTTCTCCAAAGAGAAGAGAGGGCAGGAGGACTCCCTGGCACGGCCAAGACAAGCGCCAGAGGTGTCCGGCCAGTGGGGAAAGAAATCGGCGCACAATTCTGGCATTGTCCAGCAGGACTGCCTTTTCAATTGAGGCCGTCACTGGTCCGTCACGGAGGCCCAACCGCTGCAGATGCTGGCGCAAGCTGGTTGGGATCAACCCGTTCGTCGATACTACGACCGGGATGACCCGCCACATCGCGGTCACCTCGTCTGCCAGCTCGAGATACTTGACAAAATTGTCTCGTTCGGCCTTGACGAGGTTCTCATCGTGCGGAATGGTGATGTCCACTAAAAACACCCGCGATTGTGCCCGATCCATCAGCACTATATCAGGTTTGTTCTGAGGAACTGTCCTGTCAGTGATGATGGATCGGTCCCAGTAGAGCCGAGCACGGTCGTTCTCGAGAACCGGCTCCGGGTAATACTTGTAATACGGCAACCTGGTACCCACGAGACCGTATTTTAGAGCGAGCTCTTGGTGTACTATTCTGGCTGCTTGGTTATGTCTGTGCAGATACTCAGTGTTGGCAAGAACAGAACAACCAGAGGTTAAGTGGCGGATGGTCTCGCCTGGAAGATGGCACACCCGACACACGTCCACACTGCCATCCTTCATAATGAACCTACGATAGTTGTTCGTCTTAACCACCTGATCTTGTATCGCACAGACAAACCCTTCGGTCTCCGCAAAGAGATTTCCGATTTTATTATTATTATTATTGTAGTCTCTGGCTGGAGTTCACGGGCCGAAACCCGGGCCTTAGGCTTGCGTGGGGACATGGGTCCAACACGTAGAGGCCGTTTGAGACACTAATCTAAATTGTGAGATGGAACTGACTTTTCGGGTCTTACCTCTAAGTACACCCACCCATAAAATGCATCAGAGGTAATACCCGATGGGTGCAGTAAACTATTGCAACAAAAAGGAAACTAACGTTACTAGGGTTATGGAGGAGGGGCTATGGATTGGAGTACTGGGCTATGGGATGAGATAACGGACGCCTGCTGTATCAATATCTCACAAATTGAAAGCAAACCAGACGTCGACTTGCTGGTAACTAAATGGGCCCCCAAAATAGTGGCGCATGCCTTTGGCGCAACATTGGTATATTATTATTATTGTTATGATTGTGGTTCTTTTCTTCTCCCTTTTCTAGGGGTGTTATTCAATAACGCGGGTTCGAAAACCAAGGGTTATTGAAGTAAAACACATTAGGTATGAGAGTGAGTTTGTTCTGTTTAGGGTGTGAGGAACTTGCGGACTATTCGACACGTATTTAATATTGCTGCTTTTTGAATTGTTATGAATGTGTTCGTCGGTAAATTTAGTTGTTTGAGACTATGGTGGAGATGTTTTGGAATGACGCATATTATTATTATTATTATGTTGGTGGTTCTTTTTTTTCTCCCTTTTTCTAGGGGTGTTATTCAATAACGCGGGTTCGAAAACCAAGGGTTATTGAAGTAAAACACATTAGGTATGTGAGTGAGTTTGTTCTGTTTCGGGTGTGAGGAACTTGCGGACTATTCGACACGTATTTAATATTGCTGCTTTTTGAATTGTTATGAATGTGTTCGCCAGTAAATTTAGTTGTTTGAGACTATGGTGGAGATGTTTCGGAATGACACCTGTGGTTGAAATTACAAATGGCACAATATATACTTTGTCTAAGTTCCATATTCGGAGAACCTCTTGTTTAAGGTCGGTATATTTTTTAATTTTGTCTGAGATAGACTTCTGTATATTATGGGTGTTCGGCACTGCTATGTCGATCAGAAACGCGGTTTTGGTATTTTTGAGTATGAGAATAATATCGGGCCTATCGTAGTGAATAGTTCTATTATTATTATTATTATTGTTTTATTTTTTTTAATTACCCTTTTGTGGGAAAATACGACACTTTCGCGGACTTTTGGCCAAAACGAAAATGAAGAAATGAAAAGGAGAAGAAGAAGGATAGAAGAATTAATTGGTGTTTTAGGTGGAGGCTGAAAGGAACTTTCAGACGATGCGGCAAGTATTCAAAACAACAGCTTTTTTGAGAAGGATGTATGTCATTGGGTGTATCTCTAGTAATTTTAAACTGGTATGTAAGGTGTTTGGTATTACTCTTGTGGCTGATATGATGATGGGTATTGTTTTGACCTTATTTACTTGCCATTGAGTTTGGATTTCAATCGCCAGATCAGAGTATTTGGTGATTTATTCAGTGTAGGTGGATTGGAGGTTATGTGTATTTGGAATGGCTGTCAATCAGATGTACGGTTTAATTTTGTTTGTCATGGATGGTTATGTCCGGTCTATTGCAGTGTACAGTTCTGTCAGTGATGATGGTTCGGTCCCAGTACATTTTGTATACACGGGATTCCAGTATTATGTCCGGTTTATATTTATAATAGGCAACTTTTTCTGTAATCAGTTTGAATTAAAAGGCTAAATATTGATGTATAATTGCAGCTACCTGATCATGCCTGTGTTTATAATCTGTTTGTGCTATTGATTTGCAGGCCCCTGTTATGTGCTGTATCGTTTCAGAACTACTGTGGCAGTGTCGGCAGAGGTCATTGTGTAATGTAGGGTCATGAATTATATGTTTTCTATAGTTTTTAGTGTCTATGGTCTGGTCTTGAATGGCGATCATAAAGCCCTCAGTTTCGGGAAAAAGTTCGCCATGCTTGAGCCATGCGTTTGACGCTACTTTGTCAACATTCTGGCTAACCAAGTTATGACGATGTCTACCATGGAGAGATTTTTGCGTCCATGAGTCCAGTTTTTGTTCTTTAGTTGTTTGGGGTATTGGTATGTCTGGGTTTTTAAGGTTTAACGGGGTAAGTTTATTGTCTGCTTGAACTATTGCATGATGAAGAGTTGATTGTCGGGCTTTGTAATGAAAGAATGTGCGAAGTGTGTGAATTTGTTTGCTGTACAGGTTATGTATGTCGATGATTCCTCAGCCTCCTTCAATTCTGGGTAGAGTTTGCCTTTGCGTGCAAGCTCGTGGATGGTGTTTCCTATATTGTGTCATTGTTGTATTTATCGTTCTCTGTAGATTCAAAAGCTCTGTTTGGGACCATCGAATAATTCCAAAGGAGTAGGTAAGTATGGGGATTGCAAACGTGTTTATAGCTATGACTGTGTTTCGGGCATTCAGGTGAGTGTTCAATATTTTGTGTAGTCTACTTTTAAATTTTTTGGTTAGTGTTTGTTTTGTCTCTTTCAGATGAATTTGTTGCGATTGCTGATATCCTAAGTATTTATATCCTTCGGTTTGGTCTATTGGGTCTATTATTTCACCTGTATTTAGTGGATAAGCGTTTTGTTGAACCTGGCCTCTATGAATGGAATTAATTTTGCACTTTTCAATACCAAACTGCATGTGTATGTCGGAAGTAAAGTTCTGCGTAATGTCTGCTAAAGTGTTAATTTCTGATATTGTAGTTCCAAACAATTTAATGTCGTCCATGTACATAAGATGGGATAGGGTTTGGTATGTGTTATTGTATTTGATCTTAAAACCTTTTTTGCTATTGTTCAAATATGTGGAGAGTGGGTTTAGAGCGAGACAAAACCAGAGCGGACTAAGTGAATCTCCTTGGAAAATCCCTCTTTTGATGTTAATAGGTGATGTTTCTAGTATAGAATCTTGGTTACGAAGTTTGAGCACAGTTCTCCAGCTAGCCATTGTGGACTTTAAGAATTGAACTATGGTTGGGTGAATTTTATAATGTTGTAATATATAAATTTAGCCAAGAATGTGGTACAGAGTCATAGGCTTTTTTGTAGTCAATGTACATGGTATATATATTTCTTTTACTACATTTAGCTTGTTTTGAAACTACGGCATCTATTGTAAGCTGCTCTTTACACCCTTGGCTGTACCTACGGCACCCTTTCTGTTCTTCGGCCATTACGTTGTTATCGTCAATATGTTTATATATGGTTTCTGTGATACACGATGTGATAATTTTGTAAATACTCTGAAGACATGTTATTGGTCGGTACTTAGCTGGGTTTGTCGTGTCTGTCTGGTCTTTAGGTAACATATAAGTAATCCCTTGTGTAATATAATCAGGCAGAGTTTGCGGTGTCTGAATAAAATTATTAATGTGCGTAAGGAGAAGAGTATGAATGCTAGTAAACTTCTTATACCAAAAGTTGTGTATGTTGTCCGATCCAGTAGCTTTCCAGTTATGAGTTCTTGCGATAACCTGCTTTAAAAGATTTAAACTAATTTCTTGGAAGTCTATTTGCTGTAAAGTTTCCAGATTTTCTTTGTCTTTTTCTACCCATTTGTTGTTTGTATTATGTTCTACAGGATTTGACCAAATATTTGACCAAAATCTTTCTAGATCTTCCACTGCTGGCATAGACCTACTGGTATTATTTGAATTGTTTTGTGCAAATGTTCGATAGAATAGTTTTTCATTGTTATTAAATAGTTTATTTTGATTCTTCCTCTTAGTCGTGTCTTTGTATCTCCGAAGGCGGCTAGCAAGGACACCAAGTTTTTGTTTTAAAGTATCCATAAATTCTACTAGCTCTGTGTTAGGATGTTCATATCGAGCATGTATCTTATACTTCTTTAAAATTATTATTTACGTTTAGTATTTTTACTTCTCCCTGAAGAGGTATATTATGGCACGGGCCGAAGCCAAGTGCATTAGTCTTAAGACAAAAACTTCCTGACGATCCTGCATGTATTTACCACTACGGCCTTCTGTAAAAGTGTATAAATGAGCGGATGGATGCTGAGTGTTTCGAGGCTAGAATGAAGTGTTTTTGGAATGACGCTGGTAGAGGAGAGGACGATCGGGACGGTCCTGACAGTGTGAACTTGTCATTGTGATTTAATCTCAACGGCAAGGTCTGTGTATTTAGCAATTTTTTGTGTGTGGGTATTTAAGAGGTTGTGTGTATTACATACTGCGATATATATTAAGTAAACTATCTTCTCTGTCTTGTCTAATAATGTTATGTCCGGTCTATTGAAATGCACTGTCTTGTCTGTCATGATCGTCCTATCCCAGTAAATTTTGTGTTTATCGTTTTCTAGGATTGTTTCTGGAGTATATTTATAATATGGAAGTTTTTGTGATATCAGTTTGTGTTTGAAGGTTAGGTGTTGGTGAACTATTGCAGCTACTTGGTCATGTCTACCCAAATAGCATTTTACTCCATTTAAGAGTACACATTTAGTTCCCAGGTGTACTTGAAGCATTATTACAGTTCTCTCGTGATGTATAAGCTGCATTATTGCGATTAATAACACTTATACCTGTCTAAGGGACTTATAGGAGTGTAGAGTTTTACTTTTATACGATTATTGGTGTTATAATACTCTAACAACTATCTTTTAGTCAGCCGTCTCACTAAGATCATTATAGGAGGGTAGAGATACGGCAACCGCTGTTTAACGGCCTACTTGCACGATGTTATAGAGCTTGCATTTTAATAGAACACTCGAAGTCATTTATAAAGCCAAAGGCTGTTATGTTTACTTGATTTAGACTGTTATACAGCTAGTAGCTGTAGTAGGACTTGTTTGTGATCATTAAAGTTACGTTTTTTACTATCTGTACAGAAGTGTTTAAATGGTTCACATGTGCACTGTAGGCTGTTAAAAGAAATATATGTGTTGTCCATTAACATCAATAGCAGTTTATTTGTTCACAAGTACTACTCTTATTTGCTGTAAGCTGATCATGAATGTGAATGTGATATTCTATTACACATATCCCACAAGCTGTGTGTTTATTAGGTAGCGTGCAAAAATTTGTGACAATGAATAAAAAAATTCTAAAAAAAAGAGCGAGAACCGGTGGAATAAGAAGAAAAATTGCAAAAGATTTAACGGACAATAGTTATTATGTATTATTGCGGATCTCTAAAATTTCAGTATATTGAAAGAATTAAACGATGATACACAATGGACCTGAACTACATCTTAAAGCTGTACATAAGTTCACATTAGAATAAATTTATAGACATTGGCTCTGTAGAGGTACAAATGTGGGACTTCATATAGATAACAGCATTCTAACAGAACACATGTGAACCTATATGCGTATCACCGCATTAAATTGGAGTTATAACAGTTCACATAGCCGTATTTCATTTCCACCATTTTGTTCTACGTAACCTAAAATATTTACCAAATAAATCTTCAAAATTATCATTCAGATTTAGCACCATGTTATAATTAATTACCGTAGTATAATTATAATGCCAATATAATATCAAAAACTGAAAATTGTTGATTTGCTCTCAGCCAGTTTTAAATATTTTAAAATGAATATCGCGTTTTTACAGAGGCGCGTGAATATTTTAGCTGTAAATATGTATACATTTCACGATAAAGTTGCATTTCCATGGCACTAACATTATTAAGTATTTAAAACAGGTACTACCGCGTGTTATCATCAAGATTTATCCAATTGATATACGCCGGAGTTAATGTGTTTCTCATGGCACACACAAAACCAAACTAATGAGGAATAATTAATAAAATAAAGAAATAATTTAGGACACATGTGAATTTTAGGTAGCACTGGAGTACTTTTGACGGACTTTATAACTGTTAAGGCTGTGTATTTAGCCACTTGATACTCTTTATTACACTCATGTACGTTGTATTGTTCACAATGCGTCCCATATAGTGCCGTAAGTCAGCCTTAAGTCCGATATTACTACTTAAACTGCTATTATAATGCTATTATACTGCTAATGTACAGCCATAGTGAACTTAAGACTGTCTAATTTGTGCCCAAACTGGTTCTATAAGAGCATTATAGCAAGCTATACAGCTCTTATACAGCTGACTTACACAGCTTGTGGAGTACATGTGAACGACTAGACATCTTATATAGAACCCCGAATGCCACTTGGGTATGTTTGTAATCAGTCTGAACTATGGCTTTACAACTTTCTTTCTTTCTTTTCAACTTCCCAGGTTTGCCAGCGAGCTATGGAACGTAGCATGCTCGGTATAAAACGAACTGACAGAGTAAGGAACACTGCCATCCGTTCCAAAACGGGCGTAGCTGATGTTGGTCGAAAGACTGCCAGATTGAAGTGGGACTGGGCAGGCCATGTAAGCCGCATGCACCCTGAACGGTGGGCGAGGATCGTCACTCAATGGTTACCCCAGGACGGACAACGTCGCAGAGGACGATACCGCAAAAGATGGAGTGCCGATCTAAACGCCTTCCGCCGGGACTGGTGGGAGCTTGCACAAGACCGTGATAAGTAGAAGAATGAGGGGGAGGCCTTTGCCCAGCAGTGGGACACAATAGGCTAAGAATAATAATAATAATTATTTACAGGAAGATATTTACATGGCTGTCTTCGGTAAAAAATCGCAGAGTTTGAAGTTGGCTGTGTTTCATACTTCATTTCTTCCAATTTTCGACTTGGCTGTTTTCTGCTAAACACGATCCAATTGTTCCCTGTTACCTGGTCTTTCAAAATTTACAAGTTTCGCTAAAGTTCGAAAACGACGCCAACTTTAATCAATGCCCTTTTAAATACAGAAATCTAAAGAAACATTCCGCGGAAAATAAGTTTTGATAAAAGCATTTCTAAAAGTTCGACGTTCTGCGCTCGGCGTACGGACGTGTGTAAACAGCTGATTACGCGCTAATTGTGTACCTACATACCTTACTTACTAAGTGAGCGTGTCTGTTTATACCTATTCTAACAATTAATCAAAATGGTACAGTGTTTTAAGTGTAAACAGTTTCTGTCCGCAAGAAATCCGCAGGATATTACTACGTGCAAAGGAGGATGTGAATCAGTGTATCACAAAATTTGTGCCCGGACTATAAAAAGTATGGTGCAAAAAGAATTGTGCGAAGAATGTTTAATGAATACAGAAAGTCCTTCCCCTTATAATCCTGCCACTTCTGGTACTGTGGAGCAAAACAAACTCGAACTTAAAGCCTCAGAATTGTCAGTCGAAAGTCTTCTAAAAGAAATGAATAATAAGCTGGAGGTTATCTACAAAATGGGAAAAGACATAGAGGAGCTTAAAGAATCGGTCCAATTTTATTCCGAAAAGTATCAGGAATTGATAGAATTTAAAGAAGATGCTCAGAAAAAATTAAAGTCCCTTGAAAATAAAAATACCTACCTTGAGAAGTGCAATCAAGCTTTAGAAGAACGGATCCAAGAGTTAGAAATGAAAGATAAAGAGATGAACATAGAAATAATCGGTTTAGATTGCAAAGAAAAAGAGAATACCCTTGAGACTGTGAAGAAAATAGCATTAAAATTGGCATTAAGTCCTGATGATATTCTGAGTGCTAAGAGGGTAGGCAGAGAAAATAAGGAGACAAAGAAACCGCAGCCTGTGGTAATAACACTACGATCTAAATCATCCCGTGCAATTTGGTTGGCTACCCGTAAAAACCAAATAACTAACGACTACATATTTGCCAATGGAAATATAAATAAAATCTATATTAATGAAGATCTGCCTAAATTCAAGCGACAACTACTTTGGAATGCGAAAACTGAACTTAAGAGCATCTATAAGTATATCTGGATTCAGAACTCTAATATCCTGGCCAGGAAAGAAAACGAACCAAAAATCTACAAAATACGGAGTGTTAAAGACATTGACAACTTAAAGAAAAACCAATAATTATGCACATAGCAAGGCTTAAACACACTATGTGATTTTATAAAACAACAAAATTCACTGATCAAAGTGACAACTTGAACCTAAATACGGAAATACAGATTTAAAGAAATAGAAGTATGGAGTAGACGATGGGAAAATGATTCAACGAAACTACATATTATACATCTGAACATTAGATCACTTCGTAAACATTTTAATGAGTTGTTAGTTCTGCTAAGTCAAAGTAAATGCGAAATTGATATTATAATATTGACGGAAATAAATATAAAACAAAATGAGCTGTCTATGTATACAATTGATGGGTACGACAACTATGCTACAACTAGAGAAATACAGAGAGGAGGAGGAGTTTGCATATATCATAAAAATAAATTACATATAAATATAAACTTATTAAAAACAACGGCTTTTAAAGCTCTGCATGGAAAGTTATTGATGGAAGGAAGAATATTACATATTTTTGCTGTATATCGACCGCCAGGTAAAAACAAGAGAAACTTTATAAATCAGCTGGAAATAATACTTAGAGTAAGTATACCACAATCAGAAGATCTTGTCGTCATCGGAGACTTCAATATGAACTTTTTTGGAAACAAAAGTGATGCTTATATATCAAGTTATAAAAATACCCTGTGTGAACGCGGCCTCCAATTGACTATACCGTGCACGGAGGTTACGCGTCAAGTGATAGTTAATAACCAGTTGGAGCAATCCTCGATAGATCACCTGTGGGTACGAGTGAAACAGAGCGATAGTAGAAGTGAGTGTGCGAGTGCGACAGCGTTCCTGATAGAGTGTAGTATTTCGGACCACCACGTTATCGGAGTCTCGTTGGAGGTAAACAAACCTATTATGAATGAGAGTAATTACATTAAAAAGACTATTGTGAATGAAAAAATGCTACAAGAAAAACTTTGTTCTTTTGATTGGTCAAAACTTTTACTAATAATGTGTCCCTTGTTGCTATATCAACAGATATTTACTGTATTTAATAATATATATGAGGAATGTAAAACTGAGATTTTAATAAGACGTAAGCGAGCGACACAGCCGTGGGTAACTAAAACACTGTATAAACTGCTTCTTAAAAGGGACGCTTTATTCCGTGCGTGGAAAATGACGCCTGATAATATTAATAAAAGACTGGAATACACCAGATTTAGAAATAGAGTAAATAGGTTAATTAATGAGGCAAAAAATAAGTATAGACAACAGCAGATTAGTAATTGTGAGGGTGATTATCGGAAAATTCGGTCGCATATAAATAGTTGGTTAGGTCGGTCAAAAGGTAGTTTGGATGACGTCATTAAGAAATATTTAGGAAAAAATAACTGTATGTACAATATTTGCTGTGAATTCACAAAAACGTTCACAAAAGAGATATTAGATATTAAGCATGTATGTAATATTAAATTCTTAAATAGAGATGCTTATGTAAAAGAAAGTAATATATGTTTCCGATTTGTAAAAGTTAGTGCACAAGAGATCTGTAAAATAATATCGTCTTTAAGCTCTGATAAATCGCCAGGACTCGATAAAATTAGAGTGAAAGATTTGAAACTTATGAAAAAAAATATTAGTGCAGTAATAGCGCATTTTGTTGACTTGAGTCTCTCAACAGGATTATATCCAGACCATTTAAAAAAGGCGATCATACGGCCAATCTATAAAAGTGGGAGCCATTACGATTATTCCAACTACAGGCCAATCGCCATTTTGTCGGCAATAAATAAGATAGTGGAAAAGGTTGTTGTAGGTCAAATAAGTGGTTTTCTTGAGCGATATAATATCCTGTCAGAGTGTCAACACGGGTTTCGTCGCGGCCGAGGGACGAGTACCGCCTTGTCGCAGTTTGCCGAAATAGTTAATAAGAGCTTAAATGATGGAAAACAAGTACTGGGTCTTTTTATCGATTATAAAAAGGCCTTTGATACGTTGGACCATGATGTGCTACTTCAGTCTATGGAGGAATGCGGCATAGGCGGGCCTACTAACGCATGGTTCAGAAACTATCTGACGAACCAAACTATCCGAACCGTAGTCGATGGAACTGAGGGAGATGAGGCGTGCGTGACACTAGGGGTCCCAACTGGTTCTGTTTATGGCCCTCTTGGTTATATTATGCTTGTAAACAGTGTTGTTAATGTGGTACAAAAGTGTAATGTTTTTATGTATGCCGATGACATGTGTCTATTATATGCGTCAAAAAATATTGATGAGGCTCGCTCAAAGATACAGTCAGACTTTGAAAACATCATAAAATGGGCACATGACAACGGCATCATAATCAACGCTACGAAAACCAAATGTTTACACCTATACTCGCCTTACAACAAGGTAGCAAAAAATACAGACTACTCTAAACTTTGTATAACTGGTCACTCTTATGAATGTCTCCACAATTCTAAATTAATGTGTACATGTAAAAAATTAGAATTCGTGACTAAGTATAAATATCTTGGATTGTTAGTAGACCACAACTTCAGCTTGAGGATACACATAGAAGAGCTATGTCAGAAGCTAAGGATTATATTAGGCAAATTCTATAACTTGAGGGCATTAACAGACCAAAAAACGCTGACTGTTGTATATTACGCTTTGGCTGATTCCCTCATAAATTATGGCTTATCTGTTTATGGCCGCACTTTTTGTTCCTACATAAAAGAAGTCAAAAATTTGCAAACAAGGTTAATCAAGTACTTAGTAGACAGGAGGGTAAAGAAACACTGTACTGACTACACAGAACTGTACCCAATTGTTAAAGTTCTACCCGTAAATCTGAAGACTAAGTACTTGATTGTGTTGGAGCACTACTATAGTGATGAGCATAAGGAACGGGTGACTAACAGATATAACACGAGAAGGGTCAGGGAGAGGAAGATTTTGCTACCAGCAGTTAAAAATTATTATGGGAGAAGGCTAAATAAGTTTGTGATACCTACAATTTTTAATAGTATACCATGGCTTCGAGACGAAACGAAACTAACTAAAATAGTCCTGAAAAATAAATTAAAATTAACCCTCTTAGAAAGTGATAGTACAGATAGGCAGACATGAACTTATATATATTAGTATATAGTATAAGAGCAGATAATATATAGATATTTGTACAATAAATAATTAAGTTAGTACTATTACTACCTTAATTATTTATTGTATGTATTTTGTTAGAGTTAATTTATAAATTATAATTGTTATCTTTTTAATTCAAATAGGTGCATGATTTGTAAATTAGAGCGTTCCACTCGCCATCAAACTACTGTAGTTTGGCGAGACTTTAATCTTTAAGCACTTAATGTAATTATGATGAATAAATAATTTAAAAAAATAAAAAAAAAATCTATTATTAAATCCAATTTTAACACAAATAGTTGAGCCATTGTCAATTAAATTGTACCAGGAAAATATTTACTTTATTATAGACTTAATGTAATCGCGAAAACTGTGTTTAGCACCTATGAAGCTTTAGAAGACAAAACTTAGTCATTCCTTTCAGATTTTTCTTAGATTTTATATAATTTAACAAGATTTCAAAAGGGCTTCGTCTATTCTCACTTACATAATATGTATATCATTACTAACTTTTCATTTGACAGGTCCATTCGATGTCGAGTGCGAAGTGAGTGTCGGAGTGATGAGGGAATCACCTTACCACTGCTTACGTCATATCATACTACAATTGTCAAAATCTCACGGTCACGTTAGTTCGACTCGCTGCCACGATCGCACGGGTGACGCTAGTGTACATTCGAGCTAACAATCGAGTTTTTAGAATGCCAATCAATAAACTCACTGCGGATTCAGATTCGAAACTTAAAATATCTCCTTACAGAATCACACTCCTTGTCGGCCCTATGCCGTCAATATAAAATGTGAGTTTATGCGTCAACGAACATGTCAGCTCCTAAACTAATCATCAGATTTGTTCTATGTTTCAAATACATAACTCAGATTTTTTTTGATACCCATTATCCATTATTGCGCAGCGCCTAAAAAGTTAACTAAAACTGTACTTACATAGGATGCACGCAAATCATATTAAGCGTGGTGAAGAAAAAGCAGGCATATATAATAACTTGGAGCATTAAAAGTATAGAGCCCGCTAATGCCGAGATAACATATACGTTGTTAGTTCCATATTCCTGCAAAAAAAAAAAAAAAACATCAAATTTTCACTCAATCAGTGATCAGAAAGAATAGTAGGAGATCCAAGGCCGAACTTGTATGGGGTACTTTGCAAAAAACCTGCTGGGATGAAACTTGGCTCAATTCAACTTAAAGGTAACATATAAAAAAAAATTTTTAACAAAAACTAATCACCTCCTTCAAAATTTTATAAGAAATCTATTAGCACTAAAAAGTATAAATAAACATAGCAGTTAATTATCAGTAACTTAGTGAAATAATAGAAAATAACCAAGCCTATGTTTATTATTTTAACTATAAATTATATCACTAAAACAAGCTTCAACTTTAAAAAGGCCAGTGAATAGATTTTGTTTGTAAAGTTGCTCAGTTTTTATAGTTGTTGTCAATAACAAAAAATATCAATATTTATTTCGCAAATTTCCAAAAGTCGTAGAACAAAAGTTGTTCAATTTCATATGTATAGCTTCCATCGGAGAGGTTTTGCGTTATTTACCTAACACGTTGTATATGAAACACGTAGGGAATACGTGCCATACAATTTGATCCCATAATAATATTCTGACTTGGTGATCATGGGACAACTTCAGATGTATATTTTGTCGAAAAAAAAAAGAAATTTTGAAAATCATTCTACAATTGACAGAATTCTCTAAAGGCACCTATGCCCGCCTTTTACTCCCGCTTGGTGGCGCTAGTGTTCGGCGTAGTGTTATTTTGACAGCTTCATATATTATGTATGGTGGTTTCGTAAAATATTTTATTTAAAGTAAAAATGACCGATTAAAACGGTTCCTAGACTGCCTGCAAACTAAAAAAAATAATTACGGAGAACGGATACGAGAGTTGCTGGAAAAAGGGAAGATCTAATCGAAAGGTAAACAATAAAAATCGGTATATCACTGTACAGCCCTGTAGAAAAAGATTGCTTCAGTGTAATGCTCCTTCTGGTTTAGTCGCTTTTTGCGAGAAAATTTGGAAGTTGTGGGTTCGAGCGTGCGAGCGAATAGTTCAGCGCTCAGTGTAATGAAAATCGCTCGCTGCCTAAGCCCTAAGTCAGGACTAGGTGGTCAGTTTATAAATTATTATAATCATAATATCTGGCCGAGTGGGTTCAAGTCGTACTAACGCTCTCGTCTTGATGCGGTCTATTGGTTGTCTTAGTCCTGCAGACGGTTTCCTACATTGTCGGAAGCGTATTTTAGCGTCCGCAATACATTTTTTTGCATTTTCTTGATATTTAATGACTCCTGAACAAGATTAGGGAGGGTGTCGCCCTGACATCCTTGAGGGTTTTGTATAAAGTTCATGATTAGATAAAAGGAGGGGAATGAAATAAAAATTTTGACCAACCCCATCGAGTGGGGTATCGTTGTTTAGAGCTCGTTGAGAAGATAAATGTTGTATTTTTTGTTTTAAAAAACATTAAAAAGTAAAGGAATTGGATGCCACCAAAGTCAGTATTTTTACAAAATTTTGTTTGGGCTGTATCTTATGAACAGTAATAGGTAGACAGTTGAAATATTAATAGATAATGTATTTCTGTTGCCGCTTTCACAAAAAATACAAAAAAAATAAAAAAGTAATAAATGAAGGGGGGCTCCCATACTAAAAACCTGTCTATTTAGGCGATTTTTGCTTGATTTTTGTTTTAGCTATATCTTAAAAACGGGACCACTTACAAAAGTAAAAATATGTATGTTTATAGTGCATGAGCTATAGAATAACAAAAAATAATAAAAACTGGTCAAGTGCGAGTCAGACTCAAAAAATCTAGCACAGTAATTTACTATTGATTGTAGGTATTAGTTGAAATTTCAGTAACTTATTGTGCAAGATTTTTTGAGTCCGACTCGCACTGTTATTCTACAGCTCATGCACTATTAACATACATATTTTCACGTTTGTAACTGCTCCCATTTTTAAAATAGAGCTAAAGTAAAAATAGATCAAAAATCGCCAAAAAGACAGGTTTTTAGTTTGGGAGTCCCCCTTAATTTATTACTTTTTTTAATTTTTAGTATTTTTTGTTATAGCGGCAATAGAAATACATAATCTGTAAATATTTCAATTGTCTACCTATTACTGTTCATAAGATACAGCCCAAACAAATTTATTAAAAAAAACTGACTTATGTTGCATCTAATTCCTTTACTTTTAATATTTTTAAAACAAAAAATACAGCATTTAACTTCTAAACGAGCTCTAAACAACGATACCCCACTCGATGGGGTAGGTCTAAATTTTTATTTCGTTCCCCTCCTTTTATCTAATCATGGACTTTATACAAAATCCTCAAGGATGTCAGGGCGACACCCTGTCTAATCTTGTTCAGTAGTGTTAAAACATCATGAAAATGAATTAAAATATATTGCGGACGCCAAAACACGCTTCTGCCTGAATCCTCCAGACTATCTATAGTTGTGTAGTCCTTGTCTGGTTTCCATACTGGTCATAGGCTTTCCCTGTTTAAAATCAACTTATAACCACAGATTTGGGACAGCAGCGTTGCGAAATCAGCTTATCTGTTATATTCTAAAAGTTATGTTTATCATGCATAATTTAACTTTACTCAAGATTTCATTATTTTTTATTTATTTTCAGTTAAATATAATAATGGATGGGTCCTAATGGCTAAATCAGGAATTCTGAAACTGCCAAATGAGGGATTAACAACTGTCCCACAAAGTTTTGCAGTGCCACTGATAGATATTATCCATCCATATAAAAGTATTATCTTGACGATAGAAAGACTATGTGTGTGCTGCAGTCTACAGAAAAAGCTACAGCTTCATTATAAGTCTGTTTTTTGGGGACTGTGGTAGGAGCAAAACGTGATGAAAAGAGAGCCAAGCTGAAGGGAATAGGGCATAACCTACCAAGTGTTTTGTAGTGTAATATTCGAACCCCGGATAAAACTAGAGCCCAAATGTTATGAATATGTTGTAAGAAGACTTATTAAAACACACTGAGTTTTATTTGTCCAGTTTTTATTTAGGATATTTCTGTTTTGTATGCGAGAATTATAGATACGCAAACATGTTGAAATTAACTTATACCCTCCATTGTCATTACCCTAGAGTTATTCCGTTTTTACGGAGTCAGCTAATTAGCTAATCAACACATGAGTAGTCTAGGTTCAGTAGTTTTCAAGTAATAGCGATTTTTATTTTGACAGCTGTCATCCGAAATGTAGATCTCATCGAGACCTATCATTTAACTCAGCACACAAGTACTCCAGAGTCAGTAGTTTCCAAGTTATGGGGTGTTTCAGTTTGACAGCTGTCATCCGAAATGTAGATTTCATTGAGACCTATCATTTATCGTAGCACATGAGTAGTCTAGGGTCAGTAGTTTTTAAATTATAGCGATTTTTACATTGACAGCTGTCATCCGAAATGTAGATCTCATCAAGAACTATCATTTGTCTCAGCACATGAGTAGTCTAGGGTCAGTAGTTTTCAAGTCATATCGATTTTTACTTTGACAGATATCATCCGAAATGTAGATCTCATCGAGACCTATCATTTGACTCAGCACACGAGTACTCTAGAGTCAGTAGTTTTCAAGTTATAGCGATTTTAAGTTTGACAGCTGTCATCCGAAATGTAGATCTCATACATTGAGGTTTCGCTATTAAATAACGATCAAAACCAGTACGTCAAGTCTGTCGTGCATATATCACGTTGTGCACAACAAAAAAAAGCCGAGACTATGACAAAGACAAAAAAGATTGTTTGGTCTTTATCACGCTTCAGAAGTTTTGTATTGAGCCTGCTCTAACTTGGTATGATTATTTGCAAATCTATTTCTGTACTTCATCCGAGATCTGACGCGACAAATATAAAAACGATGTTTTGGTCTTTATCACACTTTAGAACTTTTGTATATATTGAGCCAGCTCTAACTTGGCATGATTATTTGCAAATCCATTTCTATACTTCATCCGAGATCTGACGCGACTTCTGATGCGAGTTAATAATTTTTTTCCCATCTAAAAAAGTGCCAAGCGCCGCCGCTAAAGAAGTTTTCATTTCAAAAATCGAGCA
This sequence comes from Athrips mouffetella, assembly GCA_947532105.1. Classification (NCBI taxonomy): domain Eukaryota; kingdom Metazoa; phylum Arthropoda; class Insecta; order Lepidoptera; family Gelechiidae; genus Athrips; species Athrips mouffetella. The sequence goes on along the minus strand of CANNWQ010000016.1, from coordinate 194,242 downwards.
CTGTAAGTTACTGACATTTCAACTAATACAATTTATATCATGTGGTGGTACGGAACCCTCGGTGCGCGAGTCCGACTCGCACTTGGCCGGTTTTTTCCCTTTCAAGATCAAATCCATAATTATTTTGAGTCTCATGTCAAACCTGTAGAATATTCATACAAACTTTCACCCCATTTTTCACCCCCTTAGGGGATGAATTTCGGAAAATCCTTTCTTAATAGGGGGTAACGACTTATAAAAAAGCTACGTAAAAAATTTCACATCTGTAGCTTTATCAGTTACCGCTCGACGTTGATGATTCAGTCAGTCAGTCAGTCGGTCAGGGCATGCTGTTTTATATATTTAGATTAGAAGATCAAAATTTCAGCTTACTACAACCGATGTAAATTTTCATCTTTCATGTTTAACTTTAAATTCGGAAGCGCGTACCGAAAAAAACAGCGAAGCAATGCGACGTTGCCGTACCGTGCAATCACGAGCCGTTGTCAATTATGAACTTTATTTCAACTTATTTAGGGTCGATATAAAGCGCTTCATAATGTAATTTTTACATAAAATGATACGCTATAGACTGAAATGTTTAATTTTGAAAGTAATCAACGTAAGTACAGTTTTAGAATATAATCAAACACTTTTCATTCAGTTAACTATTTTGGCCAAAGAGAAAACCCTCAATAATTATCCCACTGTAAAGATTTAACATATTTTGTTCACTTTTATGCCTGTTTGATCAAGTACAACAAAATTTTGAAGTACAAAAAGTCACGAGATAGTTATGTATTTTGCCCGAGCAGACAAAATGAAATAAAACTTTTAGCGGGATTTTTTAATTTCAGGCTTTAACTAAGAACTTAGGTGCTTAATTTGTTTGTAAAATACTAAAACTTTATCATTGAACAAGCCCAGAAAACATTTCGTTAAGTTGGAATTTTTGCCCCAGTAACTATTTATATAATAGGGTTTTTTAATCTGCCGCCTTGTCCCATTTGGTGATATGCTTTATTTTAAGTAATTATGTAATTACTTTCAAGACTTCATAAACCACAAAAAGAAAATCTTGGTTCTGATTTTTGTCTAGGCCAAAATTTAATTTTCTTGGGGTACAACGCCAATAAATAACCAAGATGCCTCTGATAATAGATCACAATGTCTGCCAGGTCAAAACTTGCCGAAACTTAGTGTTCAAACTATTTGAAGTTGGTGAGCAGCAAGTTTTACCTAAAGTCAAGGTAACATTTTGTTTCTAAACAAAGGACAGGCTTAAAAATATGGGGTGCGGCTTTTATTCCGGTCTTTTTCGAGACAAGTCTTACCAATATTTAGCGGAAAGCTATAGATTCTAGACTAGAAATTGAGTCAACTAGCCAGACCTTTACCTTTAATCTTCGAACTTTTAGTAGGCTACTCCATGAGGTAGGTATTTTTGCAGCCAACTCTCCCAATATATTTCTTGGTAGATTTAGTAAGCAGTAACGCGTTTTTGCCTATTTATTTGTCGCAGGGTGATTGTTGTAAAAGCATTAAATAATACTGTTATTCAAATTGTTCTACCTCCATGGATCTGAAGAATGCTAGACTAGATCAGCAACCCCATTCGCCTGCAAATCACCTGCAAATCCGGCTGTGACACGTTGCGCTGTGGTTGCTGACGTGTCGGTTTACCTTGCACTTTACAGTGTAAATCATGTAAAGGAAGTTGTGGAAATCAAACGTAAGTATGTATATGTATACATGTAATATGTATTTAATCTTAAAATATTAATATAGTATTATAGTCAAATTACAATAGTCAAAGTCAAAACTAACGCTAAACAAGAACAGCTTATTGTCCCTACGTCCCGCCTCGATTCTGCCCTGGTCCAAACGTGCCCATTATGCTTGCAGCATTCCCTCTTTGAATGGCAACTGCCAGCCGTTGGACCAGGAAAGAACCGGCGTGGCGATCATTCCCTTTGTTTCTGAGGCATCGTCCTATTTCACGCACAAACTCCTTTGCCTAACCGCCCCAAGAACCCGGATCCCGTCCCAAGGATCTTTTCTTTTTTTTCGCTAGCCTATACTGTCCCACTGCTGGGCAAAGGCCTCCCCTTCGGTCCTCCAACTGTCGCGGTCCATAGCGAATTCTGGCCAATCGCGAAGGTACGAGTCTAAATCGTCACGCCACCTTATTCGTGGTCTACCCCTGCGGCGTTGGCCATTCTGCGGTATCCATTGGGTGACGCCTCTCGCCCACCGTCGCGGATGCATTCGGCTTATATGTCCAGCCCAGTCCCACTTAAGTTTGGCTGCTTTTCGACCCACGTCAGCTATAATTCCTGTCTTGGAACGCAGCGTAGTATTCCGCACTCGGTCAATCCGTTTAATACCTAGAATGCTGCGTTCCATTGTTCTTTGACAAACCTTGAGTTTGGACTTTTGAATCTCCGTAAGGGACCAGGTTTGTGCACCATAGGTTAGGACGGGCAGTATACACATGTCGACGAGTTTACTTTTAAGTGAGAGGGGAAAATTCCCTTTTAAGAATGGTTTCAAAGACCAGTAGCTCTTCCAAGCTTTTTCGATACGGCGGTCGATTTATTTTTCCTGCCTGTTCTGGAAAGAGACTATCTGACCTAAGTAGGTGTATTCGTTGACATAATGTAGTACTTTCCCGTCTACCTCTACCCTTTGTTTCGTGCTGTTTGTCATAACCTGGGTTTTGATCATGTTCATTTTTAGTCCAACCTCAAGGCTTGCTACGCTCAAGTCTTGAAGCATGTGTTGGAGCTCTGCTGACGTAGAAGCGAAAAGCACAATATCGTCGGCAAATCTTAAATTGGTTAGTCTTTTCTCTTCAACGATAATGCCTTTTGACTGCCATGGAATGAGTAGAGTTTGAAAGACCTCCCTGACCACCCTGTTTCACGCCCTTTTCAGTTTCGAAAGTTGGTCCTGGAGAGAGGAGTTTGATTGAAGCACTGCTGGTCCTGTAGATCATTTCCAATAACTTTATGTAGGTGTCTTCTATGCCCTGTTTACGTAAAGACGAAAAAATTGCAGAGTGTGTAAGGCTATCAAAAGCTTTGGAGTAATCCACAAAGGCTAGGTGTAACGGTTTGTGAAATTCGTTGTAATTTTCTATTACTTGGTTAAGGGTGTGTAAGTGGTCAATAGTGGAAAAAGAAGGGCGAAATCTGGCTTGTTCAACAGGCTGATGTTGGTCTAGTTGTCCTCGGATACAATTGTGGATAATTTTAATGAATGCCTTATACAAATGTGAAATTAGGCTGATAGGTCTGTAGTTATTGATGTCGGATTTGTCACCCTTGTTATGAAGAAGGATGATATTGGAGTGGGTGAATTGAGTTGGAATCTGTCCTGAGCGCAGAATGCTGTTAAAAAAATAGGTTAAGTGAGGGATAAGGGTGGGCTTGAATAATTTTAACATCTCTGTGCTGATGCCATCCTCCCCAGGACTTTTGCTATACGAGTATTTCATGCTTTTTAAAGCAATATCAACTTCGCTATCAGTAATGGGGGAGATGGATCGTATGATAGCGTAGAGTCCGAATAGAGCTCTTTGTAAAATTCCGTGCTGATTTTCATCACTTTGTCGCGGTCATTTTGTTTCTTGCCCTCTTTGTCTCGCCAACACGTTACCCACGTTTTTCCTTTTGAGATACCTTCTCTAGCTGCCCTCAGAGACCTGCCATGATCCAAGGTATTTGAACCACTTTAGTGTTATGCTTTCGAATGTCTTCCCTAATATGCCTTTTTACTTTTTTGTCCAGTTCTTTATATTCGTTGTCAAATCTGCACACACTTGCTCTTTTTTCTATTAAGGATACAGTTTTGTTGATAAGTTTCCTTTCACTGGTTTTAATTTGTTTTATTTTCTTTGTAGCTGTACCTATTGAACTTGTAATGTTTTCATACTATATCTGGGTATCGTCCGAATCTATTGGCAAAAGAATACAAGCGTTGTTTAGTTCTAGGTCAAACTTCTCAAGATTTGTTATTAAGCATTCCCTGTTGAGCTTTTTAATTCTGCTTTGAAAAATTAGTTTCCTGTAAATCTCAAAGTCAAACTGAAATGTGGCACGAAGTGGTCGATGGTCTTATGAAAACTTAATTTGATTTATTATGCCTACATTCTTTATAACATATTTACAAGATGAAAAAATGAAATCAATTTCGTTTCTGGTTTGGCAATCGGGTGATGCCCACGTCCAGCGACGCTGTGGCTTTTTATGAAATAGCTATTGCTGATGCTCAACATTTGCCCAAAGGCGAACTGAAGGAGACGAGAACCCCGTTCGTTTCGGACTCCAAATCCATAAGGGCCAACGATATTTTGGTCATCCAGGTCTTGTCGAGCACCAACTTTAGCGTTAAAATCGCCCAGTACGATCATTGTGAATGTGCTTCTATTTTCATCGCACGCTCTATTCAGCAGATCGTAGTACTCTTCTACGAGTATATCACAAAATTGAATATTATGTGTCTTTCAAAAATACACAGCGTTGTATATGAAGAAGGCTATTTGTGAATAGATGATAGGTAGGTATAAATACTGCAAACTTACTTGAAATTCCCGCGTTTCTCTATACTCACGGCAGAGCACCACTAGCCGCTGTCACTGTGTGCTGTCAAATCTGACATTGCCGTTTGTAAATTTTATCAGCTAGGTTTAATGAAAACTTTTACTGCTTTTTCAGAGAAATTAGCTAATAATTTACACTTATTATTGTACAAGTAGGTACTTATTACGAAATAGCAATAGCAGAAGCTAGATTCATGTGATAGTCCGTGAGAAATGTGAGAAAGTGGTGAGAAAAAAGCAACGCATATTATTACTGAGTTTTAGCAATCTGTGACATTGTCATGTTGAATGCATATGGGAGCAAGTAATGTAGTGATAAGATTCAACCAACGTAGTTGCTTTACTGTTCCTTATCTCTAAATCTTATATCAACTCAGATATCCTCATAGGACTCCTCCCTGCTCAAAATACCTAATTTGGTAAGATGCTCCTAATGCTCCCATTATAAGTCCTTTGGAAAGGGGGGGGTCACAAAACATGGCTGAAACCCCTGCTACTTTAAGCAAAAACAAAATTGAAGAAAAAGGGTGCCGGGTTGCGGAAACCAGCAATACAATTTATAATAGAAAGCAGCCTGCATATGCATGCAAGTACTAGTGTCCAGTACCATACATACAACAGAAAGGTTCCCTAATAGAAGTAAACCTGTATGGGTGCGTCTGGAAGGCAATCTCAAACATTCAAGTTCATTTTAAATACTACAATACTCGTATAAGCTACAGATAAGCGTTGTAGCTTCTTGTCCTGTAGGGGACGTTTCATGGGATGTTATGATGATGAAGCGTTGTACAGCTTCTATCGCATGACTTTAACTTATAATTTGTAATTTATAGGTCCATATCCAAAACTAATACTTGAGAAATGTGTGTGACACACAACAGTGTGCCAGCCAAGTTCAAAATTTTAATCATGTAATTACAAGACATTTCTAGTTATTAGTTATAAATCCTTAGTATATTATATTACAAAATTATAACAGTCCTATTATAGAATAAATATAAATATATATAATAAATATATTATTTATTTTGCAAATAACAGGCTTCTATAAATATACATTTTGTGTACATGAACAATATGCATCTCCAGCAAGACAATTTTTAGGGTTCCGTACCTCAATAGAAAAAAACGGAACCCTTATAGGATCACTTTGTTGTCCGTCTGTCTGTCTGTCTGTCTGTCTGTCTGTCTGTCAAGACCCTTTATCTCACGAACGGGTAAAGGTATCAGGTTGAAATTAATACCATATATTAGGATCCATGAACCACACAAGATCTGAAAATTTCAAATTTTTACAACGACGCAATCAAAAGATATGGCATTTTATGTCCTCATCTCCATACATTTATTCAAAAATGCAAAACCTACAGGGTACTTCCCGTTAACCTAAAATTATGAAATTTGGCAAGAAGCTAGGTCTCACAGTACAAATAATGGGAAAAGTCTGAAATCATTAAATATTACAACTTTTCTCACAACTAATGGTCACCAATTGTGGTGACCTCCCGTTTCAAGAACATTCATATAAGAGGGGTCAAGTTGGATGGTCGCGTAGGCGATTTTTGTTTTAGTTCTATTTAAAAACGGGAACACTTACAAACTTGAAAGTTGGTATGTTTGTAGTGCATAAGCTATAAAATAACAACAAATAATAAAATTTGGTCAAGCGCGTGTCGGACTCAAAAAATCTAGCACATTAACTTACTGAAATTTCAACTAACACAATTATGTTTATGTGGTGGTACGGAACCCTCAGTGCGCGAGTCCGACTCGCACTTGGCCGTTTTTTTTTACATAGGTGCCAACTTTAGAAGGGCAACGAAATTTTTAATAATAAGTTTCAACAGATAAATAGTGCACTTGCTTTCACTTCTGTTCAGCTTTTCTAAATGGGCTGTAATGCAAAAGCGTTCAATTAAACTTGAGACTCTGTTCTGTGACATTTGCAGATGTCTGTTCTCGACACTGGTATCACCAGCCTTTTTTTTTTATCGTCAATGGGCTTACTTTTGACCTCGATCTAGCCTGGTCAAATAATGCCCCCTGATAATAATCCTGAAACAGAGAGTTTTAAAATATATTTGTCGGCATATCACTACCAGCACCTCATTAGTCCGAGTGAAGACTCCTTGGTCGTGGCTTCTGGAATAGAGTTTCAGCTAAGTAATTTTAGACTAGACAGCTGTTGCTCTGACAAAGTGCCGATGTCAAAGTACACGTCACAAAAATCTAGCTTGGAAAAGATTGGTGCAAGTTCTATGTTATCCGCAAATTGTTATAATATTCCAGTAGTGCAATCATCGATAATAATGATTCAGTGTATAATTAGCAGACAATAGTACTTCAGTTATAACAGTCAAATTACTGATGTGCCTACAAAATTATATCTGGACCCACTATAGATAAGGAGCTTGCAGACATTTTCGCTATATGATTTGCACGTATTTCATATCGCTGGACTATTGGCCTCCTGCGCCGATATATTTATAATCAAATATGCCCAACTAACACAGAGTGTTGTCAGATCTGCTTACTGTGTCAAGACCAAAACTGATTGCTGTTATTTTAGATTACTCCAACGGTCTGCACGAATTTGCAATGCCCTAACAGAGCACCACAATTATAGATTAGGACCTTATATAACGTAAACCATGTACCTGATAAATGTACCATTGTAATAAATTGCAATTGTTACTCCTCCAACTGTGGTGCGCTGGCAGATAAAGGCAGTGAGTTGTAACTCAATAGCGTTGCATGGACAAAAAGAGACTCATTATACTACACCAGACACAAAGGATGGGGATGGGTGAAGGCACCTCAACATTTACAAAATCTACAAATATGGAACTAACCGAGCAGCTTAATCTGACGCTGTCGGTCGCTTACCTCCAAGCAGGGTTAACGGAAAAGCGGATTGCATATAAGTCGATAAATCGAACCAGTTCCAGAGTTGCATGTTATATACTCTAGACTACGGAAGCCTGGTTGGTAGTACCCGAAATAACAAAACTACAAAAAATTACCGAGCAGCTCAATCTCACCCCATCGACCTCTTACCAACTAGGAAGGCTCGACGGAATAGCGAAACACCGGTCGAGACTTCGATCAGTTCCAAAGTGGCACTTGTTACCAGAGGCTACGTAAGCCATATACCTGAGTGTGCCTCGAACTTGTTTGAAAAACAATATAAAGTAGGGTTACCAAATAAATTGGTATGGACTTTCTGTAAAACTATAAAATAGATTTCAAAGACTCGATATACCTACATTCAAATATTCATAAATAATGTTCCAATAAACCTCAGAGGAATCAGTGCTTTGGATGGCGGACGTCCAAGCACTAAGCACTTCATATACCAAGGGTCGTTACTGTTCCTACAAGTGTGAAAACAGACCAAGTTGCCCACTTAAATCTATAGAAGTTAAAGCTTGTAAGTATAAATTGGCGGACATCTATACTTACTATATGAAAGACATTTGTTCTTTTGTACCTTAGCAAAGTTGGCCGCACGTTTGTGGTAACACTACCTGAGCGTGGCGGGTGTCTGTAGCGAAGAGCAATCAGCTAGCTTTAATACTACAACTCACTTGCTAAAGTGGTAACAATAAAAATTATTAGGTACTAGGCTTTTAGACAAATTACTACTTACAGAATGTGTATCTAACAAAACTATACCAATTCTGACACAAGGTTTCTGAGCTGAGGCAAGCAACTCATTTACTACAATACCTATCATTAAATTTCTACAGGAACTTTTGGGTTCAGAACTCCGAGCTAAAATTAGTTAAAAACATCAAGGTTCAGAAAGCCTATTTAGTGGACCCAAGCCTGCATTGCTTCATTACTTTGCCTCCGGAAGGCAGATTACATGATTTGACGCTACGCGACATTCCAGGTAGAAATATGTCATATAAATTATTTTACTTGAACAAATAACAGTATGTAAGCACCAATTGGTCGATTATAGTCATTTATACTACGAATCCAACTTAAGTTGCTTCAAAAACGGTAAAATTGCCTGTTAGCTATCGTCTACGTTTAATAGGTTAACAATCTAGCTTAGCGTAAAAAGTAGAGATTTACCCGTCGGAAAATTTGACAATTACGGTACCAGGGAAGTTCCTGAACTGTAAGAAAATATTATCTCCTTATAGTAATTATGGTAATATAGTAAATTTCAACCCTCAGGAGACCATAATATGAATTATAAGAAATAAGGGAAAAATAATTATTTTGGGTCTTTGGCTAACCACTTAACGCAATCGTCATTGTAAAATATTTCCTAGTCCAGCATGGAACCATCAGTTGGTGATATAGGTACCTACAAATATCACTGTGATATACATAGTTTCCAATCCATGGAATCTAGTGTTGCTACTTAACACAGTGTTGTTAAATCTTTGAAGTCCTCATAGTGAGATACTTTCAAGTCCATGGGACAATATGATGGGTTGATTACTGAGCTTAAATGTAAGATTTTATTGCATGGTATTCATTTCCTACCTTCAATTCCTTATAAAAAAATATAGTAATAATAAAAAAATAATATTAAATAAAATATAATAAATAAAAAACTGGTCAAGTCCGAGTCAGACTCAATAAAATTTGTCTCAGTAGTTTCGAACTCACAACTGAAATTTTGTCTGACACTTTGTACTAGCGTACTGGTACGGAACCCTCTGTGCGCGAGTCCACATTATTTTATAATATCCTTTTCTTAAGTTTTTTTACGATATTTAGTAAAATCATACTAATAAGTAAAAAAAAAAGAACAGAAAAAGCTAGACTGTCTATAGTAATAAAAATTTCTTTTATAAAAGTATTTTTTTATAATAAATTAGGTAATTTTCTTTAAATTGGCATCAAAATCATTGAAATCAGTGCACCCCTTAGGTCTGTACAATTTTTTGAAGTTATTTTTTTAAAGTGGCGCCATCTCTGTTCCTCACGACTGAAACCTCCACTGCTGCGGGAAAAATTGCTTATTTAGGCGTTCGTGCCTTCGCTTGAACCATATTTGAGATTACACTCCCGTATCTCAGCCCGTTTCACTCAGATTTCATATCTTGCAGCGCCCTCTGGCGACTATTTTGGTTACTAAGGTCCCCTCCCCACGCCCGTCACAAGCGCCCGTCTGTTCTTTGATCAGTACCTTTCAGTACGCTTTTGTATCTCAGCCGAGTAACACGTGCCTAGTGAAAAAATTTTTTTTAAGTTTTCTCGTTCTGTTGTGAATTCCGCTCGGACTTTTAGCCCAGCGACGAGACGCAGCTGCCTCTATTAGGCACCGTCATTACCGAAGTCATTGTAAAATGATTTTTCGTGCAACACTGTAAATTCTGCTCTGACTTTTGGTTCCAGTGACGAGACGCAGCTGCCTCTCTAGGCACCATCATAACCGTCGTCTCATTGACCGACGTATGGTGCCACATACGGCTGCCTTCCTTAAGCACCGTTATTGTAAATGCCATGCTTTCGTGATACGACGGGAGTCGCTTCACGAGACAACGTGTCGTTCACGAGATGACGTGTCGCCTCACGAGACGTCATGTCGCCTCACGAGACGTCGTATGTCGCCTCACTCATCGACGTCGTCTCACGAGACGACGCGTGTCGCTTCATTGGCCTGCGTCGTTTCACGTGACGACGCAGGTCCGGCGTCGTCTCACGAGACGACGCGTGTCGGGTCATGACACGACAAGGAATAGTGGCCAGTTTTGAAACTAATCTTACAAGCCGATCATCATCATTGCCCTGGCTTTGTTCTAGGCGACCTATCCTAGGGGATTTGACAATAGCACTGGTATTCTCAAAGAGCGACTGCTATCGGACCTCTGCAACTCAGAGGGAAGGTAAACCAAATCAAAACCTAGACAAGGTTTTATAAGGCTAGTGGCCAGCCTGGATGTCAGAGCCCCAAGCCGTCAAATGGCCTCTGACTTGGCTTAATTACTATCATTGACAGGCCGGGATCAACGGCTTAACGCGCCACCCAAAGCACGGAAACGCTCTAGTCGTTGTGCCACTATAGTCTAGCTATAGCGATCTCCCGTCCGGGTTCTGAGCACGGCCCACATTGCTTAACTTTCTTGATCAGAAAGAAAGAGTTTCTACCACTCGACCACGAGCGCATCTCTTACATGTTAGTTACAGAACATGGCAAGTACTTCCACAGTAATTATGGACGGTCTGCAGTCTAAGTGGCCTATGCATGTTGCCTCAATCAATGATCTTTGTCGCCTAACACAAAAACTTGTTGTCAGCTAATGGTCATTCTTTCATTTTGAGATTTATAATCAAAACAGACCAGGGCGCTAAGCTATTCTCTCTTCGAACAAAATCATTTGTTTCGATGACTTGGACTTGTAAGAGGTCAGATTACCCGGTGTTCTTAAAATTGAGAGAACTTTATGTAGTTAATAGCATCAGACGTTACCTTGCGAAATTCCATTATAACAACTTATGGAAAATATGTAGCAACCTCCAAAATAGATGCCATGCACTCACTTTTTGCCACTTGCTTGTCCGCAAATAAATGTGTAGGCAACAAACAAACAACAACACGACAAGGGAGGTAATCAAAATTATTAAAAAGTCACTTCGTAACCTCAAAATTAAGAAGATATTTTGTTGCCTCAAAGGACGTTGTATCCAGAGTAGCACAGTGTGGCGCTTCAAAGCCGACACGGTTCATACTTAAACCACACACTGTTTATCCGTATGAGAGACGAAAAACAAAATATTCTTAGCCACTTGCGCCGAAGTAATTGTAACATATCCTCCCTTCATTCCTTTGTTCTTACAGACAAGCGAAAATTTAAAGTCTTATACGTGCCTTACAGAACGATTCCTGGACAAGTTGGGACATAAGTACTAATAATAAAATATGAATTTCCTTATCCCACCACAAAATTATATCTTTGCTTGCATGGCCATAACGATTGATGTTAATACTTTGTGAATAATAATAACACAGCACACCTACCTTGGGAAGTACATTCCCACTTTCTTCTGGTAGATAGAATGAGAGGGGGGGGCAATAAAAACTACCAGTCCAACAAGGACAGCCTCACTCTCAGCGAGGGGAAGAAACGGTTTCACCTATCTGCTCCCCGTCTAAGTGAATTTCTGTAAAGTGAAACTTACAATTTTATTCACAGCTGCAGCCTGATGACAATAGCTACACAAAATACTTATTCATTATTCACGTCCAATTTATTTTAAAACTACTTCTAAACGTTTCTTTCTTTATTGTCCACAAACGCTTACATACAAACACAGAGTAAGTGTTTATTACAGCGCGTTCAGGAAAAGTCTGTCTATGACGGTTATTTTCTGCGCTTGGGTGACAGGCGGAGAGCCAATGAAAGATCCGCTCACCCCTGGGGGGAGCCGCGCTCACCCCCGCGACTCTTGACTTCTGCGCATTAACAGTCACAGACGGAGTTATTTTGCACGCAGTATACAAAGACGAGTTTAGCTAATAAATCTGAGTTCCTGCCAGCTTTCCTAAGCTTGCTTGTTGCGTGATAGCCAGTAAGCGTATCAACACTTTCTAGTCAAAGCCGGACAACCCTGACATCAAAAGATTTTGGCCTCTGAGATGATTAAGTCTCCACTAACCAAGAAGACAACTGCGACCTTCCGAAGCACAAAAAACGCTATAGCCGCCGCAGTTAACCATACCCAGAACTTATGTTGCGTAACTTTCTTTATTTGTAAGGAAAATTCATCTAAGCTATAACCGTTTCTGTGAATATGATGCTATTATTCACGAGTCGCAAGATTAAATAATATTGCATTTAAAGACTAAGACAAGTACACGCAACTTTAGCTTCTCTTTTCAAAAAGCTTCTTAACCATCGTTTTGTGCTTATAAAAACAGTATTAAATTATCCGATGCCAGGATCTAGTAGGTACTTTCTTCACCAAATTTTGGGCATTTGACAAAGGCTTTTTCCAGCAAGTAAATAATGAATATACAGCCAAAATGGGTAGTTCTTTCGAGCCGGTTCTGGCGTGATACGTTTAGGCATACTTTATTGGGCAAAAAAAATACTCCACCACACATGACAGGCAGCCAGCACACCGTTGGTATTGTAAAGGTCATCGTGTAAGAAAAAGTAGGTAACTTTCGCCAATTTAGACCTTTTGGACCCTATTAACTAAGCTACAGGCTTTAGATAGGTAACCAACATGTTTACAGCTGGATTTGTGATATCCTTAATTGCATATTATCTGACGCTAACCGTTTAGAGCACTAACCACCGCAAACAAGTCGGATGCTCAGACTGGTTGTAATCTGCTGGCGTTACCTAAGTAACTTTTACCAGTTGTGAGTCCAAAAGTTTAATTTTCCATAAAATAAACAATCAAAGAGCTGTCGTAAGAGAAATTACATATACTGCATATTTACATACTAAACTGTAATATACTATTTTTCAATCACTCATTGTAGGTCATAAGATAAACGAGCCCTACTCATCGTCGCAAAGCGTCTGGTGTAGTGACTGATTACTGAACGCAGGAAAAACTTTGAGCATTGATGAGAGTTTCAACTCCTTCCAAGAAAGATTTTACAGGTCAACAGATTTATTTGTTAGCATCATCTCAAATTGCCTGCAGTTTTTCAATATTTCCTATTTGTAATCTTACAATTATACGAAATTATCTATACAATTTATTAATATTAGTATTAAAAATAATGTATTTCTACCGTTTGCAACGCTAGAAAATCTTAACAAGAAAATGAAATATTTCAATTTTCTTTTACTAATTTGTTTCGTGATTCCTATTAAAATTTATTATGACGAAAGTTTCGACAAGACTGTTTGATTAAATTTAAAAATACTAATTTAAAATTCTTAAATTAACTCTGTTATAAATTACGCATAAAAGACAAATTTTACTGAATGAGACAGGTCACAGTACGCCCGCCAAAGCGCCGTCAGAAGTTAAACACGTCTCAAATATGGTTCAAGCGAAGGCACGAACACCAAAATAGAACCGTTTTTCCCCCGAAGGGTAAAAAACTGATATTTAGTTTTCTGCCGAAGCTTGAACCATACCTGAAGGCCTTGCCGGCTTAATTTAAAGGTACTGGTCAAAGAACAGACGGGCGCTTGTGACGGGCGTGGGGGGACCTTAGTAACCAAAATAGTCGCCAGAGGGCGCTGCAAGATATGAAATCTGAGTGAAACAGGCTGAGATATGGGAGTGTAATCTCAAATATGGTTCAAGCTTTGGCAGAAACCTAAATATCCGTTTTTTACCCTTCGGGGGAAAAACGGTTCTATATTTATCCCCTCTATCACTGTGCAAAGCGGCTTCTAATCTTCCCCAGGTGCAGCTTTCCGGTCCAAATTATCCATAAGAACTATGGCTATACACAATACAATACAATTTATTGATAATTAAATAATTACAGGTCAATGTCAACAATAATAATAATACATCAGAAATGTCTAATTTCAAATTTCCATATTATCCAATAGGTTAACAACAAAAAATACTTTTCCTGCCATCCTTGCAGGTGTACATTTCAATATACATTCAGAAATTGTATTATAATATTTAAGTTCTTATGAGTTCTTATTTAAGTTCTGTTCTTGTTGTTCTGCTAAACTATAAAAATTCATAAGTGACAAAAACTGTTTAAGTTTTATTTTAAATAAGCGGGTTGAGGCTGCATCCTGTACCACGTTCGGCAACCTATTATATATAGCAGGACCTGATTTATACACGGATTGCTCTGACCTATTAAGTTTGTGAAATGGGGTGGCAAGTTGGGTTTCGTCCGAGTTACTACGTAAAGCATAACTTAAGTTCTTGTCTTTTCTCCCAAACATGTCCATGTTAGTATGTACAAACAGGGCTACCTGGTATATGAATTCGCAGGGCATCGGCAGAATACGTAACTCTTTGAAATAGGGTCTGCATGATACGTCATCATCTACGCCCACCATGGCGCGTATAGCACGTTTTTGCATAATATACGCTCTTTGGATATCAGCCGCTCTGCCCCACAGCTCCAGGCCATACGTCAAGGTGGAGTGGACGGTTGCATAGTAGCAAGTCCTAACTACTTCTCTAGACGTGGTAGATGCAAGGCGTCGCAAGGCGAAGCATGTACGGCCGAGCTTGGTGCAAAGTTGGTCAATGTGTGTTTCCCACACGAGGGCGCTGTCTATGTGGAAACCCAACAATTTTGTGCATCTAACCTGCTGTAATTGTGAGCCATTCACGTGAACTTTTAATGGTTTGGGCTCTTTTCCATTTTAGTTGAAACACATGTATAATGTTTTGTCTTGGTTCAGAGCCAAACCGTTTATCTGGAACCAACGATCAAGAAGTCGAAGGGAGCTATTTAGTTTATTTTCAAGCTCAGAATGTGTTGATGCAGAGATCACTGCAGCGACGTCATCCGCATACATGAAAACCTCAGCATCCTCGATCATATCTGGCAAGTCGTTCAGCAGTAGGCTGAACAAGGTATTTGATAGGCAAGACCCCTGAGGGACCCCTATTTCATTTTCTAAATCAATGGACGTGATGCGCCCCCGATCTCCTACCACTGACTGCTTTCGTCCTGTCAAGAAGGACACGATTAGTTGTAGAGGAGGCCCCTGTATCCCATAGTGACTCAGCATCTTAGCGACAAGGTGATGACACGCGGTGTCGAAAGCTCGCGACAGGTCGCAGCATAGAAGAGCAACATGCCGGCCGGCCTCGCGCGCGCCCACAACACGCCACACCACCTCGCGGACTAAATCTGTCGTCGAGCGCCCCTCGCGGTATGCGTATTGCCTGTCAGACATCATGTCTCTGTCACTTACAAAGGCGAGCAGCCTTTTGTTGATGCCTACCTCGAAAATCTTGCTAATAACCGGTACAAGTGAAATTGGTCTGTATGACTTAATGTCAGACTTTTTTCCTTTACCTTTATAGAGAGGAGATATTTTAACTTTTTTGAGCGACAAAGGATATGTGCCAGATCTAATGCATAAATTGAAAAGATGGCTTAGCACATCTGCGACGGGAAAAACGGCTGACTTTAGCAGATTCGGAGACAATCCGTATATGTCCATGCTATTTTTTGATGCGATGGAAACACGGAGGATCGCTATTATGTGTTCCGTTTGACGTCCGAAGTCCATTTATGAGAGAGTACATCGCTTTCGTTCCGCTTACGATCGCTAGATGTCGCTGTTTTCGTCACGTGACTCGCTCCCCAGCGCCTGTAGCGCCCCCTGCTGGTACCTTTTCTTTAGCAAGCCACAGAGTAGCTTTCGTCATTGTTGCGTCGTCGTTCGAACCGCGCAAACGGTCGTTAGATATTTTTTCGCTAATTCGAATAACCACGTGGTTGTTTAAATTTTTTATGCGTTCTTTCGAGATTTAAAGTAGAAAGTTCGTCTAAATTGTTTTGAAAAGTTTTCGTCGCGTGAAAAATAAGTGGTGTTGTTATCGTTCACTACCTACACGTAAAATATTTCCATTTGGTGTTCAAAAATGGATGATGAAGTGATCAAGGGACCCATGGATGACGACAACGCCTCCCGTTCGGACCCAATACTGTCGGGCAGCTGTTCAGGGGCGGAAGGAGATGCTTCTTCAGATGAAGAGCGAGCGGAGAGGCCGCCGCCACGGAAAAGACGGCGACTGGACCGCTCCTGCGATGACACCGAGGAGTCCAACCTGGACAAGAGGTTTGATTTACTTGCCCAGCGACTGGTGAGTCAGGTGAACAATATATTAAGTGCAAACTACACCCGCCCAACCGCAATTCCCACTCAAAACTCAAATTCGGCTGAGACGAATAAGTTGTCAGTTAACGTGAACGAGGAAATTTTTTTGCGACCACCGCCAAATCCGAGGTCGGAAATAGAAAATATCGCGGAATTAAGCGTGTCTATTAAAGAACCGGCTATGCCGAAAGCTGATCCAAGTCGTGTCACTAAAATCAGTGCTATGCAAAGATTCGACTCTCCCGATTGGAATTGCGTACGTTACACAGACGTTCAGAAAAAGTACACCGCCTTCCCGGCATTTTCCGAATTAAGGGTAAATGAGGAATTAAGACAGTTTGAAGATCCGTTCGCCCCAATTAGATGGTATCAGATGGAACGTAGTTTTGCTGCTTTATCGAACGCGTTCTTAAATCAAAACGAGTCTGTTAATTTAGCTTTGCAAAATCTCGTGGATTGGTCAGCTAATGCCCAGCTTACCCCAAATACACTCTTCGAAAAACTAAAAGAATTATTTGGAAATGATTCTCCCTATAAAACCGTCTCCCACGACATTTTTCAAATTATCTGCGGGAAAAGGGCTGAGGTTCTCGAACTACGCCGTCGATCACTTTTGAAAGGTTTAAAAGGCAAATATGTCAAAGAAGACATTGGGAAAATTCCACCTTCAGCAGAGTACATGTTTAACTCTCAATCCTTATCGACGTACATCCAAAAAATTGGTGGAATGGAAAAATGAGAAAAACAATCAACGGTTCCTAAAACCTTACGCTCAAAGTCGCCGATGCCTCCGACATCTACCCAAGAAAAACTATTTCGTTCAGCCTCAAACAAGTCAAGGCAAAACGTTAGAAAGGACACACAGCAAGGATTTCGACGCGAAATTAACGAATCTTTTACCTCAAAAAAGAAGGGGGGGCGAATTGATAGGAGCAGCGGGAAGAGATCAAACAGGCACAAATGACTACATAACGTTCTCGGGCGGCTGTCTGAAGCACTATCTAGACATCTGGACCCACTTTAATGCTCCCAAACCTATTCTCAAAATAATTTCGGGTATTCGTATTCCATTCAATCAAAAGCCGCCTTTGATACTTCCAACCTTGGATGTTTTAACCAAATTCGAAACTCCAATATCACTAGCAATGTCTACGGAAATTCAAAATTTGATACAGTGTCACGTCGATAACAAATCCCGTTCAGTCGATCGAGTTTCTCGGCATAAAGTGGGACACAAGGTACAACATCAAGTCCCTGCCTGCAGACAAGATAGCCAGAATTCGACTAACATTGTTGTCTCGCCTCGCAGCCGGCAGTTGGACCCTTAAGCAGGCGCGACGCCTCTTAGGGCTTCTCAACTTTGCGACTTTCATCACCCACCGGGGAAGGTTGCACTGCCGGACCCTGCAACGCCACTGCAACACTCTGCGCAGAAACCCTCGCAAAGCCAGCTTATATCCAGAGGAAGTACGAACAGAACTAGATTGGTGGTTAGATCAAGTCAGCGAAGTGAGCTCGATTCATCCAGAATTGCGACCAACCAACTATGTAATAACAGACGCGTTAGACATTCAGTGGGGGGCAATAATCAACGACAAGAAGATTTACGGTCGATGGGATCACCACCAACTACGCTGGCACTGCAACTTGAAAGAAATGCACGCAGTGATAGCAGCGATATCCAGCGCAGCCACATATATAAAAGACTCGACAGTACATCTTCAAACCGACAGCAAAACGGTGGTGTCTTACATAAAAAACGAGGGTGGAACGAAATCTCGTGCTCTGCTGGAACTAACGAAAGAACTTCTAGCACTTATAGATCACCTCAATGTCGTGCTACAACCACACCATCTCCCAGGAGTATACAACACAGAAGCGGACAACCTCTCACGCGATCGCGCACCTTCAGAATGGCACCTTCTAAATGCAGCAACAGAGAAAATATTCAGTCTATGGGGAACCCCAGAAATAGATCTCTTCGCCTCCGAAACGGCATTCGTGATTCCCAATTATGTTACTCTCGACTTGTCAGACTCGAACGCTTGCTTTCACGACGCGTTCAGCAGGCACTGGCACTACAAACTGGCCTTGGTGTTCCCTTCACCGGGACTACGGCCCCGCGTTCGTCGCCATCTCAACTCGGCGTCAGGAATGTACGTGATTATAGCACCCAAGTGGAAGAAACCTTTCTGGCGCCCGGACCTGAAGAACCGCGCTCTGACTCGTCCCGCCAAGATACTGAACCTGAAAACAAACCTGATGGACACACGGACAGGTCTTCCTCCGGCTCACATCAATACCCTGCAACTGGAAGCTTGGCTCATTTTGGGTGGGACTCCGTAACAAAAAACTGGTCACCTCAAGAAAAAGAACTCCTTTCATCTTGCTGGCGAGCATCCACTCTTAAAACTTATGTGCCCATATGGAGTAAATTGTCAACGTGGTGTCAACAGAATGGTATGAACCCTTGCTCTCCCCAGCCGAAAGACGTAGCTCGGTATTTAGCTTTCTTACATTTAACACAACGCCTGGCATATCGTACTATCCTCGTACATAAATCGGTAATATCTTCTATTTGTGAAGCAAAATCAGATGTCAAAATATCTTCCAGTCATATAGTGAAGCATATATTAAAATCTGTGTCTTTGGCTAAGCCCGTACCTCCCAAGGCTCCTATTTGGGATGCCAGAACACTCATAAAATATCTGCGTGATACAAGCCCAAATTTAAATAGTCTTTATGATGTTTCCAGACGGGTTGCTGCAATTCTGTTATTAACATCCGGTCGTAGAGTTCACGACTTAACCCTTCTACATTTTGATTCTACTCATTTCATAGACCATGGAAATTCTATAGTACTCCTTCCGGTGTTTGGTTCTAAAACCGACACAGCATCATACCAACAATCTAGTTGGACCTTACTAAAAGCACCCGTTCAAAATATAGACCCACTCTTCTGGCTTAGAACCCTTAAAAGTCTATCCAGTGAAATTAGAGGCTCCCTAACAAACATATTCTTAACAACTCGAGATCCTGTCAGGCCGGCCACACCAACCATTATAGGTGGCTGGGTGAAACGATTTTTATCTGAAGCAGGTATACAAGCCACGCCAGGTAGTTTCCGATCAGCAGTCTCATCTTTAAATTGGATTGAAAATTACCCAATTAATGAAATTCTATCCAAAGCTAATTGGAAACATGAATATACGTTTAGAAGATATTATCAGAAATCAGTTAATGTTACAAATGATCATTCAAATTCCCCTGAGAAATCTTTGTCTCAATATTTTTCTGTTGATTGTCAATAACTGTTCTAATCACAATTAAAAATTTCAAAGTATGCACCTTAGCTACATATTTGTTTATTGAAAATATCAATAAATTCTGTATACCTAATCACATTGTTGCATTTCTTTACAAGCCACCAGGAGATAACAAACAGATCTCTCATAAATGGACTTCGGACGTCAAACGGAACACATAATATTCAAATTTTACCTACCAATAAAATTTATATTATGTTTCCTAAGACGTCCGAAGTCCAGGTAATTCCTTCCTGGTGGAACATTTTTATGAGCCGAACAATGACGAAAGCTACTCTGTGGCTTGCTAAAGAAAAGGTACCAGCAGGGGGCGCTACAGGCGCTGGGGAGCGAGTCACGTGACGAAAACAGCGACATCTAGCGATCGTAAGCGGAACGAAAGCGATGTACTCTCTCATAAATGGACTTCGGACGTCTTAGGAAACATAATATAAATTTTATTGGTAGGTAAAATTTGAATATTACCTCACTAGACGTACAAGTTTTTAGACGCAGAGCAAGCTGCGCGTGTGGCACACTGGAGCAAAGCGCTGCGAGGGCAGCTGGAACATCGGCTTGCGGTGCTCCGCATCTGGCTGCTGCCGTCACAAACTCCGAGTTCATGGCATCAACAAGCTGTTGCTTGGTGCTATAAGGTTTACCATCATCATCGCGCACCTGATCGGTGTAGTCTACGCGTACTTTGTTACCGCGCCCCAGTTCAGAGTTTATAATCTGCCACATGCATTTGCCTTTGCCATTGCTAGGTGCATTACGTATTAAATTGGAGAAAAAGTCAGTTCGTTTCTCACGTAACAATCTATTATATTTGATTGTGTAGTCGCCAGCAATTTCGTCCAAATCATTGTTGTCCGGCAAATTTGATTTCAATTTCAATATGTCAAACAGTAGGAATTTTAAATTAATTACTTCATCGTCAACCCAATTCTTGAATCTTTTCGTCATAAGTTTTTGTTTAATGGGAAAGCAGATGTCAAATTTATTTATTAATATAGTCATAATTACGTCAGATAACAAACCGCAGTCATTATTACATTTAAAAACAGTCTCAGTCCAGTCGATCGAAGCTAAAGCGGCTTGAAAGTTCATTTTGTTAGCAGACGAGTAGGTGCGAGCAGCCACGTGAACTAGTGCATTAGACGCCGATGAGTTACGAAACACACTCACTCGTTGTGCATTGTGGTCGCTCAGGTGAGTGTCAACCTTTATGACGGCATGCACGCGCTCCAGTGGAATGTTGGTGTAGACGTGGTCAAGCGATGTACCACTCTCGGGCCTGGTAACAAAGTCTACTAATTGAACGAATCCGTGCATGGAGAGGATATCTGATAATTGTTTTTTATGTGCGGAATTTTCAAGGTAGTTAAAGTTTATGTCTCCCATCACTACCGCATCTAAACAGTCCTTATTAATTTTAGAAAGTAATTTTTCGAAAGTAATTAAGTAGTCAGAATGACTAGTTTGGTTAGAATGGTATATTCCTACGATAAGTAGATCGTCGTCATGTAAATGGATTGCGCATATATCAAATATTTGCTCTTGAGTTAGTTCGCAGTAGTCCTTCCTACTCTCCGTTTTTAGGCCAGAACGTACAAAGATGCAGCTTCCCCCGTGAGCCACCTGCGTTCTACAGCTGTGAGAAATTAGATCGAAGTTTGAAAGCGTAACAGACTCTAATTCGAAACTACTCAACCAATGTTCCGTTACTATTAGTACATCACATGCTAGTTCGTTCTTCAATAACACTTTAAGCTTTTTAGTTTTATTATTAATAAATAAATAAATCTTTATTTGCAACTTTACAGTTTTTTGTGTGGAAACTCAGAAGCTTGTGCTAGTTAAAACTGTGTTACAAGCTTCTGCGTAATCTCGATTTACTGATACATGTTACAAAAAGAACAAAAATAAACAAAGAAAATAAACATGCAAATTTAGAAGAACTACGAGTATAAGCTACAATACGACTATTAATAGGAACATGAATGTGTGTTTGTGTTTGGCTGTGTATGTGAGTGTTAGTGTCTCGGTGAGTGTATTTGTGTGTGTTATGTGAGTGTGCTAGTATGTGATTGGGAACATTTTAGGGTGGTGGTTTGCAAATTTAGATAATTAATTAGGAAAAGTGTAGGTAAAACACTGGATCAATAATTTATTTTATTTTAATAATTTATCTATATTATTCTTTCAAAGAGTTTCTCGGTTGAATCATAGTCAAGGGCTTTTAAAATACTGAATATAAGTTTCTTAAATTTGTAGATGTTGCAAGTTTTTGTTTGACTGATATCAGGTATAATTTTATTGTACAGCATGGGTGCACAGTAGTCGTAGTGTTGTCTTGCACGTACATTGTTTTGTATGGGCAACGGGCACTTGACAATTCTTTTGTTGCAGGGTGGCAGAGTAGGTATTTTATATCGGTGGTAGCGACGCAGAACTTGATATATAAACAATCTCCTTACTGACAATACTTCGCATACATTATACAGTTCCGTGGTTGGATGTCTGAAAGGCAATCTCATCATTACTTTTAGTACGGCACGTTGACCTCTTTCTCCTTCAATAAGGTGCGACTTTGCTGCTCCACCCCAGGCACATATGCAGTATGATAAAATGCTTTGACAAAGAGCCATATATGTCAATTGTATCGTTTTTATATCAACTACGTCGCGGAGATTTTTAAAGATATATATCAGTTTTCTGACCCTGATTGTGACTGCTTCTATCTGGGCTTGCCAGTTCAGTTTGTCATCGAGTACCACTCCGAGATATTTTACACTATTTACACGTAGTAGTACGTCACAATCGCATGAATCCGGAATACCTTCTTTTCTATTGCATGGGTAGGTGTGCATCTGAAGTCTAAAGCTGTCTTCAGGTTTCGTGCGATTTGTTCTACTGAAACAGATATACTTCGTTTTACCAGAGTTTATGGATAACAAACTGTCTTCTAGCCAGATGGTGACTTGCTTTATGCTTGTTTCCGCGAGTTTAAATACAGCCCTCCACGACGACTCGCGAAAAAGAAGAACAGTATCGTCAGCAAACATAAATGTACTTGTGTTATTTCTCTCCAAGGTATGGCATAATGAGTTTATATACACCAGGAAAAGTGTAGGGCCTAGAGCACTACCCTGTGGTACTCCGTAGGAACATTCTAAACTGTTGCTGAAATGACCGCGAATTCTTACTTTTTGTGTCCTTCCGTTGAGATAAGAATTGAACCAGTTAAGAGGAGCACCTCTTACACCCAAATTTTCCAGCCTAGATAAGAGGATTGGTATCCAAACGGTATCGAAGGCTTTCTGGAGATCCAAAAATACTCCAAGACATTTTTCACCTTTATCAAGATAAGAGTTTATCGTTGAAGTCAGTTTAAGAACCGCATCTTCCGTCGACCTTCCTTTTCTGAACCCGAATTGGTTTGGACTAAGCAAGTTGTTTTTTTTTCAAGGTAACCAACTAATCTTGAGTTTACAATCTTTTCTAATATTTTAGAAAATGAAGAAATCAAAGATATGGGTCTATAGTTTGTTGGAAGATTCTTTAGACCTGCTTTAAAAACTGGCGTGACAATGGCTTTCCTAAAACTCTCTGGGAATGAACCAGTTTCAAAGCTACGATTAAACGTGTAGGCTAGGGGTTCACACAGTATGTTGCAAGAGTCCCTAAGTAGTTTTGTCGAAATATTATCCCAGCCTGGGGCACAGTTTGGGCTTTTGGATACTTCTGATGGATCTGTAAAGAATAAAGAGAATGAGTTTATGGGCAAGTTAGTTGTACGTGCTTTTTTGGCTAAGTCTAAATCAGTAGCACTCATTTTATTTAATGTTTGTTTTGCCAGTTTGAATCCTATCGAAGTAAAATATTGGTTGACATTGTCAAGTGATTTGGTATGGGAAGAACGTATGCTGAGTAGCTCGTCAGCTGGTTGGTTACTTTTACTGAGATTACAAACATCTTTGATAAGATTCCATGTGTTTTTGCTGTTTCCTTGGCTTTTTTGAAATTCGATTTGATAATATTGTTTTATCAAAAATTTAATTAAGTTATTACATATATTTCGATATCTGCAATAATTATTTGCTATGTCCTGATCATTTGGTTTTTTCTTAGATTGTTTGTGAAGCTTATTTCTATTTCGTATGGATTTAAGTAGCCCAGGTGTGATCCATGGTTTAAGACATTTTTTCCGGTTGGAAATTTTTACACTTTTAGAGTTCTTGTGTATGATAGCTTGCAATTTTGACTCAAGGTAGTGGGCTAATTCATTCACATCAGAGAGTAAGTAATATTCATTCCAGTTTTCTTCGGCTAAAGACTCTTTTATCGCCTGATAATCGATTTTGATATTTTGAGCCCTCGGTATTTGTGTAGTAATATCAACATTATCAAGAAACAGCATAATGGGTGAATGATCAGTTAGAGGGTCGAAAACGAATGTACGCCATTGATGTTGTGACCTAACTATAAAGTGATCTATACACGTCTTCTCACGTGTTGCAATATTAACACCTTGCCACAAGCCGTAATATGCCATGAGTCTTAGATATGCTGCGCCTTGTGCAGTAACATTCCCAGGTAGTATATCAAGATTGATATCACCCGTGAATATTACATTTTTAGTGTGGGTATTACTCAGAATTGTCTCCAGCGAATTTATATACTTTGTAGGGTTTCGAAAACATGGTGGTCTGTATGAGCAAATTACTGTACAGCTGTCTTCTAAAGTCAAGGCCAGACAGTTTCCTTCTTGGACGTCAAGCTCCTTCGATACAGCTTTGATGCTACGAATGTTCTGGTGGCATAGCGTAACTTTTGCAGGCTGCCGGAGGTCGCTTGTTGACAGGTAGGGGGCGGGAACGGGGGCCATTTTCGGTGACGAAGGCGGCGGAAGCACGTCTGCCAAATCCGGTGCTGAAGTTGCTGACGACGGTTTGCTGCGTACGCATCTCTTGCTATTACCTACCAGGCTTCTGCTTATTAGATTGACTGAAACGAAAGTTCTATGTCTTATATATCCCTTGGGAAAAATTATTCAGTATCATGAGTACATGCATATCTTTCGCTATCAAGAACTAATTATAAGTCACCCTATATGTGCTTTTTGATTCCAATAAAGGTTTTTCAAAGTCTTTTGTCTTTTTCATCTATTGTTGTTCTATCCAAAAGTTCAATTAACTTGTCATGTTTTACATTGTCAAACGCTTTTTCAAAGTCAATAAAGCAGATGTGAACCTCTTTCTGATTTTCTATACGTTTTTGAATCAATACTTGTACGGCAACTAGTGCCTCCCTAGTTCCAAGACCGTTTCTAAATCAAAACTGTGATGGGCTTATGTTGCTATCTAATTTGCTGTGTATCTAATTTGCAGCTTTTAATAAAAACTAAAAGAAATAAATAAATACAGGGGCTCGCCATACAAGAAACGTATTTTCTTTTTGCTCTGTCGTTAGAACTTTTATTAATTCGAGCGTCAAGGTATGAAATATAGTTGACTAAAATGTCAATTAAATACATGTCCTGACTGACTAACTGACTGATTGACTGACTGACTGACGCCGACCCGTAACCGCTTTAGCTACACGTTTGAAATTTTGTTTGCTAATCTAACGCATACATAGAGTAATGCGATTTTCGCGCGCAAAGCCCGGAAAAGAGTAGGCAAAGCATCATATTTTCATTCAAATAATTCTGGCATTTTTTGCGGGGGCCGGGGGGAGGTGAATCAGTGCTGCCAGAAGCTTATTTTGGTTGGTTGCGCTATGTTTGCTAATAAAAACAGAAAAGTTCCTGTAACTTAATCGGAACTATACCAATTGGTTAAATTCATATTCTGTGGCTACAGTATTCGAGCCTTGATTGTCTTTCTGGATGTCTTCGAATAAATTGCGGATCCGGGTCAGTTACTGCAAAGATACTCGTAGCTTCTGCCGAGGGGTATTCACAGGCAGGTCTTATAACATATGAGAGGGCGGTGCTGCCTCACAAGCGGTGGAACATACGACAGATAAACGGATCCCTGCCTGAACATTTGACATAGGTATATATACAGAATAACTTTTAATTACTTCTTGATAGCAAAAGAGGTGCATGTACTCGTGTTACTGAACAACTTTTACAATGAACATAGGTCGAAATATAAATAAATATTTTGATTACTTCATAGTAAAAGTAGTAGTCATGAGTACATGCATGCATATTGCCACGAACATGACGTCAGGTTGGCGACTGTCATACGAGAGAAATGTTTGAAAACTTCGTCAACAAAGTTAATAGCCTCGTGGTCCAATGGATAGGGTCATGGGCTACCAAGCCAAGGCTACCAAGCAAGCTTTTCCCACGCATATGGATGTTTTATCATTCACCATTTGTTTAGAACATTCTAGAAAGAATAGAAGCTGAAGAAAGAGAGCTAAAATCTAGAAACATCCAACAAAAACCTAAATTTAAAAGTGAGTCTAGAATATTCGGGAACGAGTAGCATGGGTACATAAAGCGGGCCACCGAGCAGCTATGCTGTAGTGTAGTTCAGTGGGAATTGATCTAAAAAAACTGACCAAGTGCGAGTCGGACTCGCGCGCCGAGGGTTCCGATATACGTTTTGCATTTTTGGAAGCACATTTTTAGGACCGCAAAACTAAGCTTGTTTGTAAAGGTTATTTGCAGATTTCTAAAAAAACTGTGCAATTTAGAAAGATCGTTTTATTTTTGCTGTAATGTATACATAAATTTCTGTCAACTGTAATTAATTCAGATTTTTCATTTCACAAACTTCGGTTGATAAGGGAGGGGGGGGGGGGGGAATGGTATTTTTTTGAAATTTTTCATCATAACTTTAAAACTAAGAGACGTAAAAAAATACAAAAATATATTTTAGAATGTACAAGTAAAGCCCTTTTATATGATATAGAGGTGTGACAGACAGACGGACAGACAAACAGACAAAGTCGCACCATAAGGGTTCCTTTTTTTACCATTTTGGTATCGAAACCCTAAAAAGGAACAAGATGCAGAAGTCCTAAGAAAGTTGAAGCTTCAGAGGTAAACCAAGATGGTACAGAGGGACTACTCTGTGGAATAGATTCCGGAGGTAAGAGTGCTTGGAGGGAAGACTACGAAGAAGAGATCCTAGAGGGAAGAGGAACTCGGAGTGAAGACTCTGTGCAAGAGGTCCCAGAGAAAAGAGTGCTTTGAGGGAAGACTACGAAGAGGCTCGGAGGGTGAACTCTGCGAGGAGAAAATAAGAAACTCGGGTTGTTGTGAGTCCTAATATGGACAGAAGGAACATATTTCCCACATAAATTAAGGCGATGTGGGAGCTCTATTCCTATTGCCCATAGCATATAAAAAATTTGGGGACATGTTATATTTTTCACCGAGGCCCGCAAAATGTCAAACGCTGGGTGGAAAATATTCCTTTTACCAAATTAAAGGTTAAGAGATAGTCAGATAGTCAAATAAAATCCAGTGGACCACCATGTACGCCCTGCATGTGGTTACGAAAACCTACTTACCCCTAGTCACACATCAATGTTGAGGATTTGTGCATCTTTTGACAGTTTGACAATCAAGAATTAGTGATTTTAATCTTATTTACTTTCACGAGTTGCGAAGAATTTGTGACTTTTAGAAAAAGGCAGACAGTAGGTATGCCAATGTTGTTACATGCTCTTTGTTGTACAGCCTCGCTTTAATGGCCCTGTACGTGTGGTGTGATTTTACCTTAAGGCGATATGTAAGTTTTTTTGGGTATTCTAAAGAGAAATATCTTTATATTTACCCAATATCTTGCCGAGATTTTTTAGGTATGTATTTATTGACCATTAAAGTGAGGGCATCACCAAGACCAAAACACGATTAGTGAAAATCGACTCGACAAAATTAAAATCTAAAGTTGCCTCTTCAATTTTCATTTATTCCTCTTTTTGTGGAATCGGAGGTATTTTAAGTAGTAAAATTAAGTATACAGAATGGTATTTGTAGTTGCTAGGGTTTGCCCAACCTAAAATTTTATTTTATTGCTTAGTTTTTACAAAAAGTCGATATTTTATATCAGGCGCTTACGTCATTTAGTTTTGGTAACACACACAGTATATCTGTCGCAATCGAATGCGTTGCGGATTGCGCACTTTATCCCTTTCTTTCAAGCGAAAAGACTGCGCGCACTGTCATAATATATTAATAATATGTCGATTTATTCTTAGCTTTTAGTGCCTCAATTTTGTCTCGTGTACCTCTATTAGCTTGAAGTTTCGTCAAGGCTTCAAAAGTTCCGGAATTGGAACGTGAAAATGCTGGCAAACCTATTACTAAAGTGCTGTTCTGCATACATATATCGACATATCGAAAGTTTTAAGAATTATTAAGAACAAACAATAAAAGTAAAAAATATATACTTTATAAGTTACCCGCGACTTCGTCTGCGTAGGATTCGCAGTAAAAGTAAGTAGAAATATTCCTACTCATCAAGTTTTGTTCAGCAGTAAGGCCGTAAATGAGTAAGAAACATACAAAATTTATTATGAATTATTTATTTATTTATGAATAATATTTCTAGCTGTTACCCGAGACTTTGCCTGCGAGGATCATAAAAAAAACTCGTACTTGAGTGAACTAGCGAATTAACGTTTCTTTCACGACAAAATGTTGTTGCCTTGAAGTTTACAGTCGCTGAATAATTTCATCAATGTGCATGTTAAATGTTATCACGTTTTGCCGATTTAATTTTTAAAATCAATAATTTGGCAGTATGATTCATTCACCGAAATAAAATTAACATCTGTTTGGAGTACAGTAGGGGTCGAATTGATAAATCCCCCTAAAGTGTGAGATTGTCCATAAGGGGTATCTTGAGGTGTTGCATTAATTAATAAACAGAAATTGAGTACTGTCATCGGAGCTATGAGATAGTCTAGATAGGATTCCGTAATCAAGAGGGCTCTTTCAGATTTTCAAGCTGCTGCTGTTACCTACTGCTTTTGTGTGCTGTTAGCTAAAGCCCCTATCTTTCTTATCTAGCAAATATTTTTTAGTATCATCGTAAGCTACTCTATCACCGGCAATAACTTTTGTTTGCCATGAATATCACAAAGATATCACAAAGAAATTGTGTATTCCAGATTTTTCAGGCTTGTCTGATTAATTATAATGGTTGATATTCAGGACGAACAAAAGTGCCCCTATATAATAATAGCTTATGGTGATAATAAAAATCATTTGCCAGCCAAGCAAATCTGGATTTAGCCTGTAAATCTGGAAAAGGCTTCCTGAACTCTGGGGTTTGGTCTAAAAGTTCTCACAAGGTTTTTCTTTATCCTCTCATTGTCCCCCATCTACTGAGACATCTCGTTTTCTCCCTGAATATCACGTGAAAACCAAGGAAAAACATTTCTCGGATCCCGTACCATTTTGGATTTTATTCATACTTTTCATAATGTGCAAAAGAGTGGTTATTTATTGTACTCCATACACGTAAACAAAAGATAGAGACATAATTTTTGGGTCCACCTCGCTTTATGTGTTGTGTTCTACTCCATTTCTCAAATTTATCGACACGTACTTTGTACGTTGAACATCACTAAATTATTCACCAAAAAGTCAGATTTATCTTTCAACCTTAGTGTAGGATAGAAAGGTAGGGAATGAGGTTTCATTCCAAAAAATTGTTGACAACCCCATCGGCTGTCTTGATTTGTATTGTTGATGTGTCAAAGTGACAAAATTTTGTAGTATTTGAAGAAATTTCTCATCGAAAACATATTCAAAACATTGAAAAACATCGCACAAAAGCTGAGATGTGCAATGATTTGTGAATTTAAACAGAAACAAGAAGAGATAATTAACATTTTCAGTTAAGATTAAGAGTATTTTTGTGAACTTATCGAGTGAAATCGGCAGTCTAGCATGACGATTTTGATCAGTTCTTGGTACATAATAATATTGTTTTAATTCATAATTAATAGATCTGCTCTTGACTGTATGTACACATATCTAAAGCACTAAAAGAAAAACAGGCCATGTGCAAGTCCGACTACTAAACCAGGAGATCCGTACCACTAATGTGACACGTATCGTCCGTGAGTTGCCGGCAAAGAATAGTACCAACTGATCTCTACCCGTAGGTGTCGTATGAAACGAATAAGGGCTTATGAATCAGAGGATTGGCAGCAGCATCCCAGCTCTGTGCATCGTATCATCTTACACACTGCGGTCACCAACAATAGCGTTCGCTAGCCGCAACGCTTTCAAGCGTGGTGACTATGGTAAATCCCCTCTAAGGTACCACGTATTTTTCGCTGGAGTTCGGGAGGGAGCTCCCCCTGTACTGCAGTGGACGATTATGATAAAGGTGAAAATACCGTCTTACTGTCGCTCAGAAGTGTATTAAATGTGCGCCAGTCCAACTTTCACTTGACCAGTTTTTATTATTTGTTGTTCTTTTATAGCTTATGCAATTTAAACATACCAATTTTCACGTTTGTAAGTGTTCCCAATTTTACGACAGAGCTAAAAAAAACACCAAATATATGTCTCTTGCATGGAAACCCTCTAATATTTTACTTTTCATTGATTTTATTATTTATTAGCTAATCCGCTACAATCACACATAGGTATTCTGTTAAAATTCAAACCATATAGTTAAGTTACTACGGTTCCAAAGATAGAGGTCGGACAGACTGACAGGGCTTAGTAAAAAGTCCCGTAGACACCCCTAGGGGACGGGACGGGAGCTAGTTTAGAGACTAATATTAATAACTATAGGCTTCCATGAAAAGGAGCAGCACAAATAGTCAAGTGCGTGCAGCAATAAACGAAGAGCATAATATCTGAAGCTTTTCAGGAAAAATAAGAATGTTGCCCGCAAATAAATCGAGTTTGCATGCAACCTATGTCCAGGTGAAAATTACAATTGATGTGCCAAAGAATAAAATAAATTAACAAGTATCAAATCTACTTTTCTGACTATAACCAGTGATACCAAAGAAATTTGACCTCATATAGAAGTAATATATAAGAAATAATTCGTCACAAGTAGGGATGTGCGCATGCTTTCATCTATCGATAGTCGATAAGTTACACAAGGACAAATCGATGTCGAAACTTTGACCAAAAAGTTGAAGTACTAAACTTTAATAAAAGGCAAATCTGTTAAAAGCAGTGATTAAATTCATTAAAAAAAAATACTTTTTGCATTTTTTACTACAGGTGATTTCTTACGTAGGTGTTTTAATATTAAAGATACCAAATTTCTTACTTACTTACTTACTAAAAGTAATGGACGGTAGCGGTGGAGGCAAGAGGGGTAGGAGGTGTAAAGGTTCTTTTTTTTTTAATTTCATGAATATCTCTAGCTTACATACAAATTATGTAGGATTTTAAAACAAACTTTTATCCCTCAATTCAATCCATTTGGGATGGTTTTGCAAAAATGCTGAAATACGGGTTTGTGTTTTTCTTCTAAGTAGCTCAAATAAATTTTCAAGCGAAATTTCGTGTATCTTATCTTGCCTTATAACGTGGAGCTGAGTTCCTTATTGGACCTTAGAGCACAATGAGCCTGTAGTCTTCTGGTTTCGGATAAGCTTGACCCAGAATCTTCATAAGCTTGTGAGCCAAAGCGTTGCATGAGCACAAGAATTGCTTGTCAGTATTGTTTGTAGCGAAAAACTTTCAAACCTTTTTTGTAGAGAATTTTATGTAGATTAATTTAGTATTTTTATTAATTTTCTTACAATTTGTTGATTCAGGATGATTCATGCTGATTGAGACATTTCAATTTGGCGAAGACACACAAAGTTATATTTGTTTGACAGTGTCCCCATCGGAAATCGAACCCAGAATGAAAACAAAACGCGTTGAATGTTGTAAAATATAATAAATGGTACAGCAGCACTGCACTTACTTTCTCGCGATATGCAATTAG
This sequence comes from Athrips mouffetella, assembly GCA_947532105.1. Classification (NCBI taxonomy): domain Eukaryota; kingdom Metazoa; phylum Arthropoda; class Insecta; order Lepidoptera; family Gelechiidae; genus Athrips; species Athrips mouffetella. The sequence continues at coordinate 162,663 of CANNWQ010000016.1, read as the reverse complement.
AACTGTCAACCGCAAACTTAAATTTGTAATACCATACCTACACATAGTATGGAATTACAAACGTTTATTAAGGTTCTGAAAAATGTTCTACCACATGAATTCGGAACTCGAATTGTAAAATATTAAAACAAACCAACCGTAAACGATTTCGAACAAATCACATGTTCAAATTTTGGTAGTACTGGAACACCTTTTATATGAATTTTCACAGTTTTTAAATTTCAAAACTCTGTTTCTTATGAATAGTTGTTCAGTTTTGTCGACTGTAAAGCTCTTTAAGTTTTTGGTACATCCTGTGTACTAAATTTTCACAAAATCCAATCAAATTGAATATCCATTCAGGTAGATACGCAAAACAAAATTAAAATTATAGAAAATAATACAAACTTAATGTAGTCAATTAGGGTCAATGTAGGTACCACTAGTTGACCATTTAAGCGGTTTTATGACGAAATTCATAAAAAAACTAAATTGTTAGTTCTACTTTCAGAGTCACTTCTAAAAGTTCGACTATGAATTAGTTATAGTCCATTGAATAAAAAGTTCTAGAGTGCGTGAGTTAGTAACGTAAGATGTTTCTTCGGAAACATGTCAAGAGTCCCTAGGTAATAAACATACTAAAACCCCGGGACACTAGGAGGAGCCCCGGAGTGGGGGGAGGGGGGGAAAGGGTCCATTTTTTCATTTTTCGCTTAAATCTCAAAAACGGTACATGTTAGAGAAAAACTTTCAAGGAAAAGTTGAAAGGCCATAAAATTATCTACAAGTTGTACCTAAACAATTTTTTCCTATATCCTACCGTTTCTGAGTTACACGCAGTAAAAAATGATTTTGGCTCAAACAATTTCCCCATACTACATACCCATGTTTATCACATCAATCGATCAAAAAATATTTCTTTCTTCCAAAAAACTCAAATGTGCAACTTGTGACCGGTACTGATAGATTGCTCTTAATTAGGTCTATAATTGGTAAAATAAACACATTCCTCCATGGAAGCCTTTAGGAGGAATTGATTGTCAAAATATTATATTAGGGTAGTTACGCAACTTGACCTTTTTATTTTTTTTCTTCCAAAAAGCTCAAAAGTGCAACTTGTGACCGGTACTGATAGATTGCTCTTAATTAGGTCTATAATTGGTAAAAAAACACATTCCTCCATGGAAGCCTTTAGGAGGAATCGATTGTCAAAATATTATATTAGGGTAGTTTGAGTTACTGAACTTGATCTTATTATTATTTTCTTCCGAAAACCTCAAAAGTGCAACTTGTGACCGGTACCGATAGATTGCTCATAATTAGGTCTATCATTGATAAAAAAACCAGATTCCACCATGGAGGCGTTCAGGAGGAATTGAATTTTATTAGGGTAGTTACGATACATGAACTTTTTATTTTTTTAGGGTTCCGATACCAAAATGGTAAAAAAAAGGAACCCTTATGGTGCCGCTCTGTCTGTCCGTCTGTCTGTCACACCTCTATATCTCAGCAACCACTTATGCTATCAACCTGAAATTTGGAATAGTTTTAGAATATAGTTGCCCAACTTAATTGCACAAGAAAAAATTTTGAAAAAAGTATGATTATTAATATAAAGGGGGCCAAAATAGGGGGGGCCAAATTTCAAATTGTCGCTACTAGGTCGAGTGGGGTATCATATGAAAGGGCTTTACTTGTACATTTTAAAATATATTTTTGTATTTTTTTAAATTTCTTAGTTTTAAAGTTATGATGAAAAATGTCAAGAAAAATACCATTCCCCCCCCCTTATCTCCGAAGTTTGAGTAAGGAAAAATCTGAATTAATTACAGTTGACAGAAGTTTATATAAACTTTACAGCAAAAATAAAACGATCTTTCTAAGTTGCACAGTTTTTCAGAAATCTGCAAAAAACCTTTACAAACAAATTTAGTTTTGCGGTCCTGAAAATGGACTTTATTGCTTCCAAAAATACTATAGGTATATCGGAACCCTCGGCGCGCGAGTCCGACTCGCACTTGACCGGTTTTTTTTTCCTCTAGTGCCTCTCATATGACATCATCATCATCATCGTCATTTCTTACAATCCACAACAAAAACGGAGAAAAAAACGATCGTCTGCGGGCACCCTAAGTTGGTAAAATAAAAAGTTTTCAAATTTTTCACCTTTATGGGATGTAGCTCGAAAACGGCTGCGAATAGAAAAAAATGATTTAGGTACAACTTGTAGATAATTTAATGGCCTTTCAACTTTTCCTTGAAAGTTTTTCTCTAACATGTACCGTTTTTGAGATTTAAGCGAAAAATGAAAAAATGGACCCTTTCCCCCCCTCCCCCCACTCCGGGGCTCCTCCTAGTGTCCCGGGGTTTTAGTATGTTTATTACCTAGGGACTCTTGACATGTTTCCGAAGAAACATCTTACGTTACTAACTCACGCACTCTAGACCCCCCTTGGAGGGACTCATTCAATGGACTATTAGGCTTGTGATATAATAAGTGTTAAGGACTTTACAAAATATGCTCTTAAAGTTTTTTTTTTCAAATGTTACATTGCATGACCACTTCGAATAAACATACTAAAGTACTAGCTAGACAAACCCATAACTTTATTGTAAGACGCCAACATAGTTAAATTCTATATAAAATCGCGGTATTTTAAAATTTTCTTACTTTCAGTTCAAATTTAAGTTTTGGTCAGCTATTGGTGCTTGGTCATCTAGTGGTGCACTGACCCTATGAGTAAATCACAAGTTTACGTTTTGGTAGTACAGGAACACCCCTTATATGGAATCACACAGACAAACTGATGATGGCGCAAGATACCTTGCATAGAGATGCTTAGTCAAGCAAAGTTTCATAAAAATAATTTGAACCGTTTTTAAAAAAAATTCAATTCTTCATTTTTGTTGAATGACAGCTACCCTCAAAATGAGAGCCAGCAAAAAACCATTCGGAAATAAAAGTCTTAAATTAAAAATATGGTGTTAATAGGACCATTCGTTTAGCCGCTAGGCCAAAGCGTGACGGACAGACCGACCAACCGACAGACGGACATTTTTAGGGGACTTGCTTAAGTGATATAGAACACATTTTTGAGAAAGTTTGTGCAACTTTTTTCACGAATATAATACCTTTCTCGCTCAGCTCGAAAGTAAAAATACTACTATCGATAAAAAATACATCACTCATAAACTCCAACATGATCCCACAAAAAACGATAAATTACAGTAAAATACGTAACAATTCCATATTATCTGACTGTAGAAATGATAAGTTGACATTTTTTTATGCAATATTTGTGATAATAATCCACAAACATGAAAAATACTGATTAAACTTACAGATGAAAAGACAAAATTTCTTTGTAATTTTCGTTTTGTTGTTTTGAAGATGTACAGCCATCAACTACACACGTTATTATTAAAAAGAACAATCACTAATATGGAGAGCAACTTAAGAATAAATTCACGATATTTTCATGTTATTCACTACATGTTTTTTATAATTTACACAATGTTTACAACATATAATTTAGGAAATATTTTCAACCGTTAAAATCCCAACAAGTTACAATAATCCTATAAACTTTGTAAATGCAATGAACGCGTCGTTCATCTAATTTGGTAGGATGTGATCACTGACGACTTGACATGGCATGAGACATGCTAGCAGTTGTCATCCCATACTGAAAAAAAATAGCATGGTTTCTTCTCCGAGCGAAGCAAGGAGGTTTTTGTTCTGAGAGTGATACCATACGAATTTTGTACAAGTTTATTTCAGTATCTTCTTTCAATCAAGATCTTCGGTGTTGTCAAACAAATCCGACGATTGATTTAGAATATTAACACGAATTTCGTGTTTTTTATATAATTAAATAGCAATTATACAGTAACCATTTATTCGATGTGAAATGAAACACGTTCTTTTTTTACAGCAGAAAACACATTAACAAAGCATGTTTGTACTGTGACCGTTCACGACGACGACTAGACTTGGTCTAGTTAAAAATCCGAGTGCAACTAGTTTTGTTGAACGCATATGCTCTTTTGTGCTTGTACTTTGGCAGAGGGGAAGCTACATAAAAGGCGTCTCCTAAACGGGCTTGCGCGGTTTGACGCGTTGCTCTAAGAACGCATACCACAAACAATCAGAAAGGATTTTCGAAAACTCATCCCCTAAGGGGGTGAAATAATTTTTACTTGACTTTAACTTTCATCTCTTATTTCACATCCTTGGAGGACGACTTTTGGAAAATCCTTACTGACATGGTGTTTGTGGTATGCATTAAATCAGCACACACAATTTCAAACGTTTAGTTTAGTCAGTCAGGACATGGCATTTTATTGACATTTTATTGAACTACATTTCATACCAAGTTTAACGCTCGAATTAATAACTGTTCTGACGACAGATACAAAACAAACAATATACGTTTCTTGTATGGCGACACCCCTTTCTTTTTTTTTTGGTTTTTATTTTTAGGGTAAAACATTTGTCTTAAAAACATATATCAGTTGTAGTATTGTATACGGGTACGCGACCCCGGCTCCCCGAGCTATTACTAACTCATCCCGATCCTTCCGAGAAAGTAATATCCTTCTTACCCGATTCCTTTCCTACACCAATTATTCCTGTCCCAAGAAACCTATCCCTCCCGTTCCTTTTATACCTGCCCATTCCGCCAATCTAAGGTTGACCGTGCCGATGGATGTGTGGCTAGAGGCGAGTCTAGTCGATAGCGGTCACAATGCCCTGGGCCGGGGCGAACCCAGAAATAGGCTAGCCTTGTCCTGGTATGCGGGGCTCTGCCAGGATGGACCACCTGAATATCCCTTGCTGCTCGTGGGAACGCAATGGATTCTACTAAAATTATAAATTCAAATGGCGGTGATGTGATTCGCAACGCATCACGTCCCGTTCCTCGCGGGGGCGAAAAGCGGACTACGGAGAGCCGCTTTGCTACGATGAATGTCAGAGGTGGAATGAATGGCAAAATAAATGAAGTATGTCAGATGATGGATGAAAGGCGTATAGACGTACTGTGTGTGAATGAGACTAAACGGAAAGGTTGTGACACCACAGAACATGGCCCTTACACAGCGTACTGGTCTGGTGTTCCCAGTACCAGCAGAGGCTGTCAGGGAGTCGGGTGTAATACTTTCCGAAAGAATGGTAGAGTGCGTGAAAGAAGTCGAGTGTGTAAGCCCAAGACTCATCTGGGTCAGGCTAATAGTCGGACTAATTCGAATCTTCGTTCTAAGTGCATATGCACCTACGGATGTGGGTTCGCAAAGGTCTCCAAAAGCCCAAAAAGAGATAGATGAGTTTTGGGAAAATATGAGAGATACATTAGGGAAATGTGAACAGAATGAACGAGTTATCATGCTAGGTGATTTAAATGGATGGGTAGGAAGAAAGCGTAACGGTTATGAAAGAGTTGTTGGTAAGTTTGGTGATGAAAGTGTGAATGAAAATGGTGTAAGTCTGCTTGAGATAAGTTTGGAATGGAATATTTTTGTGGCAAACACTATGTTTGACCACAAAAGGATCCATATGTATACAAGAGAGGAGGGTGATGCGAGAAGTATGATCGATTTTGTAGTTGTGGATGAAAGATTGAGGAAAAGGGTTCTGTACCGGGTTACAACAATCTGGTTGTAACCCGAATTGTTGGTCTATTTAATCGGTGGCGGCATAAAGCACAAGAGTAGACGAGCGTTTTGGAACGAATTAAAGTGGAGAGATTGCAAGAGGAGGATGTCAGAAGTGAATACTTGAAAGACTTGAGTGAAAGATTTGAGAACCTAGATAAAGTGAATGATATTGAATGCTTGTGGAATGAATTTAAAGACGAAGTAGTAAGAGTAGCTGTCAATGTTTGTGGGGTGTCGAAAAGGAGAAATGGTGGAAATAAGAAGAATGTGTGGATGGATGAAAGTGTACAGGCAGCTGTTTGTAAGAAGAAGAAAGCATGGTTAGATTGGTTAGCTGCAAAAGCTCATCAAAGAATGCAGAAGGCCACAAGTGATGATGTTAGTGTAGCACGAAAGGAATATAAAAGAGTGAAAGGTATTGTAAAGGATGTTGTTGAGGCTTTCTGAAGATTTCCAGTCAAACCAAAAGTTTTTCTGGAAATCCATACGGACAGCCCGAGGAAAGTTTGGAACATTGGAGCTGAGTAAAATCAGAAGCCAGGATGGAAGTATTATAAAAGGTGAAGAATGTGTGCTGAAGAGATGAAAGGAATATTTTGAAAGTCTGTTTGAGAGTGAAGAAGCAGAGGCCAGCGTACCGAGGTCTTCTGTGGAAATGCACGAGAATGAATATGAGAGTAATGCAAGTGAGATAAGTATGGATGAGATCATGAAAGCAATGAAAAGTATGAAATCAGGTAAAGCAGGTGGGTATGATAGAGTGTCGGTCGAAATGTTGAAGGCTGGGCGAGGCATTGTGGCTAGTCAGCTGTACCGCCTTTTCAACCTGTGTTGGACGAACGGCCAAGTACCAGGTGACTGGTGCAAGGCTGTGATTGTGCCGCTGTACAAGGGAAAAGGGTCACAACAGGACTGCAAACATTACCGCGGGATAAGTCTTCTCAGTGTCGTCGGCAAACTGTATGCAAAGGTTTTGATTGATGAAAGCTACTGACGAAAAAATATGGGATGTACAAGCGGGATTTTGAAAGTGAATGGGATCTACAGATCAGGTCTTTTCCTTGAGGTGCATAACTGAAAAGTTTTTGGAGGAGTGGTGAGGAATGAATTGTGGTCGGCATTGTCTATGTATGGGGTGAACGGTCATCTGATTCAAGCACTGAAATCTCTCTATGAGGATTCCAGTGCTTGCGTCAGAATAAACGGAGCGAACACTGAATGGTTTAGCATCGAAAAAGGTGTTAGGCAGGGATGTGTAGCGTCACCTTGGCTGTTTACCCTATTCATGGATAATTGTTTGACTGATATGAAAGAGAATAAGTGTGGACTGAGAATGAATTAGTTACTCATCAAATGTCTTCTCTACGCTGATGACCAAGTTATACTTGCGTCATCTGCTGACGAGTTACAGGAGATGGTAACAATGATGAATGTGGCTTTTGATAGGAAAGGAATGAAAGTTAATATAAGCAAGACGAAAGTAATGGTACTTGAAAGAGAAGAGTGTATGACAGAGTGTACTATATTAATAGGTGGCGAACAAGTCGAACAAGTGAAGGAGTTTGTGTATCTGGGTTCTAAGTTTACGAGAGATGGAAAGTGTGAAAGTGACATCGAAAGAAGAGTGAATGCTGGAAACATGGTGAATGGTGCTCTGCATGCTTTTATGAAGAGTCATAAGGTGTCCCACAAGGCTCGTCTGGCTGTTCATAGAGGCGTTTTTGTACCAACACTGATGTACGGCAGTGAAAGCTGGGTATGGCAGAAAAAGCATGATAGTAGAATTAATGCAGTGGAAATGAGAGCATTGAGGAGTATGATTGGTGTGAAATTGAGTGACAGGATTAGAAATAGTGTGATAAGAGAACGTTGTGGCGTAAAAGAAGACGTAGTGACTAAAATTGAGAAAAGGATGCCGAGATGGTTTGGTTATGTAGAGAGGATGAATCAAAATCAAATCAAAATCAAAATTTTGTTTATTTTCTCACCACAAAATAATACAAAAACAACAATAAAAAAATGTCACAGTATTTGTGGGAGACTGGAGCCTAAACTAAGCCGAAGCCTGTATTTTAGGACTCCAGGTCTCCGTCCTACACAATGTCGAAATTATTATATCATGGACATATTTGTGGATCATGAAGATCTATAGTAATACAAGATACCAAAAAATATATTAGCAATAATTGTAGCCAAAATGTATAATTGACGCACGGTTAAAACCTTTGCCACACTGTATAGCTCAACCGTTGGAAAAAGTCGAGGTTTGAACAGACAGACTTTGAGGATCATTCTCTGTGCTCTTTCTAACTCAATAAGTTTTGTCTTGTCAGCTCCACCCCATGAGCTAATACAGTATGTTAAGACAGACTGCACCAGGGCAAGATAAACACCAATAACCATTTTAGGATCAGCAATATAACGTAGTTGCTTAAAAATAAATGACAATTTTCGCACTTTTTGGGAAGTATTGTGAATGTGAGCTTCAAATGATAATTTTCTGTCTACGGTGACTCCCAAATATCTAACGCTATTTACCAGCTCAATTTTAGGGCAGATACTGTCACATTGTCCCTTATGCTGTTTGTCACATTTATGTGCTACTATCGGGGGAAAGGACTTTGGTATACCAGGGTGATCTCTAATTGTAAATACTATTGCTTTGGTTTTGTCAGAATTTAAGGTTAGTGAATTTGCCGCTAGCCAGTTACAAACCAAATTGAAACCTGCCTGAGCATGATGAAATAATTCATCCCAGGTATCCGCATAAAACGTGAGAGTCGTGTCATCCGCATAAGAAACAACTTGACAGTTAGTAAGATTTAGTTGGCATAATTCGTTGATGTAGCACAAGAAAAGTGTGGGACCCATGATGCTGCCTTGCGGCACGCCGTAAGTTATTGGGACTTCTTCACTAACATGTTCTCCTATTTTTACTCGTTGATAACGATTTGTGAGGTAATCAGTTAGTAATGCTAGCTGAGTTCCTCTGATGCCGAATGACTCTAGCTTATTCACAAGTATGGGGACAGAGACAGTATCAAAAGCTTTTGCTAAATCTAGGAAAATAGTCAGACACTTATTCCCATCATCCATTTTTTTGACTAAAAATTCTGTGTATTTATGAACAGCATCATCAGTTGATCGACGCGATCTGAATCCGTATTGATTGCTACTTAATAGTTGATTTTCTTCGAGATATTTAATGAGACGATTATTGATGATGCGTTCAAATACTTTAGAAAGTGTAGTGAGGATTGAAATTGGCCTGTAATTATTGACACTGTCTCTGCTCCCAGCCTTGTGAATAGGGATAACAATAGATTTTTTTAGGGCATCAGGAAAAATTCCATCCTGCAGACAACGATTTATGAGATCAGTTAGCACTGGCGTAATAGTTTCAGAGATTGTTTTAAGTGATATTGGTGTTACGCTGTCCCAACCAGGAGAGCAGTCGTTTTTTAGTTTTTTTTATTATTAGTTCCACTTCACTACAATCGGCCGGCAAGAGAACAAATGATCCAGAAGGTGATACAATAGTAGAGGCAAAATAACTTGAGGGAACCGATGAACGTATGCGTTCTGCTAAGGTTTTACCTATACCAGCAAAAAACAAGTTTACGTTATCTATGGCTAATTGTGGTGGGTTGTCTATAGACAAAAGTTCCTGCGAAGCTGGAGGTTTCCGAGAGCCCATATTAGTTGCATTAATAATAGTGCGCCAAAGTCTTTTTGTGTCTTTTTTAGCCAAATTTATTTGTTCCTTGTCATATTGTCTTTTTAACTTTTTTATCAAGTTGTTACAGAAGTTCCTATAGCGTTTATAGGTAACTTTGAACACTTCATTATTCGGTTCCGATCTGACTTTCATATGCATCCTGTCTCGATTTCTGATACAGCGCAGAACTCCTATAGTGATCCAAGGTTTTTTTGTAATTTTGCTTCGCGGTGTTTTAATGACAAGAGAGTTGTTTACAATTGCCTGAGATATGAAAGCGATCAGTTGATTTGTAGCAGTGTTTAGATCAATTTCAGAGTATATATGTGCTAACTTCGATTGCGATATTTCAGCTTTAAATAAATCTAAATTTAACTTGAGCCACTCGCTGTTTCTATAAGGGATTCGAGTTTTTTGGGTTTTTAAGCAGAATAGCACTGCTTTATGATCAGTACATGTAGTTGTAAGTGTGAATGTGAAAGCTTTAGATTTAGTTTTAAGAATGACATGATCAATGCAGTTATCACACCTCGTAGGAATATCAGAGGCCGGCAACAAACCATGATATGCTAAAGTATCTAAATATGTAGATGTATTCGCATTGAAGTCAAGTATATTGATGTTTATATCTCCTACCATGATGACATTTTTGTAAGATGACAACTTAGTCAGTAAGCTGTGGAGAGATAATAAAAAGTTATCTAAGTTGAGAAAACATGGAGATCTGTAAAAAGCAATCACAACGGTGTCCCTACCAAGTGATAGAGTAAGGCAGTTAGCTTCTGAAAAAGAAGGCTCATCTACTGTATGCCTTAATTGTTTTTTAATGTATAGAACGACTCCATCGTTCTGATTATAGTTATCATTAGTTTTATAAGAACAATAACATTGAAGGCTTGGTAATTGAGTATCTTCGGTCACCCAGCACTCCGACAAAACTATAATATCACAGGCAAAAGCAAACCTATTCAACATTATCTCCAACTCATTAAAATTACAGCGTAGGCTGCGGATGTTCTGCTGCACTATCTTGAGATAAGAGGATGGACTTTTTAAATATGTATCACAATGTTCTGGATCACAAGAGATTGACACCGAAATATTAAACTGATCAATGTTATTTATTAATTGTTGTGTTGTATCGAATTTTAACGTTAATTTAGTTAGAAACGGGGCTAAGGGCAAGGGATATATTATGCAACAGGCGCGTAAAATTTCGATGTTGCAGGTGCAACAGCATGGGCTTGAATGGCTGAGACAGGTCAATTGACTCCAGAACAGACGTATCGAGGCTAGGTATAAACATAGCAGGGGCGTGCTGTGTGTAAAGGTTTGTGTATGAAGGAAGATTGACGAAAGAGATCTACAAGGCGAGTGTGAATGGAAACGTTGGAAGAGGAAGGCCTCGGCGAACGTACCAGGACCAAATTCAGGACGTTCTGAATAAAGGCCAGGTTAAAAGTACCCTAAACCGACGAGCATGTATGAAAGGATTGATGAAAGTTCAGGAAGCAAGGGAAGTATGTCAAGATCGTAGCAGGTGGAGAACTGTGGTCTCTGCCTACCCCGACGGGAACAAGGCGTGATGTTATTTTTGTATGTATATCAATTGAAATTTTCAACCAGCTAACTATGTCGGTTCAAAAAATTCAACTATCAACCTTGTAAAACACGACACATTTTCGACATTATGCACCACTGTGCGTCTCTGTCGTGTCCTGCCAGGACAGTGAGTGTTTTGTGCAAGGTACGCCTTGTTGGATCTCCTACTAGAACGTCTTGTCAAAAACACACCACAACACTTCTCTTAGCTTAAAAACAGATCGCTTTGTGATACATTCACTGACGTTAGTAGGAGAAAAGTGCCAGTTCTGACTCACTAAGTCACTCATCACCCACACACGCAAACAGAAAACGGCCGCCGGTTACGTCATCGGAGTGGCGTAGATTCTGGCTTCCCTACTATTGCGCTATCACTATCACCACAGTATTTCGATAATTCTATCTGAAGCGTAACGCTTTGTATAAAGCACGATGTCGCCGCCGACGTAGGTATTATTAGCGATGTCGTAAGCAAAAACGGTTGTCACAAGATGGAAAATAATATAAACATGATTTATAATTTTATCTGTTTGTCAAATAATATGTATAATAATTCACCAATTTTGAACTCAAAATCAAAATATTTTAACTGACTAACATCTCTATATCAAAAGTGACATTTACAAATAATACAATTGATAGTGAAATCGAAAAGTCTAAATTATAGTGACAAAATCAATAAAATCACAAAAGTTTACCTGTGGTTTTTGAATAGTGATCAACGGCGATAAACAGCACAGCTGACCAGTGGGTGAGTCACTGTCAGCTACATACAAATACGCTCAACAAATTTGAGCTTTGTTACTAGCGCGCCAGCGCCCAATACAACGAAAATGAGAAAGTGTTTGGCCTGTAATACCCACATTAATATAAAGTTAAAGTGCAACAAGTGCACAGATTCATTTCATTATGCCTGAGTAATATGCCTGAAGCGTTATTTCTACAAAAGAATGACGAACAAGAACTGAACTGGTTGTGTCCTAAATGCAAAATATATGCACGCTTTCAAAGAAACGACAACACCCCAGTCCAGTCCATAGAATTGCCCTTACCTCAAAACCCAAAACTCTATGTTTTACCCAAGACAAAATAAATAACGTAACACACAAACCAAAAGAGAAGAGCAGCGGCCAAAATCATAATATATAATTAAAATTCTCGAATAGCGATGATGAAATACCCACGACAAATGAACAATCTATGAAGTATGACCGTTCTTTTATAAATACATCTTGTTATACTGTACCGCAATGCAATGAAACACAAACGCACATTAACTCCGTCCTTGAAAATTCAATCACGTATGGTAAATTCAGCATACTCCTTTTACAAGAAATAATAATTCATCACTCAAACATTGCGAGCTTCATTGTCCCAAGAAATCAAATCACAGTTAGCTGACTTCAAAAAAGAAATTTTGAATACGACAAATATGGTAAACATCAATCAAAATAAACAGTTGAACCAAATAGAGAATAGAAATAAAAAAATAAAAAAATACGAAATTTATGAATTTGCTAGGTTTACTATTTAAACCTAGCATACCAAATACAAAAAATAACTAAACGAATTAACAACGCAAATCCAACAATTACCCAAACAGAAAACTATAGCAACGACGACAAAAAACTAGTACTCTATGGCTTAAATGAGAGAGAAAACGAAGATGAATATTACCTATTAAATTACATCACATCCTCGGTATTAATATAAACCCATATATAGAAAAAACATCAAGAATTAAAAAAAAGGCTATTCACGATCAGTCGAGATCGAGTTATTCAGCAAGAGAATGATAAACTATTTACTGCAGAAAAATATAAATGTTTTGCATTACAACAAAACAATTATTATGTTTCGAATAAAATACACAGCGTTGTATATGAAGAAGGTTGTTTGTAAATAGATGATAGGTAGGTATAAATACTGCAAACTTACTTGAAATTTCCGCGTTTCTCTATACTCACGGCAGAGCAGCACTAGCCGCTGTCACTGTGTGCTGTCAAATCTGACATTGGTTGTCTTATAGACCAGCAAGGCCCTTTGGTGCAACGCTGTGTATTTTATTCGACACATAATAATTGTTTTGTTGTAATGCAAAACATTTATATTATGTGACTTTCAAAAATACACAGCGTTGTATATGAAGACCTGTTTGATATCTGCTGGTGAGATAGACACAAACGCCAATGTTAATATTTTATAAAATTTTGGTAAGTAACTATGTATGAATAGACCAAAATACAAGGTAAAACTTATAAACACACGTAGTGATAAAAGTAAGAAGTTAAAAACTGAAAATTTATTTATTTCTTAGAAATGTTAAGACGTAAAAACGGATCAAGATGTAGGTTAGCTGAAAAAATGTTTTTTTTTTAATAAGGAATTGAAGGTAGGAAATGAATACCATGCAATAAAATCTTACATTTAAGCACAGTAATCAACCCATCAATTGTCCCATGGACTTGAAACTTTGAAAGTATCCCACAATGAGGACTTCAAAGATTTAACAACACTGTGTTAAGTAGCAACACTAGATTCCATGGATTGGAAACTATATATCACAGTGATATTTGTAGGTACCTATATCACCAACTGATGGTTCCATGCTGGACTAGGAAATATTTTACGACGTAAGACCTAAATTTTATTGTTTTTACATAAAATCGATCACGCTTTTGACTTCGTAGAAATTTAAAACAATCTATGTCACACGAGACTTATAGTATCGTCAAACCCAGCGCAGAATTTTGACAGTTCTATTATGTACTATAAGATACAATAAAACCATAAGTTTTATTTTTATTTATAACAAATATCTCCTATTGGGGACGCTGGGACCAAAAAGGGTAAACTTACGTGTATGAAATAAATGGTTAATCATCGTTAAGTGATTTGTCGCTATTAATGTTCCTTTTAAACCAGTACAACCTGGAAAGTGGCATCGCTGCCAGGGTATAACACTACAAGAAGAAGGACATTATGACTTTTCAGTTTACTTACCAAAACATAACAAGCTTACTTACAACTTCCGTTGAATTTAAAATCAAGGGAAGTTAGGTCTGCTCTGCCACGGTCAGGACAGAAATTCCAAAGTAGCTAAAGCTTTGCTGCAAATAACTATTTTTTATGAATAAAGTTTTTGTTCAGGGTTATGGGAATAAGAAAAAAAAAATAAGATGAAATCAACTAACTTCGAATTTAGATGGAATCATCGATTGCGTATACGTAACGGAGGTACTACCACACATTAGATAATAGTAAACTGACACTTACGTGCACGTACCTTCAGTATTGGTGTGAGAGACTTTTGTAGTACTCATAGGAGTATCAGCAAAAACTTAGGATAAAAATTCTTTGTTAGTTACTCATATCTTTTTAACCGATTAAAAAGCTAAACCAATTCTTATTGTACCGATTCCGCATTGTTTTGGTCAAGTCATTCTATTGAATGAATTTTATATTTAGGTTATCATCCGATCAAATAACCTGTTGATGACCATAAAAAGGACAATGCGCAACAATGCACGCGCACTCTTAATTTTAGGAGAAAAAAGGCTATAAATTGAGCAGTTTTTGCAAGGCTTTACATATAGCGAAATGAAGCCTAAAATCGGTATGGTAGTTTAGATCGTACAACATTTTTCTTCGCTAGTTTGTTTTTAAAAGTTATTCGGTATCGCGATTAACTATGATGAAGTATGGGATGCGCAGATGCGCGCATAAAAGAGCATGCCGAAGCAAAAAATAAATAAAAATATATTAATCACTTAAGTTACGAAGGTACGGTTACCTAGTAGTAGTATTATACAGCCCATATATTTGACGTGAATGTGAAGTCAGCAGCAAGCGTGATTGAAGGCTTATCGGTTAGTGAAATATTTGCAGCTTCTCAAAGGCCATACACACGTCAGCAAGGAAGTTGAAACAAAACCAGCTTAAGCTGAACTAGCGCTACGCTTGCTACAAACACCCGAAAGCAGATATTTGCTCAAGGTCCAAGTGTTTCCACTGACGTGCGGTCGAGTGTACACCATGGCAATAAAATAATATAATAATTTATGTTAACTTCCCCAAGTCATCATACTATTATTACACTTTTAATGAAGAGAACACGTTAACTTCTTAGATTGAAGTCGTGTGCGATCATAAAACAGTCTTAAGCTATCGAATTAGTAGTCGCTCGATAGCCTTCCATTTGCGCAAGTTTTGAATAGACTTGCTCCCACTAAGGTCTTGGCTTGCCACAGCAAAAATTTCATAGAAAGCAATACTTAGCTATAGGATTATTACGGGGTGTTTTGCGACAGATAGCACTTAGCTGGCAGTCAAAATGAAGGTAATGAACCAAATTAGAGCTACTCAATACTCATGGTTCATTGCTATATCTGGATCAGTATTTATTTTCATTTAATGTGCACAATAATGTATGTTTGTTTAATGTATACATTTATGCATAGAATAAATAGAGGAAGGCCAGCAGAACAGGATCAGGTCGTCTATGGGACAAGTCACGAGCTCAGTCGCCATAGAGTCGATGCATACGCGACTTGAAAGGATTCTGGTTTTTGACCTTATGAACTCCTCCGTTGCTCACGAAGGGGGCCCTGTGTGCTTCTCCCCCCCCCCCCCTTTCTATTCAGCTATTGGTGAAATTGAGGGGAGGCTGTCCAGACTTCCCTGGTAGCAAGATTACGCCGTTCTTAGGAACAGTAATGTAGAAATATTATATGAAGAAAAATCTTTTCACGCTGCAAGTAGAACCTCTCTTTTAATGCATCATTTATTACATATGAAAGGTAAAGGTACGTAAAGACAAAAATACTTACAAAATTGAGGAGTTCATATCGAGTAAAAATCCAAATCGTCTATGAACATATAACAGCACAAGTCAAAGAAATTACAACTTCAGCAGCAAAATTGCTGTATTAAAACAGAGTTTAAATAGTATTTAGATTAGATTTTATAAATATTTTGCTAGATTTGACACAAACTCTCTTGTGTCCAAACAAATAATAAGCACCGAGAAAGGAAAATCCAAATTTTTAATCCACTGTCAATGAATACAAACAGCCAGTCAATACATCGAGAAAGAAGCAAAAAGTATCGAACACTCAAAAACGAATAAAAGCGAATAACGCTACAGCCATCCAACTTCCCCAAAAACAAAAAAATTGAAGCACATTAATTAGAAATATTTTTTACAGTGGGCTCCTAGTCTATAATTATTTTTACAGTTGGCTCCTAGACTATAATTATTTTACAGAGGGCTCCTAGACTAACAATCCAAAAAAAAACTAAGACTAAAAAAATCTAACCAACCAAAAGCAAAAAGACTAATTAAAAGAGGGTCCGACAGGTAACGGCAATCCTATCGAACAAAAGCAGAAGCAAGAAAAAATAAGCAAAGAAAATTAAGTATAGAACAAATTAAAATAAGAGACTAAGAGGTAAAATTAAATTAAAAACTAACTTATGCTTCTGACCTCACATCGGTGACCGGCAACCGTTAGATAACGTAGCATTGCGTACAGAGCCCTTTACGAACGAGGCTTGTTCGAAAAACCAGCGATCCGAAGCTGACAGTAAACGTTGTGCCTATCAGGACATAAGAAGAAACTACAAACTAGCTAAACCTAATCTTACAACCTAGTTAGCCTAACACTATAACCTAGCTAGCCTAACTAATTCAAAAAGCACCCACAAAAAATAAATTAACCTAACTATACAACAACAAGTAGTTGAAACGCAAAGATAAAAGTTGAAAGTACTTTGCAATCAACTTGAAAACTTCAAAAAAAGAAAACGAGATGGGCGAGAGCCGACAAAAGACGAACGATCTCGGAAACCACCAAATATTTCAAAGAACTTTTTCGCGGGCAAACGTGAAAAAATGGCAACTGCTCACCATATGGTTTATGTCAAAGACATTATGACAACATCAACATGCTATGGTGTTTTGACGCTATACGTCATAACACTAGTTGCGTCATACTTGTTTGTTAGAGTACGCAAAAAAACTTTAATCTAGGGTCTAGAGCGAAAAAAAAAAAAGCCTATAGTTAAATAAAAGAAAAGAGTGATATTTTTTAAAAAAAGTATGGTTTAGTACATTTTTATATGAATTAAAATGGTAAATACCAGGCCACTCAGAAAGTATTGCGAAAAATAGTTTTTATATATGGGAGACTGGCCGGTCAGAATCTTTTTCGAAAATATGATTACTTGTAAGTAAAAATATGTGTGTTCCATTTTCAAAATTTCCCTCCACATTTTTTGCGAGCCAATTCAAAGTATCGTGTCTTACTGAAAAATGGATCTGCGCCGGGAACATTTTAGAGCTATGATTTTTTACGATTTCAAGTGTCGCCTGAAACCGGATGAATCGTTCGATAGACTTCAAATGGCATTTATGGATGAAGGCCCCTCCAAGGCAACCGTGTATCGTTGGTATAACGAATTTAGGCGCGGTCGACCAACCTTGGGGGATGAAGCAAGAAGCGGTCGCCCTTTGACGGCTATTACGGAAGAAAACGTGCTAGCAGTGAAAAATTTAATCCAAGATAATAGGCGAATTACATATCAGGAGATTCAGCACATATTAAAGATTGGATCGGGAAGCGTTCACGAGATTCTACACAGGCATCTTCGCGTGAGGAGGATAGTATCGCGCTGGGTGCCGCACTACCTCACCGACGCTCAGAAGCAGGCCCGGGTGGAATGGTGCCGTGATATGCTGAACAAATTTGAAGCAGGCTCGTCTCGGCGTGTTTACGACATCGTAACAGGTGATGAGTCCTGGATTTATCAATACGATCCAGAAACCAAGCGCCAGTCGACAGTTTGGGTGTTTCAAAATGAACCAACGCCTACCAAAGTGAAGCGATCTCGAAGCGGGGGGAAGATTTTGATCGCCAGCTTTTTTAATTTGACTGGCCACTTGGCCTCAATTCCCTTACGAGATCAAAGAAGCATCAACGCCGAATGGTATACTACCAAATGTTTACCAGAAGTTTTTTCTGTTGTGAGCAACAAGCGACCAAACACAGGGCTCCGCGGACTACTGCTCCACCACGACAATGCGCCTGCACACACCGCGCTCAAAACGAGGGACTTCCTGGACAGCACACCAGTCAAACTCCTGGGTCACCCTCCTTACAGCCCTGATCTAGCACTGTGTGACTTCTTTTTATTTCCAAAAATAAAAAATCAGCTCAAGGGGATACAATTTTCGTCGCCGGAAGATGCGCTGGCTGCGTTCGAGCAGGCTGTAAACGAGGTGTCTACGGCGGACTGGAAAAAGTGTTTTGAAAACTGGTTCAGACGCATGAATCTTTGTATAGAGGCTGGTGGAGAGTACTTTGAAAAGATTTAATAAAAATATATGTACCTGTAGAACAATTTTTTTTAGTGTCGCAAATATTTCTGAGTGTCCCACGTATATGAAGAGGTATTCCAGAGGGAAATTTATTTCAGGACATCGTTAGTATGACTGGAGTTAAAATCAGCACAAAATGAACACACAAATGTGAACCTAAAAAATAAAAGAAATGAGCATTATAGAGCACAAACGGGCCATTCAAGTACGGTACCCTAAAAAATAGAAATTGAGTTTAGAAATAGTGAGGGAAGGAGGGGTTGAATATGAACATACCACGACGTGTATGACTATCAGTCAGGTTCAACAAGGTGAAACGCGAAGTACGGAACCCTAAAAAGTTTGAAGCTGAGTTTAAAGTGGAGAGTGAAAGAGGGAAAAATAGACCTGACTGCTGGATACACGACCAACAATCTGATTCAAAATAACTATTGAGGTTGGTAGAGTAGGCGCATCCCGACTCTCTAGCTACAGTGGCTAAAAAATCTGGATATGAGCGACCACTCTAAATTAGCATGAATAACTAAACCTCATGCGTACAATAAATGTTGTTTCGTATTATCAGACGTTAAACGCTATTTCAAAATATCCTTAATATGGTAAGTACCAACACGACCTGAATCATCTTGTAATTCATAAACTTGTTGAGAAATACAACGTAAAACACGAGCTTTTACGAAACGCGGAGCTAACTTGTTAGAAATAAAATCACCTGCATGGGAGCGAGAAAAATTACGTCTCCAGACAATATCATTGACCTGTAAGGAAACTGTTTGACGATTCCTATTATAAGCATGAGCATTTCGCAAAAAAGCCAAAGACAGATTATCAGCGACTCGTGCATATATGTGTTAGTTAATTACGAATTCACTCCTTTAGGAAATAACTGCGTTTTTGGTTATATCGACGATTTGATTTTGGTCTCACGCGATTTTGATGAGCACCTTGATTTACTACGCAAGGTTCTCCATCGTCTTAAGGAAGCAGGACTTTCCATCAATTTGAAGAAATGTGAATTTTGCAAACCCGAGTTAAAGTATTTGGGTTATATCGTCAACGAAAATGGTCTTCAAACCGACCCAGCTAAACTTGAAGCTATTAAAAACTATCCTACCCCTGAAACAGCGAAAGGTCTCCCTGGTTTTATCGGAATGTGTTCATATTATAGACGCTTTGTCAAAAACTTTTCTTCTATTATTGCTCCGCTTACTTCTTTGATTGGTAAAAAAAAGGGTAAAGATCCAATTTCTTGGCCTGATTCAGCTCAAGCAGCCTTTTTGGAACTTAAGAATGCCTTAATGGATACTCCTCTTATAGCCTGTCCAGATTTTTCTAAACCCTTTGTTCTACAATGCGACGCATCTTCAGTCGGTATAGGTTCCGTATTAACACAAAATATAGATGGTGATGAACTTCCAGTAGCTTATTACTCTCGTCTTCTTTCTAAAGCCGAACGTAACTATAGCACTACTGAACGAGAACTTTTAGCCGTACTTGATTCGATTATTCATTTTCGTGGATATCTTGATGGTTTGAAGTTTACAGTTATAACAGATCATATTGCTTTAAAGTGGTTACTTACTTTAAATAACCCTTCTGGTCGTCTTGCTCGTTGGGCTACTATTATTTCTCAATATACTTTTGATATCGTTCATCGTAAAGGCTCAGAAAATATTGTACCCGATACTCTGTCCAGAATGTATGCTTGTCCCATAACTTATAACCATGGTGTAAATCATACAAATGACCGTTGGTACAGAAATATTTACTCTGGTGTTTTACAGTCACCACAAATGTTTCCAGCATATTCTATTCAAAATGGTGTTCTTTTGCGTCGTATGTCTATCGACAATCCTCTTTCTTCTGATCCTTGGCGTATCGTATTACCCTCTGAAAAAACTAGAGATGCTATTTGGGAAGCACATAATAATTTTCCTTCAATCCACCCTGGTGTTTCTAAAACTTATTCCAAGCTTAGGGAAACGTACTACTGGCCTAACATGTTTAAGGATGTCTCTGAGACTCTTCGTGAATGTAATACTTGCAAAGCTTATAAAATTTCAAATACCCAACCTCGTGGAGAAATGCTTTTTTCTCGCAATATTTCAGCACCTCTTGAGACAATCTCAATAGATCTTGTCGGTCCTCTACCTGTGGCTTACTACGGTTTTAAGTACATTTTAGTTGTTGTTGATGTTTTCACTAAATATGTTTGGTTATCTAGTCTGAAAAAGGTCACTTCTAATATAATTTCTCAAATCCTTGAAGGAAAAATATTCCTTCCACATGGTACACCTAAAACAATTATTTGTGATAATGCTACTGTATTCCGTAGTTCTAATTTTGCAAACTTTTTACGCTCATACCGCGTACAACCTTATTTTACACCGTTTTATTCCCCACATGCTAACACTGTTGAACGCTACAATCAATCGGTTATTACTTGTCTTAGCATTTTAGTTGAACAAGATCAACGTACGTGGGCCAGAAACCTACCTAAGGTCGAGTGTTATCTCAACTCATGCGTTAATTTAGCCACTTCTTACACACCGAACTTTTTGATGTTCGGTCGTGAAATTAAACATTTTTACCACCCTGATCTAATTCAGACTAGAGGTCAAAACGTCACCAATAGTCGGAGTTCTAGGGGTGAAGCTCTTTTTTCATTGGCTAACAGTATCAGTGAGGCGTTGCATCTCTGAGGCAGCATTAGTTAAACCGAACGGCATGCGAACAAATTCAAAAAAAACCACGCTGTGGTACAATAAAAGCAGTTTTCTGACAACTATCTTGATCAGCTAAAGGAATTTGCCAAAAAGCACTACGAAAATCAAGAGAAGTTATATATTTAGCGCCTTTTAAGTTATCTAAAATATCTTGAATTCTAGGAAGAGGGTACGAATCTCTAATCGTAACGCTATTTAATTTACGACAATCTACGCAGAAGCGTACGGAACCATCTTTTTTAGTTACCATAACAACTGGACTAGCCCATGGTGAGCGAGATGGACGAATGACACCAGCTTCTAACATTTTATCTATCTCCTCGTTAAGGAGCTTTAGTTTAGCAGGCGACAAAGGATAATATCTTTGGCGAATAGGAGGTCCGTCAGTATTGATTTTATGACTCAGCCAAGAAGTTTTACCAAGACCGATTTTCTCAGAAGAAATATCACTATACTCTTCAATGACCTTCTGTAAACGAGTTTCCTGGTCAGCTGAAACAGTGAAGCGAGGTTGAATATGGTTGGTTGAACACATCAATGGTGAGTGTGGAGTGTCTGTTGGTACGAAAAGGTTACCTTTAAAAGAAGAATCAAAAGCTTTACAAAAAGAATCCGTAAGACCGAAATTATTCCAAAATTCCATACCCAAAATTATCTGAGAAGACATAGAACTAACAACACAAAAATGGTGGTTAAGAGTACGTCCATTAAAAGAGACAGGCAAAACGCAATGACCTAAGACAGACATTGTAGTGTTATTAGCAGAATAAATAGAAAGACGAGAAGAAGAATCATAAGGAAAATTATTTTTGGTCACAATAGTAGCCGAGATAAGAGAAGTCTGGTCACCAGAATCGAGTAAAGCCATGAAAGAATGATTTTGAATGAAAATTTCAAGAAAAAACCTATTATCTGGTCATTTAGAGTGAATCACCGGAGATACCGATTGAGGCGAAACAGGGTATCCCCGGTGTCTTACGGGTTTTTTGGCATATTATTAGAAGTCTGTGACGAACATCGTGGACACGTCTTAGTTAAAAAACCTGGTGTTCTGCACTTAAAACAAATCTCACCTGAGATATTGGGACAAACTCTAAAATTATGACCAGGCTGGTTACATTTAAGACAGTTAAAGTGCGAAGTTGAAGAAAAAGAAGTGGATGCGGATGAAGCCTCACACATTTGAGGTTGTTTGGATAATCGAATAATTCGAAGTTCTTAGCTATTTGAAGTAAATCTGTTAGACTTTCAATTCGATTAGTTGACAAGCACGGCCTATAGTGAGGATTCATATTGAATTTAATAATTGGTAGAAGGGCCTTGTCGGAAGTTGGGGTACTTAATTTAGAATTAAGATCCTTGATGTTAATTAAAAATTGTGAGAAAGATTCATTTTGACTTTGCTTGAGACTTCTCAGTTTTTGTTCTGTAATGAACTCATATTCTGAACGATCAAAAGTACTAAAAAAAAGAGATTTCAATTCGTTATAAGAAAGAGTAGGACTCCTAATTGAGCGGACGTATTTCAAAGCATTACCAGTTAAAAGCTCATGAAATCTGCGGACCAAGTATTCATTAGGAATATCAGATGCTTCTTGATTTTCCTCAACAGAAAGGAAAAAATCACGGACGCATGTATCGCCAGAGAAGGAAATCTTCCAGGATGTGAGGGATTATTTATTTATTATTATTATTATTATTATTTATTTATCCTTTGATAACATTTTTTTAATTCTCTCTGTAGTTGCAGAAAGAGAAGGTTGAGGAGAATCTTGGTAAGGATTCGACGTCATATCAAACCTGTTCCTAGGATGATTTAAAATTGGACTAGGATTGAGTGGGGTCGTAGTAATTGGAATAGAAGTGTCGATAAGTAATGGCGTTTGATCCAATAACAGTGGAGGTTCCTGATTTGAAGCAGCACTAGTATCTCCAAACGGATTACCTCGATCAACAACTTGTGGTACCTGTTCTTCCATAATGAAGGGATTGGTTCAGCAGGCTAAGTATACGCGACGAAAAAACTGAAAGTAACCTGAAAGAAGGTCTAACTCTCACAAAAAACTCGCATAAACTAACTTACCTTTAGTTCCCTATACCAGCATACAGATTTACAAACAGAGTAGATTCAGATTCAGATTATTTTATTCAATGTAGATTCTTTACAGAATACTTATTGAATGTCATGCAGAATACAATTCAAATAGAGCGAGTCTACGCCGTTTCGGATCGTGCTGTGGCAGCGTAAAAGAAACGGCAAGAAACCACTGCAGCACGGCCTACTTTCAGAGTCGGCTTTTTACAATGTGTTTCTTGTGTTTCGCTGGAATATCAGAGCACCATACCTCTTTGTCATTCATATAGTCATCTAATCTATAGTAAGCTTTTTTACATAACGTTTGCTTTACACATTCTTTAAACTTTCTCTCAGGTAATTGCACTATATTGTCAGGTATTTTGTTGTAGTATCGTACACACAGACCAACGAAAGATGTATTGACTTTAGTTAATCTAGTATATGGTTGATCAATTTTGTGCTTATTTCTAGTATTAAAATTATGCCTGTCACAAATTTTAGGTAATTGATGAATGTTCTTTCTAGCATACATAATATTTTCATAGATATACTGGCATGGCACTGTCATTATGTTGATTTCCTTGAACAGTTCTCTCAGGGAATCACGAGTCTTCAGGCAATAAATTGCTCTTATAGCTCTCTTTTGTAAAACGAATATTGAATGTATATCAGCTGCTCGGCCCAAAAGCAGTAAGCCATAAGACATAATGCTATGGAAGTAGCTAAAGTAAACCAGCCTTGCGGTAGCTACATCAGTAAGTTGTCTGATTTTTCTGACAGCATATGCAGCCGAGCTCAATCGACCAGAAAGAGCCGTTATATGAGGGCCCCATTGAAATTTAGAGTCTAGTATTAACCCTAAGAAAACTGTACTATTTACAAAATCTAATGGTTCATTATTCAATACTATGTTATGTGAAGTAGACCTTACATTTGGTAGTGCAAATTTGATACATTTAGTTTTTTTGGCGTTTAGGACTAAATTGTTAACAGTAAACCATGCATGAATCTGTCCAAGTGCATCATTGACTTCGTTATAATTTTGTGATTTTCTACTTACATTGAATATTAATGAAGTATCATCAGCAAATAACACAATCTTTGACAGATTCTTCACTACAGTAGGGAGGTCATTAATATAAATAAGGAATAAAAATAGCCCTAATATGGACCCTTGAGGTACGCCAATTTTGACAACAGATCCCAGTGATTTCGTTTTGTTTACTTGTACCTTTTGAATATTATTCTTAACACCGTAATGTTCAAGTTTTAACAACAATGTGTTATGATCTACGCAATCAAATGCTTTGGATAGATCACAGAAGATACCAATAGCATCTTCAGATTTTTCCCACGCGCCAAAAATGTATTTTAAAAGTGTAGTTCCGGCATCCGTTGTACTGCGCCCTTTCGTAAAACCAAATTGATGGTCATGTAGTAAGTTATTTCTATTAAAGTGCGAAAGCATTTGATTGAGTATGACCTTCTCAAAAATTTTACTAAGTACAGGTAAGACTGATATTGGTCTAAAATTACTGGGATCCTTTTTGTCACCAGCTTTGAATAATGGAACTACTTTACTTTTTTTCATTAAGTCAGGAAAAGTACCATGATCGACACAATCATTGAATATAACAGCTAAATATGGAGATATAGTATCAATGATCGCACTGCAGACTTTTACTGACATTCCCCATAGGTCCTCAGTAGTTTTCATTTTAATACTTTTAAAGGCTTTAACAATTTCGTTAGGGGTGACATGATTGAACCCAAATTCAGTTTCGCAGGCGTCCACATTCTTTTGAAGTAAACCGCTAGCAAGTGAAGATGATGAATTGAGTGACTCTGTTGTTTTTAAAGGAATATTAGTATTGTATATGAGGAGGCGAGTGAAACCACGGACGGCTATCGGTGCACTGGCCGTGCGTTTAATAAGGTATACGCTTATAAGTATAGGCACATACGCTACATCTCCTACCCCTATTTCGACTATTAGAAGAAAACTAATCTTTAGAAAAAGGGTTTGTAATCTATAGGGGTACGTTTCCGTAATGACTTCTTCGGCGGTTCCTTGGATACCTCCACCGCTTCATCTCTCAATGTTTCTTCAAATTGTTCCTCCTCAGTTGACTCAGCACTTTCAAACTCGCTTTCTACTTCCTCCCCTGTCACTGAGCTGGGCTCTGGGCTTGAAGTTTGTTCGTACAACGACTCTGAAGTTGTTAACTGTGAACTCTGCGATGCTATTGTCGAAGATCGAGTATTCTCTTCTGGCGTCGACGTCAACCCAATTTCCTGAGGTGGCGTTTGTGGTGTTGACGACGTTGACGAAGATGATGGGGAGGCCGAGTGTAATGGGGGTTGTGGCGTTGGCGTCGGCAGCGGCGGTGGCGTCGGTGGCAGCGGCGGTGGCGTCTGTGGCACCGGCGGTGGCGTCGGTGGCAGCGGCGGTGGCGTCGGTGGCAGCGGCGGTGGCGTCGGTGGCAGTGGTGGTGGCGTCGGGGGTGGTGAGTACACCCCTGAATTTCTTTCAAAGTCGTAATCCCAACAGTTGTTTACAGGAAACGTACCTTTGTATTGTATTATCTGATTTATGTGTTTTTTTAAACAATTGTTGCTACTGATATCTTGTACTAAGTACAACACATTACCCAGTCTTTTAACAATTTTCCCTTTCATCCATAAATATTTGTTATTATTTAAATATTTTTTATATAATATACAATCTCCGACTGACAGTTTCTTTTTATTATTACATTTGTTTTCCTTACTCTGCGTACACTGTTGTAAGACATTAGCGGGGGTCCCGGTGGACGAGAGTGATGGCAATGGCGCTGTGTTTTTCTCATCTATTTTAATTAAGTCTAAACGCGATTTCATCTTCCGACCATACAACATTTCAGCCGGCGATAAACCCGTGGCAGAATGCTTTGAATTTCTATAGTCAAAAATATATTTTAAAAGATTAAGTTTACCTTGTTTTATATTTTTACCAGTCAAAATGCTAGATTTTATTCCCTTTTTAATAATTTTCACATAGCTCTCCGCCTGTCCGTTACTGGCCGGGTGGTAGGCCGGTGATGTCACATGTGAAATCCCGTTTAGTTGACAAAAATGTTTAAATTGTTGTGAAACAAAAGATGTGCCATTGTCACTTACTAATATATTTGGTAACCCGTGACGTGACATGAAATCGCATAGTTTTTCAATCAACATTGTAGTAGTGGTATTATTGTTCATATCATAGACCTCTAACCACTTCGAATAAGCATCTACCAACACCAAGTAAGTGCGACCATCAATTGGTCCCAAGAAATCCATATGAACCCTATCAAAGGGTTTTTCCGGTGAGATCCAAGGCGATAAGGGCGCGCGTGGGGGCGTAGCGCGCAATTGCAAACATACGTCACATGTACCTATCATATGCTCCACGGCTGCGTCTATACCTGGAAACCACATTCTGGATCGTACCTCTGACTTAGTTTTCACTATTCCCAGATGTGAACTATGTAGTTCCTTAAGCATTTTATCCCGTAGCGTTTCGGGAATAACTACTTTATGGCCCCTCATCACACAGCCGTTTTCGTACGATAATTGCGTTTGGCACAGGAAATACGGCTTTAAACGTGTGTCGTTCATTTTCTTAGGCCATCCGTTCATTATATATTCTATAACTTTACACAAGATTATGTCTTTGCTAGTCTCGTTCTTAATTTCATTTTTTGTGACCGGTAAACTTCCGTCAACAACGAAACATACATAAGCGGCCCGATCGTAAGCCAAGTCATCAGCTGAGTCGGTTCTCGGCTGCTTAGTGACCGCGCGCGCGCTCCCCGCTAAACCGGTTTCGATGGGTAGGCTGGCCCGTGATAAAAAATCAGCGCTATTATTCTCACTTTTTACGTACTCGATGTTGTAATTGTAGCCACTTAGGAATAAAGCATATCTCTGTAAGCGATTTGCCGAGACCTCCGGAATACCGCGATGAGGGCCAAAAATGGATATTAACGGCTTGTGATCTGTGCGAAGAGTAAACGGTACTGACCTACCATACAGGTACTGATGGTACCTACGTACCCCAAATATGATAGCAGTGGCCTCTTTCTGTATTTGTGAGTACCGTTTCTCTGCCGGATTCAAAGTACGGGAAGCAAAAGATAACGGCCTTTCGTACCCATCTTGATCGATTTGCGAGAGGATTGCCCCAAGGCCCTCCTGAGACGCATCCACAGTTAGTATTAATTTTGCTTCTGAATTAAAATGTGCCAGTGTTTGTTCTGATGACAGACATTTCTTTATTCTTTTAAAAGCGTTATCATGTTCACGGTTCCATGTCCATTTTGCCCCTTTCTTTAGTAATTCATACAACGGCGCTAACAAGGTCGAAGCCCCTGGGACAAACATGCGATAATAATTAACCAAGCCCAAAAATGACTGCAACTGGCTTACATTACCTGGTACTGGCGCTTCTGTGATGGCCTTCACCTTTTCTGGGATTTTCTTCAAGCCATCCTTATTGATAACATAGCCCAAGTAACTGACTTCGTTCTTGAAGAATTCGCATTTTTTTTCCTGCAACTTTAACCCCGCATCTTGCAACCTTTGCAACACACAGTGCAGCCTTTCCAGATGTTCTTTGTCGTCCTTACCTGTGATGAGGACGTCATCCAGAAGACACAGCACGCCATCCAGCCCCGCCAGAACGCATTCCATCGCGCGCTGAAAGATCGCTGGCGCGCTCGCCAGACCGAACACTAAACGTGTGTACTTGTATAGACCCCGATGTGTATTTATACAAGTTATATTCTGCGATTCCTCGTCAAGTACAAACTGGTTATAAGCCATTGTCAGATCTAATTTTGTGAACTGTTTGCCTCCATATAGTTTCGCAAATAATTCCTTAGTGGTTGGTAGCGGATATTGTTCAACCTTAAGCTGTTTATTGATACTTATGGAATAATCAGCGCAGATTCTCACAGAATTATTATTCTTTAGTACGGGAACAATAGGCGAGGCGTATTCAGAGTACTCAACAGGTACTAGAATTCCTAAATCGACCAATCGATCTATTTCTGTATCAATTTTTTCGCGCAATGAAAATGCTATCGGGCGCGCCTTGCAAAAAACCGGTTTCGTATTTTCCTTTAGGGTTAATTTTACCTTGTATTTGTTAAACGTTCCTAACTTATCGTCGAATAGCCGCGGGAACTGTGACTGTAATTGTTCCTTGGTAATACACGATTCATTACAATAATTTACAGGAATAAATTCTAACTTGAATTTGGATATGAAGTCCCTGCCTAAAAGTGGCGGCCCACCATCATGAACTACGTGAACATTTAACATGTGGGTTACTCCCGCATACGTTATTGGCAGACAAATAACACCCGGACATACTAATTTGTCACCTGTGTAAGTCGTTAACCTTTTTTTACATGGCGACAATGGCACTTGCGTAAAATATTCCTCATAAGTTTTTTGTGAAATCACCGTCACGGCCGACCCGCTATCAATCTCAAAATTCAAAAATAACCCATTAATGTTTACCGATTCTGCCATAGGCTCGCCTCTAACTGAACGAATATTGTATAACTCACCGTCATCGCCTTCGCCATCGTCCACGGCTTCTGTGAAAACGTAGTTCACTTTACTACGACACATTCGCGAAATATGCCCTTTTATTTTGCACTTCCTACATTCTAAATTAGCGTAACGACATTCCGCACTTTTGTGGTTAGTATAACCACACACTGAGCACTTAATTTTTCCTGAAACGACACATTTCTTTCCACTTTGTACGATCTTGAACAGCTGATTTCCGCTGAAGGACGGATCGGTAACTGCGGCGGTGCCCGCGCTAGCCGCGGCACCTGCCCGAGCTGCTCGAATGTTCTCCGCCATCTCGACTGCCTTCGCTAGTGTTAGCTCACTGAGGTCCTGTGCGTACAACTTTTCCTTTTCGATCCCGGGCTGCATACCCATGACGAAACGATCGCGTAACGCCTCCTCTACGTTGGCAAAACTACAATGCGCTGTCAAGCCCCGTAACCTTGCTGCCCACTGACTCATGGTTTCGCCACTTTGTTGGTTTGCTGAATAAAACTTATGTCTTTCGCTGAAACCAATCCTTTTTGGGGTGAAATGTGTGTCCAGCAGTGTCAGGATATCTTCATATGGCACAGAGGTCAACTCCTTTGGCTGAGCTAGGTCTGCTGCGAGTTTGTAGGTATCCTCTGCGAGTGCACTTAATAATATCGCCCGTCTTCTCGTACCGCTTCCGTCCTTGGCTGCGGTCACATCGTTGGCTATTAACCACTGCTCCAAACGACTTTTATACGTCTTCCAGGTCTGCTGATTATGATCAAAAGGAGATAATAATCCGAAACTAAACGAAGACATTTTTTATTTTTTCTTAACTTGTGGGTAAACGAATAACTCGTCGTCACTATTGTATATGAGGAGGCGAGTGAAACCACGGACGGCTATCGGTGCACTGGCCGTGCGTTTAATAAGGTATACGCTTATAAGTATAGGCACATACGCTACAATTAGTAAAAAAGGTTTCGAATTCTTGAGTCACTTCTACGTTTGAACTAATGGTTCCGCGATTTGTATGAAGTGTGATTTGATTGTCACGCGGTTTCACTTTACCAGTTTCACTGTTTATAACATTCCATACAGCCTTAATTTTGTTATCAGCAGACTGTATTTTTTTCCGTAGGAAAAATGATTTTGCTTTTAAACAAACTAATTTAAACAATTTTGAATATTTTTTTACATATTCAATGAAACTGTCCTCATTTGAATAATTTCTTATCTCATATAATTCAAAAAGTCTGTCTCTACTTTTGCGAATACCAGCGGTAGCCCAGTCACTGAACTTGAATTTTACAATGATTTGCTTTTTCCTAATAGTGAAAATTTTACTGAATTCAGTATTAATCAATGTGAATAAATCTTCATATGAGTTATTAGGGTTGTTAGGATTATAATTGTGACAGGGCAGTTTTTCTAGTAACGTGTTTTTGTACTTTTCTAACCTGTCGTTCGTTAGACTCCTGGTTTCTATATCTATCTTCTGGGTTACTCGAGAATAATTAAAAGTAACACTTTGACCCGAGTGGTCCGACTGAAGCGAGTTTATGATACTTTTATCAAAATAATCGCAGTTACAAAATACGTTATCAATACAGGTAGCCGAGGATGACGTCACCCTAGTAGGTTCAAAAAATACATGCTCTAAATTATAACTTTTAAAAACACTTAAAAGTTTGGTACTATAGGAAGTATTTTCTAAAATATTTACATTAAAGTCGCCACACACTACCGCAAACTTATTTACTTTGGTCACTATTTTTAAAACATCTTCTATTACTAACTCAAACAAAGAAAAATTTTGATAAGCGGGAGGTCGGTATACACATACTACAACATGCTTGTCCAGCTCAACACAAGATATTTCAATACATCTTTCAACCGAAAGTCCAACAATATCTGTACGGTTCTTAATTTTAAAACTGTTACGAACTAAAATCAGTGACCCACCGTGTAAAGCAGACTTTCGATTGAAAGAACTGGCTATACAATAATTATCATAATTAATTACCATTTGGTGATCTTTTTGCCAGTGTTCAGTGAGACATAAAATGTCAAATTTAGTTTTTTCTAAGAACATTTCAACTTCTAAAATTTTGCTGGAAAAACCCTGAATATTTTGATGTAAAATTTTCAAAATATTAGATTTTTCCTTTGTCTTTGCTATAGGAAGTTTTTTGCCAGAAGATTTTTTTTTATTTACCTCAGTAAAAATTCGATCAGAAAAACCTTCTTTTGTCGTATCAACTAGTTTAAAGAATTTGAGTTAGTAATGTTACTAACTACAGAAATATTTTGTACATTACTTCCTATAACAGAATTATGTATATTATATGCTATCAATGTAGCGAGGTCTTTCTTAAACTTAAGGGGCAGATACATAGTCTCCTGCGTTAAAGTAAAATAATGAATAAAATTATTTATGTCAAGATATAAAATGTCACTATGACGAGATGTCAAATTCTGTAAATATAAATTCATTCTGTGTATACATTTGCTGTGTTGCTGAGTGACATTTGAGCAATATGGAAAGTTGCACAGAATAAACTTACATTTTGTTTTATTTTGTATATTATTTAACATTGTCACAAAATTGGTTAATGTTAATCTACTGATTTTAGAATGATTGCCGACCACAATCACAACAGTGGTATTCTTGTCAAATTTGCCTGCAGCAATCTTTTTTACAAGTTCATCAAAAGAAATATCCGGACAGCAAATATTAGTTACTTGCTGATTATGGCAGTAATTTAAAATAGACCCTAGACCTACTCCTAGCCTATCTGAAAATACTATGGTCTTATTTTTCTTGCAAGTCGACGAAAAGTCCCCGCCATCTGTGGTCTCTTCATTGTTATCGACGGGTGACTGTGGTTCTACCGTGGCGCCACCGGCGGCGGCATCATGTATTGGCAGCACTGGCGCCGCGGAGATGTTTTCACTAGCGGTCACCACGCTCTCAACGATGTGCTGCCGTGGTGCCACCACGATGTCGTCACTCACAACAGTCTGCTCACGCGCGGCGGCATCTTGTGTTGGCAGCACTGGCGCCGCGTTGATGCCTTCACTAGCGGTCACCACGCTCTCAACGATGTGCCTCCGAGGAGCTACCACTATGACGTCACTCAGAGCAGTCTGCTCATGCTGGGCTCCGCGCTGCTGACGTCGATTGAGCACGTGTCGCTTTTTGCGACGTTCTTTCCTCGTAAGGCGAGCTGAAAATCGCCAGTTAGCAAACCTTGACGTTGAACCGCAGGTTGAAGGCAACCGGTCAGTAGACACGTTGGTACATGATGCCTTTGGCAGTTCCAGGGCACAAGCGACTTCTTCGTCATTGGTGAGGGTGCCTGTAAGATGCTGCTGGGTGGTATAAAGCTGCTTCAACTCTGCTGTAGCCGTCAACATTTCACGCATGCGCTGTTCAGCGCAGCAGTAACTACTACAAACTACTGAAATGAAATTCAGGGTAAAATTTTAAGACTTTTCCAGTTAAAATTATAGTTAATTTTACAATAAATGAAATTACAAGTTAAGTTGCATTTCAAACAATTTCTTGTCTATAAATGTCGCGTTTATAAAAACGCACATCCGCGCGGTCGTGAAAAAATGTTTCATCTTGTTAAAGAACCTGAAAAAAAGCAGAATAAATCAATAATTTGAGCTCGGGCGCCATAAAATGCAGTAAAATAAAGTAAATTAAATTGAAAATGTACTGCAGTTAGATAAAAATAGAGTAAGAGTTAACTTACCTTAAACTAATCAAGCAAACAAAGAAATATAACACACAATATTTTATTAAAATCAGATTGACCACAGTTTTGATGTATAATTTCACTAATATAAAAACCAACGAAATAAAATTAAAATTTGATTGAACGATACGTGATTAAATTTAAGAAAATTATATAGTTTAAAGTTTAAAAAAAAATCATTGATAGGCGTTAAAAATATGACGAATAAATTTGGAATGAAATCCGCGATGCGTGCGTCAGGTTAAACGCTCCGTCTATAACTAGTAGATACTTTCGCTTGGAAAAGTCTAGTGATAACTTTAAGTGGCCACCTAACTTATTACTAAAGCGTCTAGTTAAATATGGACATAGACGTACCTTCCGCTAAAGTATCGCGGATCAAAGATCTAAACGTATAAAATTACTGCCAAAGATTCAGATCCAAAATATCATGGCGCGACTGGTGGCGCTTTTTTGGAATTTAGAAAATATTAAACTAAAAATATAAAAGGTTTAAATATCTGGAATTTGGATGATGTAGGTTTTGCGTAGTTCGTGGCGTCCTCCCGTGCTGCTGGGAAACCCGCAGTTGAAGAGGTGCTGCGGCAGAGAGCACGGTGCAAGCTGCAGATGACAAGTAGTCTCTCTAGAGACAGGGCTAGGTAGTGTTGCTGGTGCAAGCCGGAACTTACTGCCCGTAATCGGGCAGCTTTAGCTGCACGAATAAAAATGCGGCATAAGAGAGTGGCAACCTCTCAGCAACAAATATTACGTAAAGACAAAAATACTTACAAAATTGAGGAGTTCATATCGAGTAAAAATCCAAATCGTCTATGAACATATAACAGCACAAGTCAAAGAAATTACAACTTCAGCAGCAAAATTGCTGTATTAAAACTGAGTTTAAATAGTATTTAGATTAGATTTTATAAATATTTTGCTAGATTTGACACAAACTCTCTTGTGTCCAAACAAATAATAACCACCGAGAAAGGAAAACCAAAATTTTGAATCCACTGTCAATGAATACAAACAGCCAGTCAATACATCGAGAAAGAAGCAAAAAGTATCGAACACTCAAAAACGAATAAAAGCGAATAACGCTACACTACGTACAATCGATCACTAACCTGCATAACTCAATACAACTTATAGGTCTGTGCTAACACACGGTTTGCCTCAAGGCCGAATTTGTCGTCGTGTCAACACGCGGTTGGCCTCCAGACCGAATTTGTCTTCGTGATAACACACGGTTACCCTCCAGCATCCAACCTCCCAGATAGAACTATTACTGCCTTTCTGAACCACACTAAATCCGTACTAACACTTTGAATAATATGAAAAGAAAGTAGTAGCTTTGACCATAGAATACATAGTTCATTAATTATATGGCTTTGACCCACCTGAATTATGTTCTGAAGACCCCAGGACTCCAAAATTTGGAGGCTAGCCACGTGCTTTTCACTCACCTTACATCATTGTATGCTTTTTTCGATTGCTATTTTTCACTAAAATGCACTTCTTTCCACACTAAATTTACACGAATTTAAGCTTGATTTAAGCATATAATAATTAAAATAAAACTAATATTAAATATTGAAAATTGAGAGCGCGTTATGTGCTTTCGTTGCCACGCACAGAAAAAGAATGAGTAAAAGTACCTCCCGGGTTGCCAGGTGGCGTGTTGTGTTTGCGCGCTTTTTTCAAACGAAATGAACAAAACTGGTTCAAAACCTTTAAAAAACCTCTAAAATATGTGCGATTAGTTGCCGCGGGCTAGAATTAGGACTACGTGGTTAATTATATCTTTGAATGAAGCTTACGAAATATAATTAAAACTAGACGATAGCTAACAGGCAATTTTACCGCTTTTGAAGCAACTTAAGTTGGATTCGTAGTATAAATGACTATAATCGACCAATTGGTGCTTACATACTGTTCTTGATTGAGTCAGTCACGTTCGAGTCAAGTCAAAAGAATTTTTTTCTAAAGTACATACGAACCCACACGCGTGACCTCAAACTCATCAACATGTCTCGACCACATTATACCCTACATAATGTTGAGGTCAACGAATTTGGATTTTCGGATCAGTAACTTACATAGCCAAAGTAAACAAAAATATCAAAAAAGATGGTATGAATAAAAGCTTTTCTATATTTATTCAATCAAAATTACTCGGGTATTCTTACATTAGTTTAAGAACTTTGTTATTAAGGTTAAATAAAAAAGTTTAATAATTTCTTGCATTTCAGTTTTTTCGGCGGTTCAATTTTTTTGTTAAAAAGTTTTTATTTTACAACTTTTTGTAACTATAAATTTTATTTTGCCACCCTTAGGGTAAATCGGACTACTCTGTAAAAAGTTATGCGTGGTCATACATTACAATCAGTCAGTGAAGTTCAGTGAACAAACAATCATCCCCCGTTTTCCTACCCTTAGGGTTAGAATTTATTTTCCAAATTTATATGGGACCAATTTCGGGGTATACCCTTTCCAATAATAAAAAAAAAATATCAAAATCGGACTACTCTGTTAAAAGTGATGCGTGGTCATACATAAAAAAATAATAATAAAAAAATATATACGCGTCGACTTGAGAACCTCCTCTGTTTTTTTTTTTCGGCGGTTAAAAATGGTAACAAAGTTGGTGTCATCTTAAAATTAGCACAATTATTTTAGACCCTGTTGGGCACAGCAAGATAACAAAGCAATAAATTCAAAAAGAGTCAGAAGTTATAAAATAAAAATTAAAAAGCGCTGCAAGAGAGGAGAACACAGCACAAATTATTATTTAAATTTTAATCATCAATATACTCATTTATGTAGTAGTAACACACCATTAAAAAATTGTTTTAATTTTTCTGTAAATGTTTTATTATTTGTCACATTTTTAATAGCTTCAGGCAACTTATTAAATATTTTTATTGACATTACGTAAGGGCCATCTGAGTGTATTTTTAATCTGGAAACGAGAAGCATTAATTTATTTTGATTTAGTAAGGAGTATTTAGTGGGTATATCAGATCGTTTCGTGAAGAGTTCCGGATATTTACGTACAAATTTAAATATTTCTAATATATAAATTCCAGGTAAGGTTAGTATATTATTATCTTGAAAATGTGGTTTGCATGTTTCAGTTTCTTCTATGTTAACTATGATTCGTATAAGCTTTTTCTGTAGAGTGAAAAGGGTAGGTGCATCGGTGCTATTACCTTAAAAGATTATTTAACCACAATAACCAAGAAAACTTCAAAAAAATGCTTTAAACTACTGACTGGAATAAAATATAACATACAACAATGACATAAATAAAAATTTCAATGAATTTATCCTACAACTAAAATATGTTCTAAATAATCAAATACGCCAGCGGAAATCGACAGTAAAAAATACTAAAATCGCGAAGCACGATGTATCGCTGCATTTTTAGTATATTGTAAGGACCAGTTAGGGTGGCGTGAATCCCAATTTGCAACTTCGAAAAAGTTGTGTTCGCGACGCACCACGTGATAAACTGCGAAATTTCGGAACTTTTTTTACTTTTTGCTCTAAAAGTCATAAACTATACGTTTTTGACAAATAATATTCACTACTTATATAGAGTTAATTAAATATTTGACAATTTCAGTCCAATAGAAGTTGTCTAAGCCTTATAGGGACCAAGCTGTGGCCCTTCAAAGATAGTCCATTTTCCAGAAAATTGTTATTCTCAGGTTTTTTTCTTTTCTGGAGCAAAATATTAGCAAAATTCCTCGTCCTTTGAGAAAAATCTTTAAAAATAAAGTTTTATATATAATTTGCTTTCATTAAAGCACAGAACGAAGTCAGTGCGACTAATAGTTCACTCTCACAATCTTAAGAAACAGGTCGGAGTCACACACGAAGGATTCCGTGCCATGTTTCTTTTATGGGGAGTTGGGGGTTTTCATGTTAAATTTTATTACATTTTCATTATTTGTTGTTATAGCGCCAATAGCAATACACTCACTGTAAACATTTCATGTATCTATCGACTACCTTTTAACTAACGTATTGAATTCGAGAAAGTAGAATAAAATCAGATTTAAAATAAAACCTTCTAATAAATCTGTAAAAATCAGTGTCTTTGGAATAGCTATACATTCCAGAAAAAACAGTTGGTATAAGGTACTGGGACATGAACACACCCAAGCAAATATACCCTCATGCATTCATTTCATTTCTTGTTGGGGACGCCGCGATGCACGCAGACGGTTGATCGGATCGCGTTAGTGGAGCCATTTCACCTTTTATCTCAGAAAACGGACAGCCTGCCCATGCTTTGTTGGGAGTTCTAGCCCCGAGAAGGCCATGTATTTGTGATGAATAGCAGGTCAGCGATCGATTCAGTAGCCAATAGTCCAGTATTCCCCTTCTGCTGGGTGAACCTCCGGACATAAAGGTACCTACTCATCACGCTTTCCATACCATTCAGATACTTTTACTGTTCCTCGGTAGTGTAGATTCCCCACTCCACATGGCACGCTGCCCGGGGCACTGGTTTTACTGGTGCTCCTGCAGTATCACCCCGTGGAATCTTCCCGTAGCTTTATAAAATCTTACCATATCTCCTATTGATACTTCCCTGAGATCCTCCTCTGATAAGCTGTCTCTGCCTAAAGTCTTCCATCTCGGTAACGAATACATCGGGCACTCGGCGATGAAGTGGAAGCTAGTTTCATCTTCTCCGCACTCCGGACAGGCTAAATCTTCCTTCCTCTTCATAATAGCTAGGTGTCTGTTCAGGGTACAGTGTCCTGTCAGTATACCTACTATTTTAGTTATATCCGCTTTCGGAAGCTGTATTAAATGTCTGGTCTTTGTTCTATCATACCCTTTTATAAAGTTTGTATTGTCGGTGTCCTTCTAAGGTATTCCATCGAGCAATCGCCTCTGTATTTATTATTCTCTTGAAAACCCCTTTAATTATCTTATTAGGGACGGGTAGGCGGGGTTCTGGGCCTATCGAGCCTTCATCTGCTCCCATCCTTGCCAATTTATCGGCAGTTTCATTGCCCATATTTCCTTTATGTCCAGGCGTCCAGGCTATGACTACCTTCCTGTTTGAAACTAGTTTGTTCAGGGTCTCTTTGTAATCCAACACCAGTGCTGATGTTGTTTCTGGTCTCTCAAGGGCTTTTTAATATACCATCCTACATATCATTTACATAATCTGGGAGTATCTCCACGCGGTGAAGGCGGTAACAGTGTAAACTGGCTAAAGCTCCCATTAACTACACAAAGATGCCTTCGGGCTTATGTTTTTGATTGATTTTAAGCACAATATAATATTTGGAAGTAGCCTACCCAGTAACGCAGGGGAGCAGTCAACAAACTATTATCTGGGGGCACGGTAGTATTACTAAACTGTCGTAAAAACGTCAGTTCCGCCGGAAGTCTGTTTTGTGAGGGAATCAATACTCGATGCAGCTAGTCGTCAAGGTGATGCATGGGGACGGCAGATCATCGATCGCATTACACCTACTTTTGACCTCGTTGCAACAGATGCCAGGTACCATAAATTGTGCCAAAAGAAGTTGTACAGTCTGCCATTTAGCGAAAGAGATAAGAAATACCCAGAACCCAAAAATATCCCAGAGTGCATGGAATATATATATTCTTATCTTGCTGATAATAGGGACGAATGCCAGTTTTCCTTTAATGAACTCATTGATTAAATCAAAGAAGAATACAAACCTGAGATCAGAACTGTCAAAACCCAACTTCAGACTCACTTTGGGGATAATATCACTTATAAAGATTTTTCTCAGAAAACGAGCGATTTTGCTAATATTTTGCTCCCGACGGGAACAAACCTAAAAATTTAAATTTTTGGGAAAAATAGACCATCTTTATAGGACTAAGCTTGGTCCCTATAGGGTTAAGACAACTTCAGTTGTGTTAACATTATCTAAAATTTAATTAGCTTTATATAAATAGTGAATGTTTTTGTCAAAAACGCATAGTTTATGACTTTTATAGCAAAAAAGTTAAAATGACCTAAAATTTCACAGTTGATCACGTGGTGCGCAGCGAGCATAACTTTTTCGAAGTTGCAAATTGGAATTCATGCCTTCCTAACTAGTCCAAACAACATACTAAAATGCAGCGATACATCGTGCTTTGCTTTTTTACTGGTAATATCCGCTGGCGTGAAATACCTGTAACAAAAATAAAAATCAACCCTAACAAAAAAACCTGGATCACAATAATAATTGGTCTTAAAAAAATATGTTAACATAAACGAATAGTAATAACCTGCTAATCGAATCAAAACGAAATCCAGTCCTAAAAAAACACTACGATAACTTCGGTAGAATTCTGACAAAATGCGTTTTTAAATAAAAAAAAAATTACAACGTAAATAAAATGAAAAAATCTAACAACAAACAAAAAACAATGTGGCTAATTATAAATAAAACATCGTGAAAAAATAAACGTATTAACTATCAAAATTTAAATTTACGTGTCATTTCTAGCTTAACACAAAAGCTAAGTATCACCGAGTGCCCGATAACGATAGCAAACACTTTTAATAATTTCTTTACGACGTACGTAATTTCTTAACGAAGTCTTTATGACGTATGAATCATCCAATTGCCATGCTAAAACTGGCACATAGACGCGCGATTACCTCCTGGTGGTCGATCCCTTGCAAAATTATATTTACCTAGAACCGGTTTCGGAACGCGAAATTTACCTGGTTATTCGTAGATATAAAAAACCTTACCAGTGTTGGCGATGATGAAATATTGTCGTCACTTATTAAAACCTGTGCGGCTGATCCATATTAACGAAGCTTATAAACCAATCTTTTAGTGAAGGCAAATTCCCGGACACGCTAAAAAGATCCATAGTAAAACCTGTTCTAAAAAAAGGCGACAAACTTGATCCAAATAATTATTGCCCCATAGCCATTCTACCATGCATATCAAAAAATTTTGAAAAAGCCATTTGCACTAGATTAACAAAATTTCTCGAAGAAAACAATGTTTTAAGTAACAGTCAGTTTGAGTTTCGCCAAAACCGATCGACACCTCTCGCAGTGTATTCATTTACTGTAAAAATTTTGGAATATTTAAACAACAAACGCAAAACAATCGCGCTTCTACTCGACTAGTCCCCTGTTAAGTGTATATCCGTGTGCTCCTTGATGATACAAGTGTGGAAGTAGTCTCAATCTCTTCGTTTGATCTTGAAGAAACATTATTTTGATGGTGGACGTCCCAAAAGTTGTACGTACTAATGCTGCGGACAAAAACAAAAATAAAAACAAAAAAAATACGGTAACCGTTGGGAGTACGTAAAGATGTTCAATGCAAAAAATGTAGCTACATAAATTTTGTACGGGAAAGGTTATTCCAACTTTTTATGTATGATCAACCGTTTTCTCATAAAACGCACTTTTATCTTAGTAGGAAAAGAAGAAGGTGACTGACTGACTGCACAGCCCAAACCGCTGGGTCTAGAGATTCCAAATTTGGCGTGTATGTTCTTCATAAAATTTAAAGGTGCGTTACGAAAGGATTTTGGAAATTTCACCCCTAAGGGGGTAAAAAAGGGGGTGTAAATTTGTATGAAGGTCCGTCAGTTTAGAAGTTAGGATCTTCAAATTTTGTATTGAGGCTGAATACTAAAAATAATCAACCGTGTCTCAGGGTTTTTTAAAATTTCACCTCTAAAGGGGTGAAAAGGGGGATGAAGTAGTGAAGCCTACTTTTTTAAAGTAAAACCATTGTTTATTATTTAGGCACTAGGGTTGTAATTTTACGCAACGAACATCACTGTTATTGAAATCCTACCCGTAAGGGGTAAAATGGGGGATGAAATTTGGTAAAAAGATCCATCAGATTAAAAGTTACAATCTTCATATTTTGTTGTTAGGTGAACGACTATCATTTAATTTATACGTGACACAGGGTTTTTGAAATTTTCATCCCCGAAGGGGTAAAAAGGGGGGTGAAATAAAAAAATCCTTGATTTCAAAATAAAAACCACTATTATTATTCACATTTATAAACAACTCGGTCAATTGTCAAATTTTGACAACAGAGCTGTCTTTTAATCTTTTTTTCAACAGATGTAGGTAAAGAGTTTCTAAACGCCAGTCTGGTCTTCAGTTTGAAATCTATAACTTCTTATAAGGCATGGTCCCGGGGCCGAGTTGACCACGGGACGCCTTCTCAACATATCTTGGCTTTCCTTCAAGTTATTCACGTCGAAATTCCAACAGCACCGATATAAGTTACGTTAACATCCAACCATACGCTGAATCAATGAGTTAAGTGAATTGTACTGAAAAATTAAACAACTACGTATCATACGAAATTTCATCCCCCTTTTCACCCAGAGGGTTGAAATTCCAATGAAAGGAAAGTACGTTGCGTAAGAGCACATCACTAATACCTAAAAAATAATAAAGGCTTTTATTTTGAAATCAAGGATTTTTTATTTCACCCCCCTTTTTATTCCTTCGGGGATGAAAATTTCAAAAACCCTGTGTCACGTATAAATTAAATTATAGTCGTTAACCTAACAACAAAATATGAAGATTATCACTTTTAATTTGACGGATTTTTTTACAAAATTTCATCCCCCATTTCACCCCTTAGAGGTAGAATTTCAATAACAGTGATGTTCGTTGCGTAAAATTACAACCCTAATGCGTAAATAATAAACAGTGGTTTTACTTTTAAAAAGTAGACTTTACTACTTCATCCCCCTTTCACCCCTTCAGAGGTGAAATTTTAAAAACCCTGAGACACGGTTAATTATTTTTAGTATTCAGCCTAAATACAAAATTTGAAGATCCTAACTTCTAAACTGACGGACTTTCATACAAAATTTCACCCCCTTTTTTACCCCCTTAGGGGTGAAAGTTCCAAAAATCCTTTCGTAGCGCACCTAAAGATTTTATAAGGAACCTACACGCCAAATTTGGAATCTCTAGACCCAGCGGTTAGGGCTGTGCGTTGATATGGCAGTCAGTCAGTCAGTCAACTTCTTCTTTTCCTACTAAGATAAAAGTGCGTTTTATGAGAAAACGGTTGATCATACATAAAAATTTGGAATAACCTTTCCTGTACAAAATTTATGTAGCTACATTTTTTGCATTGAACATCTTTACGTACTCCCAACGGTTACCGTTATTTTTTTTGTTTTTATTTTTGTTTTTGTCCGCAGCATTAGTACGTACAATTTTTGGGACGTTTACCATCAAAATAATGTTTCTTCAAGATCAAACGAAGAGATTGAGACTACTTCCACACTTGTATCATCAAGAAGCACACGGAAATATTCTTTTGTACACTTGAAAGGGGACTAGACCTTACAAAAGCATATGACACCGTTTCTTTGAAAATATTACTACTAAAACTATACGTTTCTGGTATCGGCGGTATCGTATATGACTGGTTTAAATCATACCTAGAAAACCGTATACAGTACGTTCAGATCCAGTACCACGACAAATCGTCAAACACGGTTAAGTTTGTCCGTTCTGACGCTCATATTTTGAAGGGATCAATACCACAAGGTACCGTGTTAGGATGTGTCCTGTTTTTGTTGTTCCTAAACGATTCACCTAAAAGTCTAAACGAGCATTGTACCCTTTTCGCGGATGATGTGTCTATTATATTCAAGTTTGACAAAAAACAAATTACAGCAGCGAGGTTATAAAAGTAATAGAAAAAATCAACAATTGCCTAAATTATCACAATTTACAGATAAACTAAAATAATAAAAAAATATGCAATTTCACACGTACCAATCACAACCAGTAAATCTTAAAGTAACCCTTGATAATATCGAAATTGAAGAAGTCAACACATCGATAGTCAACTAAATTGGAAAAAACACGTAGCAGAAACATAAACAAAATTATCTTTTTTTCACGTACGCCCTTTACAATTTGCGAATATGTACCGACGTCAAAACAGCTCTAGCAGCATACTACGAGTACGCGTCTGCGGAGGCTTGGCTCCGCTATGGAATCATCCTGTGGGGTACCAGCACGATTTATTTGTTATGCAATAAAAATGCGTTCGCATACTCGCTGGAATACAGTGTCCTGTGAGCTGCAAACCTCATTTTAAAAAACACGGTATTTTAACAGTACCTTATATATTCTAGAAATGGCAATGTTAGTGAAAAAAAAATTCCCACACCAAGTTGCGAAGACCCCAATTCTATACAAGTTTCTTACGCAGCCGATAGGAAGGAAGCTTCGAGAGAAGCGCTTTGTGCCAGACCCGATCGAA
This sequence comes from Athrips mouffetella, assembly GCA_947532105.1. NCBI lineage: Eukaryota > Metazoa > Arthropoda > Insecta > Lepidoptera > Gelechiidae > Athrips > Athrips mouffetella. Next base: position 119,922 of record CANNWQ010000016.1, on the reverse strand, counting down.
AGCTTTTGCCATTGTCACGGAGCGGGGCTGCATGATTCGCATGCTGCCTCCTTTCGTGATCCTAGCTCTATCGTTCTGGCCCGAAATTTTCAAATTCCTATTTCAAATGTCTTCTATCTCTGTCTTTCGGTGTCACTCGTGTCAAAAACAGTCAGTTCTACCTGGAATACTCGTCGTGCTCGGACGTGCTCGCGCGCCAGCACGACCACCGCCATCTCTTTGTTTTTCTAATGTGTTTGTGACTTTTGGAATAAACTTCATTCTTCACATAACATCGTTTTTGCCTAACTCCCACGACTACGACCCTGAGAACCCTCATCTAATGTCTGCCGCTGAGCAGATTTTGGTGGTACCATGTCCAAACTGACCACTTAGGCCTCCCTTTTGCTTTCAACCGCTTCCGCTCATTTATGGGTCAAGTAGACCGGAAGGTCGCCAGCAGAACGACCGTGACGAAATCCGTACTGGCGATCACAGATAAGCTGGTGCTCCTCTAGGCACCGTAAGAGCTGGCGGTTAATATTGGACTCCATTATTATATAAAGCAAGGAGGTGATGGCAAAAGGCCTGTTGTTACATGGATCAGAGCGATCGCCTTTTTTAGAGATCGGGTGCACTATGGTAGTCTTCCATGAGGTCAGGACTGAGCCAGTGGTGTAGAAGTGTCGGAAAAGACGCGATAGAAAAGGTGCCAACTCAGGGGCGCATGTTTTTAGTACTAATAGGGGGGATACCGTCAGGCCCACTGTACTTGTGAATGTCTAAGGAGAGAAGTGCTTTACGAACAGCTTTCTGGGAAAACTGAATATCCATCCCAACAGATCGGCTTTTTTTTTCATCATGAGCAAACAAATCATTTCCCCTTCGCAGTGTTGGAAAAGATGGTTGACACACTTCAACAGCTTTGGCGAGAGGCCAGAATGCACGCGTTCCCGAGGGCAGCCGAGCTAGTCTCTCGCCAATCTTGCCGATGTGCTCTGCCGTTGCTATGCATGGTCATAGCTTTTTTGACGAATCTGGAGGCATAGTTATACTCCTTTTAATTACTTTTGATTTTTTTCAAAATCGATATCTGGGGGTCTGTCTGGTCTGGACTCCCACGACAATTCAATAATCAGATTTGAAAAAAGTGGCATCCATCTTAAACTTTATAGTTACAAGACCGATTGCTATCAAAAACAATATCTGGGGTTTTGTTTGATCTCCTATGACAATTCAATCATCAGATTTGAAAAAAGTGGCCGCAATCTTGAAATTTATAACTTCAAGACCGATTGCTGTCAAAATCGATATCTAGGGGTTTGTCTGTTCTCTGATGGCATATCAGTCATCAGATTTCTCAAACGTGGCTGCCATTTGAAACTTTTTATTTACTGGTTTGCTTCCTTTCAAAATTGGTCCCTTGTGGTGCCGGCAAAGAATAGTACTTTGAAACTATCAAAACTACAGACAAACCGGTACCTCACGGGTTGCCACAAGGTTCGTTATCTTCAACTTATATGTCCATGATATCTGAGACATACAACACCTCATCAGAGGATTCAAACTCTCACAGTATGCGGATGACCTCTGCATACTTAACAGAGCCAAGAACCCGGATCATGCGACCATGCGCGCCGAATGGACAGCGGAAGCCGTCGTAGACTACTATACGAGATGGGAACTAAAGTGTTACATCGAAAAAACTGAATGCGTCATGTTCACGAAAAATAAAAAATACCGGCCAACAGTGAAACTGAAACAACAAACGCTACGCTATCAAAAAAAGATCAAATAGCTCGGCGTCATCTTCGAAAAACACATAAAGATGAACCATAACACCGAAAAGGTCGTCAAAAAACTGAAACAAGTCAAGAGCCCTAAGCCCTATAATAGGATACAATGCGAAGACTGAACTAGATACGAAACTGGCCATCATACAGGCTTGCATTATACCATTGATAGACTACGGAGTGGTGCAACTACTCTCCAGCTAAAGTGCATTGCGAATCTAAGTAAAATCGAACGCCAGTACAGATTGGCTCTGAAAAATGCCGCGCAACTGCCAAGACGAACACCAAAGGAAACGATCTGGGAGATGGCTGACATTGAGGCTTGGCGCCTACGCGCCGAGGACCTCAACACTAAGATGCTGGAAAATATTGCAAGATTAGATATAAAAGACCTTGAATTTCCTGGCGACGCGTACCAAGCGCACGGCAAATTCAACCCCCTTTGGGTTAACCACAGAATAAGCGAAATATTGTATGACTAATATAAAAGGACACAGGCGGTGGCCTACCGACAAAACTAAGGCTCCGCGACCCCTTAAAACAAAATTATCTCAATTAAATGGATTGTAAGCACGCATCACAAATAAATCACGTAATCTGTTTGTATAAACACAAATTTTGCGAATAAACAGAACACAACAAACACAGATCCATTAGGACATATGTAAGCTGACTCACCTCTGCATGGCCCACCAAAAGTAGGTATATAAATGCTATTCTGATTCTGATTCTGCGTGGTTTTACTGAATTGTAATATTTTGTGGTATAAACCTCAAATTCGCGAATTGTTGCGACGAGGAGTCGCCGCGAGTGATAATTTGACTACTCATAGGTACGTCTTAACTTGCCTCGCACCGCTGATACTGGAGGCGGGCACGTAACGATCGATTTGGTGCATCGTGCTCAGTAAGTGTTCACTCGACAATTTCGGAGCGGTCATTGACGTCAGCACGGCCTTCAAACCTCGCGAGGATATTGTGAGGCAGTCGGCGAGTCAAGTGGTATACGAGGATGTACCCGTACCCTGCCATTGGCAACTGCAGCTTTTCCAGTGCATTGGCCGCTGCGTTCACTGGATTAAGGAGGAGGGGCCGAATATCGAAAGCGCATGTCAGCCGCGGTATCCCAAAAATTTTATCTAATAGCCTGTCTAAAATCAGCCGCTTGTTGTTCTACCGCTCCAACAACAAGCCCCGAGCCGCGTCGTTACTGGCATCTGATAGCTCAAGACGCCCCACCAAAGCTGCAGGAGCTGAACCTTCCGATGAGCTGTGCCACCTTAAAAGACGGCGTAATGTCTGTTGTGGACAGCGTGCTGTCGAAAAGATCCCGGAAGTGTGGCCACTCTGCGTAGTCGCCACTGAAACTGGGGATCTGTACCGTAGTTATTGGTGCCTGAAGCGCGGACCCACCTCCCCCGTGGCGGTTGAAATCGGCTCCCTTCCATCTGCGTTCTTCTTCTGCGGCTGCCTGGTTGACATCATCAGCCAGTTCCAGGCACTTCTCGTAGTCTCTCTTGCTGGGCTCCCTCGCGTCCTCGTCCACCGTGTCCATCGCAAGAAATTGGGCAAGAAGTCCTCCAATTGCCCCACCCGATGAGGCAACTCCTTCACCCTAATCACAAGGGCGTCCGCTCGGTCCCGGCGACCGATCAAGGAGGCATCCCTACTGAACTAGGTCAGATGGGTGCTGACTTTTGCCCTCAAACACTCAAACACAAGACTTTTGCCATGGCGCTCATAAATGAATTGCAATAAAGAAACAAACGCACTTAGAAAATTAAATACTTAAATTACAAAATTAGAAAAAGAGTATATCCACAAGTGGACGTCCTTGTATACTGATGGTCAAACCACGCTCTACTTCCAAGAATTATTCGTACCCCGCTCAAGTCCACCTCGCATGCTGGGCATAATTTTATCTTAGAACTAATCAAATCTTAAAATTATTAATACAACAATAAAGTAGGCAAATGCCCACTTGTAGACCAGAGCTGGGACAGAACGGTTTCGATAACACAGCGCTTTATAGAGATGAACTTGAGCGGGGCGCAAACAGTTTAGGTGTAAATTTAGTAAGTGTTTAAATAAGTTAGCTTATGGGATCTTGGCAATTAGTGCTTTCGTCATATCCCCTAGGTTAGGTAGCCGACTCCGTAAACACCATTGTCAAGAACGGATTATTCTCTTCGACTTCCGTATAGAACGGTCGCGTTGAGTTCGCTATTGCACTTATATTGTGCTCGGGGTAAAGCGCTGATGCAGAAACATTTTTCGCCGCGTCGCGTTTATCCATCAGCGCAAAACATCAAAAACGAAGTTCTAATAAAAACTACACCAGCACCAACTATCCTAGTAAATGTAAATAAAATTAACAAACCATCAAGTTCTCACCGAAAAGTCAATAAAAATGTAACATTTGCACAAATAGCAAAATTATCGCAAGTGTCACAGTCACAGCAGAAAGTGCAGCCAGCAAGCCCTAATGAAAAAAATTGATATAATCCTAAACCTATTAACTTCATTTAACGAGAGGTTAAATAAACTAGAAAGAAGCACGAAACCAGCTACTTTGAAACAAATACAATCAAAATGACAAATACACTAAACATAATGGCATGGAATGCAAATGGGCTCCTAAAGCATCACAATGAACTAGAGGTTCATATTTCATAGAGAGAGGAGGCTAGAGGAGGAGAGGAACTAGAGGAGGAGGACCAAAGAATCGTTTGTTAGAATCAAAGGCTACACGGCACATCATGCATTGCATCCTTGCAATACTGCCAGAGGAGGTAGTTCCATTATTATAAAGGAGAACATCTACCACTATTTTGAATACAAGAGAGAAGAACTGAAAATACAAGTTGTAGCAGTTTGTCTTTAAACTAAACGCTATCGTGTCACTGTATCAGCTATATATTGTCCACCAAGATATTCACTGAAAGCAGAGCATTATAAAAGCCTCTTGACGGATCTAGGTGGTAGATTCATATTAGGAGATGACTTCAATGCTAAACACACACATTGGGGGTCCAGATTGACCACAACCAAGGGAAGAGAAATGCTTAGTGCAATAAAAGAAGTTAAATGTAACGTGTTATCAACAGGAAAGCCGACATATTGGCCAACTGATTCCCAAAAAATCTCAGATCTGATTGATTTCTTCATATATAGAGATTTGTCACCAAACTTTCTCCAAATTTAAGAAGGCTTTGATATGAGCTCGGATCACTCGCCGATATTACTAACCCTGAGTGAAACAATAATACAAAGAGAAAATAATCTCATATTGGTAAACAGAACCACAGATTGGGAAAGCTTTAAATTTGATTTAGACTCTGAAATTGATTTAAAAGTTCCACTAAATAATCCGGAGCAATTACAGCTAGATGTAAGGAAATTCATATCAAGTGTTCAGAATCTGTGCTTGGAAAAATACTTCATTCCCAAAAAGAAGAAACAAAGTTAACAGCTATCCTGTTCAAATAACAAATCTTATTGCCAAAAAAAGACGACAGAGATGAAAGTGGCAGCAAACTAGATCTCCACGAGACAAAAACCGGTTGAATAACTTGACTAAAAAAATAAGGAAGATGATTAAACATTTCAACAAGGAAACGACAAAAACCTATCTTAGCCAACTAACTAGCGATCGTACAACAGACTACTCACTTTGGAAAGTCACAAAAGACTCAAAAAAACCAATAATGCAAATACCTCCTATCAAATAAACTAATGGATGTTGGGCTTTAAGTAACGAACAGAAAGCTTCTAGATTTGCGCAATATCTCGAACATATTTTCCATCCCAATGAAGAAAACACTACTAACATTGATTTTGATGAAATAACGTGTGACGACCTAAAAATAAGATTATTTACTCCAAGAGAAGTTTGTAGTGAAATCAAGCGATTAAACCAAAAGAAAACCTCAGGTTTTGATCTAATCACAGGAGAAGTCTTTCGAAATCTTCCTCGTAAAGCGATAGTTACACTGACTACCCATATCAATGCTGCGTTTCGACTTAAACACGTGCCTGATATGTAGAAAGTTGCTGAAGTCATAATGCTACCCAAACCTGGTAAGCTACCACATGAGACAACTTCATATAGACCAATTTCACTGCTTCCAAATATATCGAAATTATTTTAAAAGCTACTTTTGAGACGATTGAAGCCCATCATAGAAGAACGAAAACTTATCCCAAATTATCAATTTGGATTTAGGAAAAGACACTCAACTATTGATCAAGTTCATAGAATAACGAACATAATAGAAAAAGCTTTAGAAGAGAAAAACGTTTGCAGTACAGTATTTTTGGATGTCGCTCAAGCATTTGACAAGGTTTGGCATAAAGGCCTCATTTATAAACTTCGACATACGCTACTAAAACAGTTTGCTGATATCCTATAATCTTACCTAACACAAATAATGTTTAGAGTAAGACAAGACGATGCATATTCAGAATTAAAACAAATAAACACTGGAGTGTCACAGGAAAGTGTCTTAGGACCAGTCCTACACCTATTGTATACCTGCGACATTCCAGGATTAGGCAACAACACTATTGCAACATTTACTGACGAGTTCTCATCTACTTCAAAAAAAGAAAATTTCATCAAGCTTACGAGAGATTTCAACAAAACAAATAACACTGACAAGTTAAGTACCTCCCATCTGGGCGTTCCTGGTCCTGCTAAACCTGTCTACATAGCGGAACATCTTACATTTAAGGCAAACCGGCTTTTCTTCTTAGCCAGGACGATAGCTAAGCAAAAAGGTTATTTCCACTGCTGGACATTTAATGGACAGGTATATCTGCGCAAGAAGGAGGGGATGCCTCATCTACAGAAAAATGACTATTTTCCTGTGTACTAAATTGGACTTTGTTTACGTTAAGCTTTTCAAGCTGTATTTCATATAATTCAGTGTTGTTTCGCAGCATTTATAATACCCTCACTCTTACACTACTCTCACATACATCCCATACCAACATACCACACAAATACGTACATACCACAATTTTAACATCGGTGGGCCTCAAACTTCACAATTTTATACCATCCTAAACAGAAGCATAAATAAATTGCTCCCTCAAACAATCATAAGACAAATTCAATAATCTTAGCAATATTTCAAATGAAATAGACAATATCCAGGTATCTTATTCCTCTATTCTAGAAACTGAAGACTGTCAAGGTGCCCTGTCCTATGTAAAATCTCCATTAAAAATAATTGCCCAGAACATAAGAAGCATAAAGAAAAATCTGGATAGTTTTATCACCTTAATTGAAAGAACTAAAGTGAGCTGGGACATCATTATTTTAACTGAGTGTTGGCTTCAGAAATGCCCACACTTACCTACCATTGATGGCTTTAGCTCGGTGGCAACTCTAAATATAAATTCCCAAAATGAAGGTGTCGTAGTTTATTACAAAGATACCTTAAAACTGTCAGTTCAGGAACCTAATATATGCGACGCAAATAGTTTATTAATTAAAATAGATCAGAACCTTTTGATACTTGCCATCTACCGATCACCCTCCAACCATAATATTGATAGTTTTCTGTCCTCGCTAGATGACTGTTTGTCAGCAAATTCCTCCTATAAGAATATTGTGCTCGCTGGAGATACTAATATTGATATTTCTGAGTCAAGTAATGATTACCGTTCTCTCTCCTATCTAAACCTGCTGGCTTACCACGGTATGTTGCCGGGACACTCAATCCCAACACATACTAATTATTGTCTTGATCATTTTATAATAAAAACTAAATTGACCGCGTACTGTTACGTTATGAAAACATCAATCACTGATCATGACACCATAGTATTTTACTTGGACTCAGCTGTTGATTTTACTCCCGCTCACAAATTAATTAAACAAACTAATTACTTACTTTTGGACAAGCTAATGAATAATATAGATTTCACTAATATTTACAGTTTTTGTGATGTGAATCTTGCCACAAATTATTTAATTAATAAACTAGAAAGTATTATTGGAAAGTGTTCTCGACAAATATTAGTACCAAATCGTAAAAGGATAATAAAACCATGGATAACAAAAGGTTTACTAAAATGCATGAAAAACAGGGATAGGTTACATAAGAAATATAAAAAATACCCAGATGATGAATTAATAACTATAACTTACAAAAGATACAGGAATTTCTGTAATAATCTACTCCGAAAGCTTAAGAAAGGTTATGAAAAGGAACAGTTAGATAAAAATAAACACAATAATAAGAAATTATGGGAAGCTATTAAACAAATAACAAATACAAATAAATCTATTGATACTGCGCTGACTCTACTTTCTCAAGATAACCCTCAAAATTCGGTTGAGAGGGCCAATTTATTTTTTTCCTTGGTAGGGAAAAATCTTGCTGAAAAAATCATAAACAATAGTCAAAATAATCATAAACCTCCTGAAACTAATAACACAACAAATATTCATTCCTTTGTACTCTTACAAGCAAATGAGCCAGAAATAGAAGCTTTGATTAATAGTCTAAAATCGGATTGTGCCACTGGCTTAGATAACATTTCCAGCAAACTGTTAAAAACGTACAAACATGTGCTCGTTTCACCTATCTTGCATATTTGCAACCTCAGTATTTCTTCTGGCAAATTCCCCTCCATGTTTAAAAGATCTTTAATTAAACCTATATTTAAATCCAGTGACAGAAACAGTGTCAATAACTACAGGCCTATATCTATTCTACCTGCTTTGTCAAAGTTGTTGGAACGCTTGATAAATAATAGACTTATTAATTATTTGGAATCCCATGGTCTTCTTTCCGACAACCAGTTTAGCTTTAGACGTGGTAGATCTACTGATATGGCTGTACGTCAACTTACTGAATTTCTAGTGCCCGAACTGGATGCCGGAAGGAAACCCTTGGTGATATTTCTTGACCTTGCAAAGGCCTTTGATACTGTTTCTGTCACAAATTTGATTAATAAACTGGAATCATTAGGAATTAGGGATCTGCAGTTGGATCTTTTTGCAGACTACCTCAAAGATAGGACTCAAAGGATCAAGATTGGCAACTTCATGAGCGGCGAGCTACCAGTCACTTACGGTGTTCCGCAGGGCAGTATCCTCGGCCCTACGCTGTTTTTAACTTACATCAACGAGCTTTGCAATTTAAAGCTTATAAATGGGAAAATTATCACTTTTGCCGATGATACTGCCCTGTTGTTCAGCACCGACTCGTGGAAGGAGACCTTTGATTGTGCTCAGAAAGGTTTCAATCTTGTATCTGAATGGTTGTTTAGAAATGTGTTGACACTAAATGTTGGCAAAACAAAAATATATGACTTTTTCTATTAGGAAACGTGACCAGCCTGAACCAGATTCCTTTAAAATAGTAGCCCACGCGTGCTCGGCAATTCCAAATTATGTCTGCTCATGTCGTGTGCTTGAATCTACCTCTTCGGTCAATTATCTTGGGATTATTATTGATCATGGTCTTAGTTTTGTTCCTCACATAAATAAGTTTACGTGTTCTTTTAGTAAGGGAGTCTCCCTTACTAAAAGAACACGTAAACTTATTTATGTTTTTAAAAATCTTAGGCATGCCGCAGATAAAAATACGTTGCAGTTAGTTTATTACTCCTTATGCCAGGCCATTCTTGGTTATTGCATAACATCCTGGGGTGGCGTTTAAAAATCAAATCTCATAAAGCTGGAACGATCACAGCGAGCAATATTAAAAGTTAGTAATTTCTTACCCTATCGCTTCCCAACTAAAAAACTATAAAGATAAAGATAAAGATGAAGATGAAGATGAAGATGAAGATGAAGATGAAGATGAAGATGAAGATGAAGATTAAGATTAAGATTAAGATGAAGATGAAGATGAAGAAGATGAAGATGATGAAGATGAAGATGAAGATGAAGATGAAGATGAAGATGAAGATGAAGATGAAGATGAAGATGAAGATGAAGATGAAGATGAAGATGAAGATGAAGATGAAGATGAAGATGAAGATGAAGATAATTTATTGTATGATTGCGGTACAGTGTAAAAGATGTCTAATTTATAAATTCCAGCACAATCTAAATATTACATCAGGTGTACAATATTTTAATTGATAATATAAAATTAATAAATTAATAATTCACAAACAATTTCAAATAAGTACTTAAATATAAAATAAAATAATGTTAATGTCAAGTTTAAAAATTTCGTCAAGATGTTCCTAGTTATAGATTTTCGAAAATTCAATGTCATGTCGCTCTCTTGTATTGATAAAGTGCTCACTAATCTTGTAATAAATTCTATTTAAACATAATTTCATCACTTCGCGTTTAAAACGTGGTAGCTCCATACATTTAATATCATTAGGCAAGCAATTGAAAATCTTTATTGACATAAATAAAACATTTTTACTATAAAATGAAGTTCTACAACTCGGACATTCCAAATTTTTTACTCGACGAGATGATTTTTCTTTGAACTGATTATAATTTTGCTTAACAAACATACAAGTTTCATAGACATATAATGAGGGTAACGTTAGAGATCCGAGTTTTTGAAATAAGGGTTTGCAAGAATCAGTTTGTTTGGCGCCAAAAAGAGCCCTTACACATTTTTTCTGTAGCTTAAACAATGTATCAAGATTACTAGCATTACCCCACAATATAATTCCATAACGCAGGTTTGACATAATATGTGCATGTAATGCTTGAAGAGCTATATTTTGGGACGTATTTTGTGTTAACCTTTTCAAAGCATACACGAATTTGTTCAATTTGTCTGTCAATTTCTGAACATGTTCAGTCCATGTAGTGTGTTTATCCATAATAAGACCAAGGAATCGAATAGAGTCTACACTTTAAATTCTTGTGCTGTTATGTTTAACTGCTAGAGAACATGAGGCACTTTGTGATGAATGGAATTCTATAAGTTTAGTTTTTTCAAGATTAACTTTAAGATTATGATTTTCCATCCAACTAGTTACTTCGTGGAAGACTTTGTTTACCTCATTTTCGTAGTTTTTAATGTCATTACTATCACTTTTGACAACTAGGGTACAATCGTCAGCGTAAAGAATTATTTTATGCTTAGTTACCGCTGGCAATTCATTTACATATATTATAAATAATAGTGGGCCTACTATACTCCCTTGCGGAATACCGTATTTAATCTGCCTATACTCTGATCTATATTTTGTTAACACTTTTGCATGCTGATCGTACTGTATTATTTCTGTGCACTGTTTTCTGTCACTTAAGTATGATTTCAACCAGTTATAGCATGTGCCTCGTATTGCGCAATGATAAAGTTTAGATAAGAGTTTTCCATGAGAAACTCTGTCAAATGCTTTTGACATATCCATGAAGATTGTACATAGTGGTGTTCTTTTGTCTCAACATTCACAAATCACTTTAACTAACTCATAGACAGCCTTAGTAGTCGACTTATTTTTGCGAAACCCATACTGGTTTTCCGTCAAAATATTATATTTAGTCAGAAACTCAGTTACTCTTTTATGCACAATCTTTCAAAGATCTTAGCAAGAATAGGGATTAACGCTATTGGTCTGTATTGTTGAGAATCGTTCTTATCACCTTTTTTAAAAATTGGTTTAGTTATAGTAATTTTTAATCGATCGGGATATACACCATCACGCAATGATAAATTAATGATATGACATAAGGGGTAAGCTATAAGTTCAGCAATTTCTTTTATGATTGTTGTTGTAATTTCATCATAACCAAACGATTTTGAATTTTTCAATGACTTTATAATATTCAGAACTTCCTGAGGAGATGTTGGGTTCAGAAAAATTGTTCTTTCATTGGAATGAGTTCTAAATATGTTAGTGTCCTCGGTGTTAATACCATTAAATTCTAAGACGACTATAAACTGGTCATTGAACTTGTTGGCTATTGTTTGGGGGTCAGCGATATTTTCTTTACTAAAAGTAATATTATCCATAGTTACTTACATGAAGTTTCTTTCCCAGTATGTGCATTAATAAGGTTCCACGTTGCTTTGACTATATTGTCTGACTGAGTTATATATTTTTTATTGCTATAGATTTGTGATTTTTTAATACACATTTTAAATAAACTAGAATATTTTTTATATTTCTTTTTATGAGCTTTTTTAGAACTACGTACGTACGTAAAATAAAGGTTTCTTTTTTGTTTAGAAGATTTTCTTAAACCTGGAGTAATCCAATTAGATTTTTTGTAAGCCTTTATTTTCACTTTTACAAGAGGGAAACACAGTATATAAAATAGATGTATAATTTCATGAAAAGCGTCAAAAGCTTCACTCGCGTCATCCAATGCAAGAATATCAGTAAAATAGAGACTCTTAATACAAGACAAAAATTTATCTGTATTGCTTCGCGACAGGTCTCTTTTCCATACATACCAGAACTGTATTCGCCTTATTACATTAACAGGGAGCTGTACGGTTTGGACTGAGTGATCCGAGAGATTTAAGTGAAGAACTTTTGTCTCGCAAGAAGCTGTCATATTCATAGCTATATTATCAATGCAAGTTTTTGAGCGAGTTGTGACACGAGTGGGTTCATTTATTTGTAGTTTAAAGTTAAAGTTTTCTAATATACGTTCAAACTCCTTTGTTATTTCTAAGTGGGGTTTCAGCCTATCCTATATGATTATACGAAGGTGCTATCAGTTAGACAACTGTATATACTAAATGTTATTCTTCTGAAACATTCTTTACTTACCTATGATCCTGACCAATTAGTGAACAGACGCCGCAGTTATAATATATGCGCTAGTGTGTCCTGTCGTACTTCCTTTGCCCAAAGATCTTTCTACTTTCTAGGATCCTACTTATATAACTTTGTTAACAAAGAACTTAATATTTATGAACTTTTGAAAGCAGAAGTCATGAAAAAGGTTTCCCTTTGGCTCATTTCATTAGATTATGATACGGTAGAAACCTTACTAATGCCATTATGTTGAAGTTACCAAGCCTACATACTACTCATCAATACCTACGCACTATAATATTCATACTCACACTACGTACACTCACGTACACGCACACACACACTCACACACACACACACACACACACACACACTTTCATACTGACACACACTGAATTAATATTCTAGAATTATTTTAAGTTATATGTATATCTTTATCTCTTGCTATCTTTGTTCTTACTTTTTAAAGGAGTCTTATCCGTGTGATTTTCGTGATGGGGTTGGGAGCCTGGTGATCTGTCATACAGGTTTTTCCTAGTACGGACACCAGGCTCTCACAAATCAACAATTTTTTATTGTATACCTACAAACTCCAAGTGTACCTACCTGTTATATAGAAATTGTTTTTGTGAGAGCAAATAAACGCTTTATTTATTTATTATTATTTTTATTATACGTACCGGAGTCACCCATGAGGAAGCAGTGGGCATGGTTCAAACAGCCGTTAACATAATATATGCCTGGACGAAAAAATGGCGAATAAAGGAATCTAAATCTGTTCACATAGATTTCACAAATAAAACTCAAAGTTACCATCCGGTGTTCGTAAACCATCAAGTGATACCGTACGAAAACACAGCCAAATACCTTGGTATGACATTAGACGCAAAGCTTCGCTGGAAAGCTCATGTCAAAAAGAAACGCGACGAACTGGAGCTCCGCTACAGGAATATGTACTAGCTGCTTGGGAAACATTCTACGTTGTCAGTTCAAAACAAATTATTACTGTATAAATAAGTCCTCATGCCGATATGGACTTATGGTATCCAGCTGTGGGGCTGTTCCAAACAAAGCAACATAGAGATTATACAACGGTTCCAGAACAAAGTACTAAGAGGTATTGTAAATGCACCCTGGTACATAAGATATAACGACCTCCATCGGGACCTTGAAGTGAAATTCGTTGTCAATGCTATTAAAAAATATGCTAAAGCTCATGAACGACGACTTAATCATCATGTCAATGTTGAGGCTATCCAGCTCCTTGACAATACTGACATAGTTAGAAGACTGCAAAGGACAAAGCCTTTCGAATTAGTGTTGTGGAATCAGTTAATAATGTTATATTAGTGCAGTGAGTGCTAACTAAAGAGATCACAAGAACAAAGTGACTTCCCCTTAATAGAGACAATAAGTAAAGTGTTAATGGACACATTCTTAGTCTAACTCTATCATAGCAATTTAAGTTAAATTTAAATTACTCATTTGCCAAATGTATTAGGCTAGATTGTAATACGAATGATGTACCTAAATATATTAGGTGTGTCATTAAGACAAACTAAAAAAAAAACGGACTAAGGCTAGGAAAATATGATTATGATGAGGGGATCTTTCGCATTTGCATAATTAGACACAGTAGAGGTACTTACGCAATATCTTAAGGAGAGCAATAATATGGAACCGATAAACAACGCTATCATTGCTATGGAAATAGCAAATGCGATGACTCGTTCTATATTTCCAACGCCTATATATGCATTCGGATTAATGCAGTAGGGTAAAAACATCGCGGTCCAAGCGATTTCAGCCCACCACTGAAACGAAACATCATAATATTAATATCATGTTCATTTATATGATTTTTTCATATTTTGGAATTTAGGGTTTCCAAAAGATAAAAATACCTGACTTTTAAAATTTTTAACACAGTAACTGTCTTGAATAGTCGTCTATAAGTCAGTTTAAGGACCATTGGGCAGATAGCACAATCCAAAACTGTGTAAACTCGCTCTATTTGTATTGTATTCTGCATGACATTCAATAATTATTCTTTAAAGAATCTACATAAAATAAAAATATCTGAATCTGCAGCTTTATAAATCGTGACATTTGGAATAAGCCAGGCTTGCGGTTTTGGTTCGTCTCTCAGAGGGGAGATATTGTTATTTATTATGTAAGTCAGCAAAAGTGGTATTTGGCGCGAGTGCCTTGTATTGAAACCTGAGCAAGAGAAGGATTCTAGGATTGAACCATGAGGACTTTACCAGATGGACCGGACCAGATGACAATGAACAATATGTATTTTTCTACGTGAATGAAAAAAGAAAGGTGTTAACAATTTATGGTCATTGGTTATTTTACGCTGTTATGGTAAAAATACAAAGCGCTTGTCAAGTAGTGATGACTGTGGGTCCTACGCCAGCAAAATGGCTAAAACTGGATGGGTGACCGCTTTTGGTATTATCTGCGTAAGTCACGTTTCATTATTTATTATTATTTATTTTATTATGATAACAATAAAAATACGAATAAACATACTGAACAGTGTAACAAAAACCTAATTAGATTTATCCGTGCACCACCATTCAGTCAGCAGAGCGCTTGGTACCAATCGTTTGCTTTTTACGTCATTCTTTGTACGATATGTTTCAAGGTAAAACGGTTGCAACTCGACGTATACTGGGTCCCAGTAGGAAAATAATTTATTTTGTGATGACTTATGTTACTTATCTTATCTTATGTTACTATTTTAGCTTTATCGGCTGTTCTTAGCTATTTTAAAAGGTTGCCTATTTATTGTTTAATTTTAATTCAAACATACTTAAATAGCTGTAGTAGTCAAATGGAGAGCCCTAGCCGCCTTACAACAGCAGGTGAAGGTTGTTCAGGCCGAGCATTTCGGTGAAGAGGTCAGGACTCTTCGAACAGGACAAGCCAAGCTCAAGGGCAGCATCGTCCGCTTCAACCCGTTCCAGGCCAGGACGAGCACGGAATGCTTCGGGTAGGCGGCTGTGGTGTGCGGCGTTGGAGGTAAAGAAAACACACTTGTTGCTGGTGGAAACTGAACTGATTATTCATCGAAAATTTAAGTCTTATATACTAAAGTCCGGTGTAACTTGATATTCTTGTTTACAATAGCTAAATTAATAACAGAGATTTTATCAGGTAATTTGATACAGTGTTTACTTTAATATTAATTAGAAAATGCTTTGTTTATATAAACATTGTGTCAGAAAATTCCTTCACTGAAGGTCGTATTACGTTATGCTTACGTTTGCTAGTTATCTGTATAAAGGTATCTCTATAATTTAGAAATAAGGGTGTCTCCACACACTAAATCATCCCCCAATTTTCGAGACAAAAATTCGTGATATTAGTTTACAATTTTTGGCTTAACTATTCTTAAATTCTAATTATACTACTTATTTATTTTACTGATTATACAAACTTATTTTAATTGGATTACATGCTTCTTCTTTTTTTTTTACATTTATTTTTTACCAACTACTATTGGTTAAATGTAACAATAATTATTTACTATTTGATTATTATTACTAAAGGTCGTGTTACATTGACTTTTTTGTCTTTAATAAAATTTTTGCTTTATAAATGGTATGGTTGTGTTCTGTTTTTATGCAGAACGTATTCTTGTCCTGAAATTAGTATTTTGACATTGACATTTTGATCTTCAATTACTGTATATGGTCTAGTATATACTGGGTCTAATTTATCTCTATCTTCCTTTCTTACTAATAGTAAATCTCATGTCTTATAACTAATTTTTTTTTTTATTGAAAGTGTATATTTTTTGCAGTTTTTAAGTAAGGACACACAAAGACAATTGTTAATCAAATCTGACATTTTATTTAACTAATTGGATAACATTTCTTTTCAAATATTTTTTTTCTATTTTCTTTTGTTTTTATTAAATTATTTCTAGCATCCTCTTGGGATTTTTGTAATATTTATCTTAATTCTTGTGATATGGTAATCACATATCATCACGTAATTCCCTTCCTCAATAGAATCACGTAGGAAACGTAGTGTGACGTCATGTAGACGCACGTATAAGTTAGTATATAAGATCAATTAGATTAGTAATAAAGTGGAATTTAAGCAGAGTACACGGGAGAGTTTCATTTAACCACCCAACGATATTTCATGGCGACCGTGACAGCCTTCCACTAATATTCGCCATCGAACAATATCTCATGGCGACCGTAGTGGATAGAGCAGCGTCTTAGTGAAGTCTTCGAAGTCGGTCATCGGGAAAAGCGCCGCATCGTGACCACCGCTTTACGGGCCTTGTAAGAAGATGGCTCCAGATCGAGGTCCGTTGTAAGGCATCCAATCCATGCTGCTTTCTGGACTACGTTACCGGACGCTGTGTGTTAACGTACGACGGGTAGGATGGCAATTTCACGCAACGACGAGATGGCAAGAGGGATGTTCGCCACCTCAAACATAGACGGTGAGTGCGAGGTGAAGGTGCAGCGCGAGGTTCGTCGAGAGCTGTCGGCAAGGAGCGACTGTTTCGCGAGGCGCGAAGTGCACGGCGGTAGCGCAATGGTTATGAAGAGCTGTCGGCGAGAAACGACAGGATGGCAAGTGCAAGGTGCAGGTCCTATCTGCATGAGTGAAGAGCACGAAGAGCCTTCTGGACAGCAACAAGCTCAACCCCGGAGGAAGCGTTTGGAAGATAGCAGTCCTCAATTTTGGGTATTATTAATTTGTTTATTTTTACGTAACCTAAATACCTAGTTGGTTGTTTTTTTTTAGTCATAATAATCTATCTTTTGCTTTGAGTGGTTAATTTTTTTAGTCATAGTTATCTTTTAAGAATGCTAAGTTCTATTAATCAATTTCAGTTTATTTTTATTCACACAGGTGTATTAAAATTAAGTAGGTGTTAACAAGATCTTAGCTCAGCAATACCTGGTTTTCAGCATTCATGTATTGTAGTTCAAATAACATTAGAAGGGTTATCAAATTAATAGCGTCTATATATTAAAACGAATAAAAGATGCTGAAGATACGAACGAAAATATCAATTTTTTTTTTTTTTTAACAGTAACTGTCATAAAATTTTAAACAATATCTTCATTAAAGGAAAATTCACCACACAAATTCTTAAATGTTTAGTAAAAATTAGAATGCATATAACCAGTTAATGGAAGTAAACAAACGAAGTGTTAAATAGCGCGCGCGTTTCGTGCGTTGAGTTTTGGTTTCGTTTTAGTTTTGGTTTCGTTTCGATTTCAATTCAAGCATGCCTGAAGCGTAAACATGCTTAGAATCAACGATATAGTACATTGTTCACAAAATTTTTTTACGCTATAATATGCTGGTTGTTGAGGTATTTTTATTAATTTATAATTAAGGGTTTTTTTTTTCGGGGTGTTTACGATTATGTTATATTAGGATAATGATTTACTAAAATTAAGCTATTTGTGACGCTGCGGGTAAAATAATAAGGAAATACTAATAAAATAACAGAGTTCTAGATATCGCAGTGGAGTTGTAAGCAAATGTTACAACTAATTATTACGTCATAACTGGATTGACTTTGAATTATTGTTTTGCAAACTGTGTAGATTCTAGCACATCGTGGAATGTGTCTATATTTCAGTAGTTTAAATGCTGACGTACAATTTGTTGTTTTGTGTTATGCACTGCACGTGATACGAGTGTATTTGTTTTTCAAATTTAGATCAAATTGATAATACGTTCATACGGACGGGCAGACGTGATGATATGTTTGAATTTTTTTTTGTGGAGTATTCCTGTTCCGAGAGAATATTTAAAAATATGGTAGCAGAGATGTGTCATCTCATGCATTCTGTCTATTTTCAAGTTACGAATAGTGGAATTAAATATGTTGTTCAGTATGGGTCTACGCTATTTCCCATTTACAAAAAGTATTTTAAAATGGAAGTATATTTGAACAGAATATCGATGAAACGATTTTGGTAGTGTTTCTTGATTAAGTCTCAAAATCTCACGGACGAGTATAGTTAGGAGAAGATAGGCGATAGAGTGGTTGCGTATTAAAAATCATTTTGGAGTGATGTTATGTTTAATTCAACTTGGTACGTCAACTTACTGATATTGCAGCCAGATGGTCCTTGTAAGTGCAAGTTGAAATAGGATTTGGATAGAAAGGAAAGTCTATTTTTCTAGGAAAATTATAAACGTTGGAAAATCTTATGTTAATAATGTATCGTAATACAATTGGATTGATCACCCAAGAGTTGATGTGTTATTAGCTGAATGATTAGTTTGAGCATAATAGTTAGGAAGGAATGATTAGGATAAGTAAGCATTATTTAATGCAATATGTGACAAACCCATTGTCTACAAAGTAGCGATAAGGGGAAAAGGCACGATAAGGTTTCCGATCCTTCATTTTGAAGATGTTGGAGACATCCAGTTAGATGTCTTAAAATATGACCTTATACTATTTATGTTATAATGAAGTTCAGTGGAACTCAGTATTATGTCGCGACAGGTCGGTAGAAAGTGCCAAAATATTGTGCTACCGATTATGGTAATTACGGGCTGGCCAACCCGGGAAATTAGTTATATGGGAATGACTAGTATCTGAAGTTCTGAAGGTGCGCCGAGACGCAGCAGGCCTAGGTATTTAGTTACAGACCATTATAAAATGTCTATGAGTCTGACTAAGCGCGAGATGCGTTATTAAAAGGTAATGAATGACCATAACCGGTAATGAGGTAAAATAAGAATATGATAACTCATGCATTTCATGTAGTGTGGTAAAGGGTAAACATAAATGCTATGTTCTGATCACGAATTTCTAAGTGAATATTATGTTTTGAATAGAGTTTTTTCCCTGAAAGTCTGATACGAAATTTTGTTTTATAATTGGATAAAATATTATAATGTTATATTACCCAATGGTATGAATATGAGTATCAAGAATAATGTTTTTAATTAAATTTTCTAGTATGACCGTTCGTTACATCATGGGTTAACTATAACAAATTATTGAAATAATACTTTGACTATACATAACGCATATAGCCAACAATTGTTAAAATATAGCGTCATGAATTTATAGAAATATTATTTTTCATTTTACAGATTGGTTTTTTTAGTTCCAATAAATTCATGATATTATTTTGTATAGTAATTAGCTTACTGGATTTTTTTTAGTAATAATTAGATTTAGTTAGTTGGTGTAGTCTTGATTCACTTGACCATAATAATTTTAAGATTGTCATTAATGTTAAAGATACGTTTTTTTTATTTTCATCCAAGTTAAATAAAGATGAATGTAGAAAAGTGGAAATACTTAATGAAAACAATATTTTGTTGTGATTAGCTTAATTTTTCTTTAAAAAAAAAAATATCCATATTAAAGGGAATTGTATACTTACAGTAGTTACAGAAGTCAAATTTAATAAGTATTATAAAGTATTGCAGTTCAATTTTGAATGGTTGAGAGCGCATAAATGCGTTTGGTACGTAATTTAAGTTATAATTTTTTTGTTGTATCATGATGTTTAAGTTATATTTAGTATATTTCTTGTTAATGATTGAAAAGTTATCGAAATTTAGATTAATGTAACAGTAGATTTAATGTTTTATAAAAAGTTTGTCCCTAGGATTCTCTTTTCAGGGGAGGGAAGCCTATCCTTTTCAGGGGAGGTGTGATATGGTAATCACATATCATCACGTAATTCCCTTCCTCAATAGAATCACGTAGGAAACGTAGTGTGACGTCATGTAGACGCACGTATAAGTTAATATATAAGATCAATTAGATTAGTAATAAAGTGGAATTTAAGCAGAGTACACGGGAGAGTTTCATTTAACCACCCAACGATATCTCATTCTAATGGGTATGATTCGTAACTATACATTGGATCTATGTTATCAATAATATTACTTGGTATTTTACATTTTTTTCCAAACACAAGCTCATATGGTGTATACTCTGTTGCCGTATGAAATGATGTATTATATGAAAAACACCAATATTGCAACCAATCACTCCATTTGTGGGCTTGATTTTCAGTTTGTATTCTTAGAAAGTTCCCTAAAGATTTATGAGAATTTTCTAAGGACCCTAAGGTCTCGTGATGATAAGCAGTTGATTGCAATTGTTTTACATTTAAAATTCTGCATACGTCACGCATGAAGGATGAAATGAATTCGCTTCCCCTGTCTGTTCCAATTTCTCGAGGAATGCCGTATCTTAAAATAAAATTATCCACGAATGCACGCGCGACTGTTTTGGTCAACATATTTCGTGAGCTCGCTCTGAATTGTCATTCTATAATTTGTCATGGCTATACCCATTTGTGTCCTTGGTCAAGGGACCTACTAAATTTAATAATATTTTATCAAATACTGTTGTTGCCGTGCTTGTGATACACATTGGTTGTTTCGTATGTTTCTGAAACTTTTGCTTTTGGCATTTACTACATTTATTTACAAAGTTGTGTTCATCCAATTTCATAGCTGGCCAATAATAGGAACGTTTGATATTAAGTAACATTCTTCGAATGCCTGCATGGCCACTAGTTGGCATGATATGTTAGTCGTTCAATATGACGCACCGATCGTCTTCATTGTTTATTTGATTAACACCTTTTATTATACAAAAACGGTCCGGACCACGTTTGTGTATCAAAGCGAATAAACCGGTAATATCAAAATCCAAATTTTACAGGAGAAATAAAAAACCATTTTTTATTCATAACTTTTCTCAAAAAAATGTTACGGGGATCATGTAAATTTCAAATAATAACTAATTTTTTTACGGTTTGATAGTTCTATAAAAACTTAACCTATTCCTTTTAGTTTCTTTGTAATTTACGCTGGTAAATGTTACTGATTTTATTTCATTAATTCGTGTAAATTTTTGGAGACATTTTGTACAATAAGTGTTCATTGCGATATTATTCCATTGAATAATTTTTGTAATGTGTAAATGTATTTAGGTGTTACTGTATTATTTGTATATTTACTTTAGAGTTTTTGTCTCAGTATACTACATTGTGATATTTTTCTGAAGAAAAAAAAATCCAAGTTATTTTCACAAAACACTCATTAATTTAATAATTTTGTACATAACTAATTAGACAAAGCATTGTAAATAAAACTATGGAAATGATTAGTTGACAGATTATTTATTTAAGATCATACCTATTACAAGAACCATGCATAATTAAAACTACAATAGGTAACAAATTTTTGTCAATGATATTTATTTTTTATTTTATTTTTTATTTTATTTTATTTAAGGACCGCCATTAGCAAATTACATTGACACTTATATTAACAACTTACTTCTAAAAACATAATTGAATGCACTGCTTGTTAAGGCAGCCACAACATGCTTAAATTTATTACATTGCAACAAACAAATAGAAATAAAAAATAAAATAAAAAACAGAAGTAACTAATGCTAAATGTGCAGGAAAAAGTTAACTAACAGACTGCTGTTCCCTTGCAGCGAGCAAAACTTTATTTCTGAAGCAGTTATATGAATCCTTGAAGATGTCGATGGTACCTCCAAGGGCCTTGTAGCTACGGCTTAGCCTAGAAACAGCTGAAGACCGTTTGAGATTGGTTCGAGAGAATGGTAATTTAAATAAACCTACCGGTTGGCGAGGAATACGGGGTGGAACGTAGATTTGAAAGCTTTCTAGGAGTTGTGGGTTATCTACTCTGTTATTGAAAAGTTATAAAAAGAAAAATGTAGCTAATTAATAAGAACTACTCAGAATCTTCTTCAGAACTATTATTATTGCCGCCTGAAGGATTATCATCATCTTCTTCTTCTAGACCTTATCCCATCTTAATTGGGGTTGGCCCTCCTGGTCAATCTCCTAAACTCTGTCCTGTTTTGGACTTCAACAGACATAATATTTTTAACTTTCAGATCTTTTTGGATCGTTGTCCACCATGTGGCTGGGGTCTTCCAGGGCCTCTTTTCTTCGTAGGTATATTTAGGGCAGTCTTTACCATGTGTTCTTCCGGACGGCGTATAATATGGCCGTACCAGCGCAAGAGTCTCTCAGTTAGCTTCACTTGAATCGGTGCTACCTTGAATGTGCCCCTGATATGCACATTCTGGACAGGGTCTTCCAGTGTTACGCCTCCAGCCCATCTGAGCATACGCATCTCCGCCACGTGTAATTGTTGCTCATGGTTCTTTTTCACTGGCCAGCATTCCGACCCGAAGAGCATAGCAGGTCGTATAGCTGTCTTATACAACTTCCCTTTCACTTTTACAGGCATCCTTTTGTCGCATAGTGTTCCGGACAATGATTTCCACTTTTGCCACCCAACATTTACACGATGTGTAACATCAGTTACGATCTTGCCATCGCAGCTTATGATGGAGCCAAGGTATTTAAATTTGTCTACTTTTGGTAGTGGTACGCCATCTATATAAAAGTTCGCAGGCAGTGAATTGTGGGTTGTTGAAAAACAGCAGCTCATCTGACTGATACGGAGGCCATTGCCTTCCAAAGCCCTCTTCCATTTGTCTAGCTCAGTGTGCAGCTCCTCTTTGTTCTTATTGATAAGTACCACATCGTCGACATATAGAATTGACGCCGGAGCTAGGGCTTGTATGTCTTTAGAGACATAATTGATCGCAAGGTTGAAAAGCAATGGACTCAGTGCGGAGCCTTGGTGAACACCGGTGTAGATGGCAAACTTCTCGCCAGTTCCTGCAGGGCTTCGGATTTGGGTGGTAACGTCATCGTACATGTCCATCAGCAGTTCGATGTAGTACTCTGGAACAATCTGGGCTGTGAGGGCTTGCCATATGAGATCCCGTGGCACACTGTCGAAAGCTTTCTCCAGATCGATAAATATCATTTGGAGATTTTCGGAGTTAGTTTTGGCTTTCTCAACGAGTGTTCGCACGGCGTGGGTATCTGAGGTTGATCTGCCAGCCACGAATCCGCATTGGTTGTCTGTGATTGCGGTAAGGTTTGTAATACGTCTGTTAAGTATTCTTTTCCATAGCTTAAGGGTATGTGCAGTGAGTTTGATACCTCTTTAGTTTGAGCACTCCCTCACATCGCTTTTATTCTTATAGAATGGGATGAGATAGCTGACTCTCCATGCATCTGGCATTTCATCATTCTGTTCCATCAGTATTTTGTTGAAAAAGTTGCATAACCATTCTTCCCCGGTATCACCCATCATTTTCCAGAAGTCGGTGGGTATATCATCCGGACCCGTAGCTTTGTGATTTTTCATATTGCGTAGAGCCCCACGCACTTCACTTTGGGTTATTGCTTCCATAGGTCCTTCAACTTTTTCCATTTGGGGGAGGTTGCTTCTGGGATTTTTATGATTCAGAAGTTCCGTATAGTACTCCGTCCATCTATTGCTTATGTCGCCATCGGTAGTCAGAAGCAATCCTCCTGAGCTTTTTATGTACTTAGCACTAGTAATATCCTTAGTAGTCTCATTTCTGGCCTTTGCAATTCTGAAGATATCCTTTTCGGCGGTGGCAGACTCGAGGTTTTTATAGAAGCTGTTGTTTGCCTCAGCTCTTGATTGGAAAAAAGATTATCATCATATGTCAAAGAATTGTAAAAGCCGTGGTAATGTTTCGGAATTGCCTCCGAGCTACACAAATCTGTTTCGGGCTGTTAGTGGATTGTTATCTAGTTCAGAGTATTCCCCATAAAAATCGTAATTAAAAAGGAAACTGTTTGGATTTTCATGACAGACACTGACTTCCATCACTTCTGACCAGCGCACCTTTTCTCCATTTTTATCCTGCTGCCATCTTTTGGGTACAACCAGTTTTTTTATATCAAGAAATTCAGACTGGTTTATTTCATCTAGGGTATATTTCTCCCCAGTTACTTTCGCATTCATTATGATTCCATAAATTTGATCAGGTGTGTAGACAGTTTTATTTTTCATGTTTCTTTCAATGCAAGCATGCATTAAGTCGCCTTCGTTTTGGCTATGACCAGTTACAAAAAAATTATGAGTTATATCCAGTTGTAGAGTTTTTGCTGCATACACGTAAAGTGCAAATATGTATCTATTTTTATTTTGTCCGTTACACCCGTCGGAATAAAATAAAATGTTACGTATACC
Source organism: Athrips mouffetella (assembly GCA_947532105.1). Taxonomy (NCBI): domain Eukaryota; kingdom Metazoa; phylum Arthropoda; class Insecta; order Lepidoptera; family Gelechiidae; genus Athrips; species Athrips mouffetella. The sequence goes on along the minus strand of CANNWQ010000016.1, from coordinate 95,339 downwards.
TTTTTCCCGTGCCGCTCTCATAAACTTTAGGAAACAACTTCCTATTTATATACAACCTTTCTTTCTAGTCTGCGCATGCCAGACGTAGCAATATCCACGTTTGTTTGAAGCGTCAAAGACTGTAAAATTTTAGACAGGTAACATAATCGTAGGTTTTTCACTTTGTCAACCCAAAAGAGCTAAGAATAGGTATTACTCACTTAACCTTTGTTTCTAGGTCCAAACATTGTTTACCTAGTTTTCTACTAAATCAATATAGTTGAGAAGTAATATTTCTTTCAATATAGAAAACTAGAAAAAGCAAAAACTTACCGTCTAGTATATGGCAAATGTCCATATCATCCATATCAATTTAATTTCCTTCTTATTGTTTTTTTTTTTAACGGAACGTTCCATCATGCACACTATTCTTTGATCACCACCAGAATCTTCTGACAAATATTTCACTCACTTAAATATAATAATTTTCAAAACTAACAATCATTATTAGGGGATTCACTTGTGTCAACTCGTGAAAAAATTTGCGCGACCAAATCAATCTTTACGACTAAATTACCGGTAAACAAACGATGCCACGCGATGAGCACGCTTTGGGGGCGGGGCTTAAGCATAAACAAAGCCATAACATGTCAATACAGGTCAAATATCTAGTCCGGTGCACAGTAAAGATCTGTTACTGTTTTGTGTACTCATTAAATTATGCCGTAATAAGGATAACTTTTTATGAATCTATAAAACAAACTCGGTAAAGTGCTTTATTGTAAATAGTTCCAAGTATAAAAACAAGATAACCATTTGAAAGATTTTTACGCGAATAATATCGCAATGTTCTTTACCGTATTTACTTTCTAACATACATTTTGGCAACAGTTTAGAACCATATTATTCGTTAAAAAAAAATAATTAAATATGGTTATAGAAAAAAACCCGTATTATTTCGTATCTTTCGTAATTTCAATAGAAACATTACAGAAAAAATTTACAAGGTGTATTCCAAGCTGTAGATACCGAATCTGGAATAACATGAAGAACCCCGTAATAGTATATTACCGGTTTATTCGCTGGGGGCGTCATTTCTTGTATTTTTAGCGTCTCACAAAATGTGCCTAGCTCCCTCACGAAAAAATCTCGTTTCGTACGTGATCGTGAATTAAGATTGACGCACATCGTTTGTGTTTTCGGCGAATAGGCTAGTATGCCCTTAGGGCTGTAGTTACAATGTTTTTGTGAAACTATCTTGTTTGTGTTCTCTCTCATCAAATGGTTAGCTCTGGTAATCCTTTTGGTCTTTTTAATATCTCTACTATTCTTGGGTGCCAAACGTTCGGAATTTCCTCCTCTGAGTCTCTTTTCTCATTTTGGCTTACCGAACATTCTGTCCTTCCAATCATTCTAGGGTATAATGTTTATAGAACTTATAAATTAATAAACAAGAGTGGCGGGGTGGTAGCCTACGTTAGCCAAAAATATAGGGCGATAGTCACTGAGCCAGATTGCAACGACTGCAACTGCCTACATATAAATATTGATGTCAATTTGACCATCTTAGCGATATACCGCTCCCCCTCTTTTAAGCAGGCAGAACGTTTTTTGTCATCTCTTGGTAACACCTTACAAGCCACAAACAATAAAAATCTAATATTGACAGGTGACATAAACATAGACATTATTTCTGAACACTGCCTGATCAATGCTCAGATTATCTCTGCCTTCTATCGAGTCATAAATTGCTACCTGCTATAACCAAACCGACCAGGAAGAGAGCATGTCTTGACCATATATTCCTTAATTGCCCATCTCTGGCAATAGGCATAGTTTGTCCCCTCGACGTAACAGATCATGACGTCTGCATTTTGGGTGCTAGTTTGAAAATAAATCGTCCTCCCTTAAAAAGGACACGTCTTAAAATTGATTTTGAGGGCGTCCTCAAAGAACTTCGTGCTGCCGACTGGTCTCTTGTTCTAGATTGCCATGACGTAGATGAAGCGACTGATGCGTTCAAACTTATTCTAGACGACGCGATTGCTAGAAATTCCAAACTATTCGCATAAGCCGTACCAAGTTTAATATATGCACCTGGATCACTCCTGGATTAATTAAATGTCAAAGAAATCGCGACCGTCTGCACTTACAATCCAAGCAGAACCCAAATAATAAAATGATTACTGCCACTTATTTTATTTTATTTGTTTAGGACAACCAGTAACAGTTACATTATTACAAACCACAAAAATTTAGATATAAATTAAAGGTAAATGCACTGTCTTTAGGTGCCACAGCATGCAATTGGCAGTACAACATCACTTAATTAAATGAATATATAAAAATAAACTTACAATATAACAACAATATAACAAATAAATTGGAAATTGGAAATGTTAACTAAACATAATTTACGCTAACTTCTAAGAAGGTTAAATACTTCTGTACGGAAGACGGGCATAGTGCAATTAAAGATGTCAATAGTCTGACCTAGTTTGTTGTAATCTCTAGACATTCTGGGCAAAGGGGAATTATATTTAAGGTTGGTTCTGGAACTTGGCAAATATAGTAATCCTAGCGGTTGTCGTGAAATACGACGAGGAATACGGAAATATATAGCAGATAGTAAATCAGGAGAATCTACACGGTTATTCAATATGTTAAACAAAAAAATCATGTCAGCAACTTGTCTACGAACAATCAAGCTATCAATTTCAAAATGCTCAAGTCTGTCAGAATAGGATGGCAGTCTTTTTATTACCCCACAGAAATAGGATAGGTGCCGTAAGAATCTCTTTTGAATCCTCTCAATACGCAATTGGTGAACAGAATAGTGAGGTGACCACACTGGACTACAGTACTCCAAGATGCTTCTAACGTACGCGTTAAAGATACAAATTTTGGTAGATTGCTTCTTGAATAGTTTTCCGTTTCGGAGAATAAATCCAAGCATTCTTGAAGCCTTATTGACAATGTTATCTATCTGGGGAATGAAAGTTAATTTAGTATCGAATATTAGAAAGAAAGAAAGAAAGAAAGAAAAATTAAGGTCACGAATATTATCACATTCTATTAAAGTATTGCCAGATATATTGTAACAATTTCTAAGTAAATTGTGTGCACGTGTAAATTTTATGTGTTTGCATTTACTACTGTTTAAATCCATGCCATTATCAGAACACCAATTTACAATGCTATCTAAATCCTTTTGGAGTAAATGGCTGTCATCAGCAGTGTCAATGATCCTACACAGTTTCAAGTCGTCCGCAAAAAGATAAACTTTACTGTTTTTTATACAATTACAAATATCATTTATGAAAATGTTAAATAATAACGGACCCAAGTGGGAACCCTGCGGAACCCCTGAAGTGGCTATGTAAGAGAAAGACTTAAACCCCTTAAGCACTACAAACTGCTGTCTATCATGTAAATAAGAAGAAAACCACTTCAAGATGTTGCCACCTACGCCATAATGCTCCAGCTTTCTAACTAAAATGTTATGAGACACCCTGTCAAAGGCTTTAGTAAAATCTGTATAGACAGCATCAACTTGGTGTCCTGCATCAACAGCGTCAGTTAGATATTGAGAATATGTCACCAGGTTGGTATAACAAGAGCGAGACTTTACAAAACCATGCTGGTCATTTGTTAAAAACTGCTTAAAACTTCTATCCAGGTGTGCATACACCAACGATTCAAACACTTTTGCAAACACAGATAAAATGGATATAGGTCTATAGTTCGATATATCGTCCAAATCACCAGTTTTTAGTATCGGAACAATTTTAGCAGTTTTCCAAGCCTGAGGAAATACTCCAGTGTTCAGAGACCTGTTATATATAATGTATAATGGCAGGCAAAGAACATGTGAACATCTGAAAATAAAGTAAGGAGGAATACCATCAGGCCCCGCTCCTTTGTTACAAACAAGTCTTTTTAACTTCTTATAAATAGTTTGGCGTGAGATTTTAAATATGCCTATACTGTTATTGATATCCTGTTTGCTGCCAGACATAGTGCTTCCAGACAAAAAAGAACTAGAAAACGATGAAGAAAAGTAAGACGCAAAGAGGTTACTGATATCTTCTCCTTTTTCAGCTGCTATATCATTAAATTTCATTTTATTTGGATAGGGATTACAAGAATTATTCTTCTGCTTTAAATAAGTCCAAAAGTACCTGGGGTCTTTACTAATATTGGCCTCGATCGTACATACATATGTATTGTAGCATAATGTAGTTAACGCCTTACATCTTTTATTTAAGATAGATAATGAAATTCCGTCCAATGGATTCTGGTAGATTCTGAACCTGTGAAGAATCTTTAGTTTCTCTTTATTTAATTAAATCAAATCCTTAGAGTACTAGTGAGGATGCTTCTTTGAACGAAATTTTGTTTTAGGGACAAATTTACCTATAATGTCATAAAGCACATCATAAAACCTATCTACCATTTCATTTACACTTATACAGTCGGATAAATAAGCCAGCCAATCCACTTTCTCTAATTCTGAAATTATGATATCGTAATCTGCTTTAAAGTAGTTAAACTTCACTTCACTCTCATTGACCTTGAGCAACATGTCTCTCTTAAACGGTATAGAAATAATAAGCGGCACATGTTGAGGATCAATTTTCACAAGTGGATGCGGAGAGGCTGTAACACTTATATTGTTTAAATTACATAAAACTAAATCTAAAATGTTGTCCCTACTATTACGGATTAGATTGTATTGAGTCATGTTGTTTAAAGCAATAAAATCAATCAAGAGCTGTCCCAATGAAGACCCATTACTACAAGGTAAAGTTCCGGATCCAGGATCAGGCCAGACAATTGAACCCAGGTTGAAATCTCCCACAGTACACAAATTACTCATACCCTCGGAAACACAATTGAAATGATCAATAAAATAGTTAAGGGTTGATTTTTTCACGGGCGGTGGTTGGTAAAGAACACAGAAGAACGTGCTCTCATTTTTTGATATGTCAACCTTCACCCAAAGGTCTTCGCAAAGACTTTCCTTGTCTTTTAATCGGGATGAAGTAAATCTAGTGGAAACTGCTATCAATACTCCGCCACCCTCTTTGTTACTAACAAAACCGGAACTTTCCCGATCGCGCCTATAAACAACGTAACGATGATCAAATAGCTCGGAATCTCTGACTGAACAATTCAACCATGTCTCCGTGAGTATGATGACATCATAATCTATTCCAGTAATACTAGAATAAAAATCGTGTGTTTTGGTACGGAGACCTCTAACATTCTGGTAGTAAATTTTTAAACAATCGAATTTTACTGATAAGTGTCACAATTCATACACCATAGTAACAATTAATTAGCAAAAGGCAGCATAATAAACTACAGAAGATTGTCCAATGTGCTTTGATCTTTCACATAGATGTATTCTGATGTTTTTGTCTTACGCATGAAAACTCTACCCTGTTTCACCCATACAAATTCGTAGCGTTTTTCTTTTGCAAGCTTTCGAGCTGCTGCGTGTAGCTTTCTATTGGTAGGTGACAAATGATCCAAGATATATATAGGCTGCTTTGGTCCTCCCATGCCAATATGACTAGTGTTAATTTTGTCATTAGAGTTGTCTTTGTTGAATTTAATAACACTGGCTAAGAAATTATCACGCAGTCTAGGGGTAGCCAGCTTAACTATTATAGATTTCGGCCTGTTGTTATCATTATTGGCTTTTGCAACGCGTGTGACGTGGTAAATATCTTGCTCTTTAATCTCGCATGATACAACCTTAGAAATCTGAATGATTGTTGTCAAAAGATTTTCATTATTATGTTCTGGAACACATTGTATTTCTAAATTGCACGATCTATTTATCTGCTCCATAACCTGTAGACGTCCAGAAAGTTCCCTTACCCGAGTAATGAGTTCTCCGTTCTCCCTCTGTAGTGAAAACACAGAATCTTTTTGTAGTTCGAATGCCTTCTTCACTGCATCATGCTCATCACTCATAAACTGAACACTATTTTCTAGCGCAGAGAAATTATTTTTCATAGATGTAAGCTCAACTCTTACCATTTCTTTAAGCTTCTGATTCATTTCTTGAATAAGAGCATTTTTCATCACTGTGAACTCTTCACGAAATATGTCCCTTATGTCCTCTTTGGTCAACAATGATGGAGCAGACTGGCCCTCCAACGTTGATGATGGAGCAAACTTGCCTTCCGACTCTGTTTCGGGGACTTGTTGGTTCTTTGAAGACTTGGGGCGAACTGTTACATTTTCGCGCCCTCCGCTCGAACAAGATGCTGTATTGGTGGAAGGAATCGATTGATCTGATGGGCTATCCACCGATGCAAAAGATCTCAAGGGCGTGTTGCTATTACCAGTTTTGGGCTGCTTAGCTAAGCATGCTTGGCACTTCCAGCTTTTTTTGCGCTCAATATCCATAAGATTATAACGTTTCTCCGAAATATTAGCGCATATTATATCATATCTATTATTGCACAAATGGCAGTTCAAGTATTGTTTATCAGGAACACTTGCCAGACATCCAGTGCAAATTCCGAACGGTGATGTAGGCATATTTTGTAATTGGCAGTTACCTAAAGTCCTCTCGGCGAAATATCAATGAAGGTACAATTACGTGTCTTCTCTGCGCGACCTTATCTACGATCGCATGACCGGCGTGACAAGGTCAGTAAGTCCGCACGCTGCAGGGTAAGCGCGCACCGGAAAGTCGACGCTGTGCCACCAACAGAACAATGCAAATCGTATGGATGTCTCGCGGCCGTAATGAAGCAGTTTTGATTGTAACCGTCACAATGCACTCGGTATTTTTGTGCCTTAATTAGCTTTATTCACTTTAGAAGTTAGTGTTTTTTACTTACGATTATCAATAATAACTGCCGTTAATGAAACAATAATTAAAATTTGACTGTTTCAATTATAACCGTCACAATGCACTAGCTGTTTTTATGTTTTTACGGGCTCAATTCACTTTAGAAGTTTTCGTTGTACTTATGATTATCACTCACAACTGGTATTAAAATAATATTGATAAAATTTTGATCGAAACACAATAATTTTATACGAATATTTTAATGCAGAGTTAAAAAAGTGATGCTTACTGGGCAGCGTCAGAGAGTATATTCACTTACAAAAGATACAGCAACTTTCTTAACAACCTCTTGCGCCAACTTAAAACAAGTTATGACAGCCAAGAATTGAAAACCAATTAAAATAATCCCAAAAAGGTTTGGCACACAATAAAAGACATATGTCATCTATCAAATATTCGTACGGATCCTATAGAATTGTGTCAAATTGCTAATGATCCCAAGACATCTTTAAATAAATGTAACGATTACTTCACGAACGTAGGAAAAAACCTGGCTAAGAACATTCTTACTAGACTTTCATCGACGCAGTCAACCTTAGCGAACGAATTTAAGCCACAACGCCCTAGTATTACCTCTATGTTCATGACTCTAACAGACACTGGTGAAATCAGTACTTTAATAAATGGATTTAAAAATGAAAGCGCTACTGGTCTAGATGGTTACACGCCTATAATTATAAAAAAATGTAAAGATATTATTCTGGAACCATTGACGCATATCTGCAATCTTAGTTTAAGTACTTTATTCTTCCCACAAAGTTGGAAAACCGCAGTAGTAACGCTTATACAAAAAAGCGGCGACAAAAGTGATCCGGGTAATTATCGGCCAATTTCCTTGCTTAGTATCTTTGGTAAGCTTCTTGAAAAACTGGTTAATAGACGTTTGATGAAGTATCTTGGTAAGAATGGTATCATTTCAGAAAGGCAGTTTGGCTTTAGGTTCGGAAAGTCCACCGAAGACGCGGTACTGCTCTTAACCAATACAGTTTCAGCTGCGTTGGACCACAACAAGCGATGTCTTGGGGTATTCCTTGACCTTACCAAGGCGTTTGACACGGTATCGACTCCAATTTTGCTGCAAAAATTACAAGCTGTTGGCATTCGGGGTGTGGCTCTCGACTGGTTCGAAAGTTACCTCACTGGAAGGCAACAATGTGTGAAAGTTGGTCAAACCATTAGTCGAACGCTTCCGGTAGAGTTTGGTGTTCCCCAGGGCAGCGTGTTGGGTCCCACGCTCTTCACTATCTATATCAACGATCTTTTGGATATTTCCTTAAATAGTGCAGAAATAATTTGCTACGCGGATGACACAGCGATAATCTTTCAAGGCAACTCCTGGAAGGAAGTTTACGAATCTGCTGAAGCTGGCCTTAAAACTGTCGCAGGATGGCTGGACAGAAATCTTTAAATTAAAATGTTAGAAAAACTGAATATATAGCATTCCACAAGACCTGTGCTTCAAAGCCCTCTGTAAATATGATTCTGAAACTTGATTCCAGTTCTTGTCAGGCGCACGTTTCAACTTTAAATGCTCCAAACTGCAGTTGTAGCACGATCAATCAAACCGCAAGTATAGGATATTTGGGTGTAGTCATAGACAAGAATTTGTCTTTCGGGCCCCATATCTCTGCACTGTCTTCTCGTGTTAGGAAGCTGATATATATCATGAAGTCACTTCGACTTGCTGCCTCACGGCATACTCTAATTTGAATTAGACCTATGAGAGTTCCAAAAAAGAAGTTGAAGCTTTCCAACTAACCCTTACAAAACTTCAAACAGAAAACGAGCGGCTCAACTGTGTTGTGGGAGAACTAAGTCAGAAGCTTGAATCCGTGGAACAGTTTAACAGGTCGAGCAATATTGAAATTCAATGCGTCCCTGAACATCGAAACTAAAATCTTCCCAGCATCATTAGGAAAATCGCTAACACAATTTCCTGCCCTCTATCGGACAACGACATACATCACTGCACCCGCACTGCTAAACTAAACAAGACTGATAATCGCCCTCGTTCTATCGTCGTCAGGCTGGCAACCCCACTGAAACGTGACACTTTCAGAGCCTGCGTAATTAAATTTAATAAAGACAACCGAGACAATATGCTGAACACCTCGCATATTGGGATCGCAGGTGATAAGAGACCCATCTACATCTCAGAACATCTCTCCGCGGCCAACCGGGTCTTGCATGTAATCTTGAATGTAATCTTAATTTAATTGAATGTTGTGGCTGCCTTGACAAGAAATGCATTTAGATTAAGTATTGTATTTGTTTAGTGGTGATGATAACATTGTAATTTCTATTGGCTGTCCTTAAATAAATAAATAAAAATTAAGTATTTTCACAAATATTTTCCCATTTGTACTTCTTGTAACAGTGTTTGCGATAAAAAAATCCTTTACAAATTTCACTAGACTCTCTCTCTCTATTATGTTGGGGAACTACTAGAGTGCAGCAAATGCAAAGGAAAATTCCATTATATGTGCGTAAATATATAAAAATCGTATTTCGTTGCGTTTAAGCAAGATCTCGAACGTACCTGGAGTTGTCCAGATTGTGTACGTCTAACTCGTCGGGCTCCAAGAAATGACTATACTCCTGCACGTTCCCACATGTCCTCATTATTGGACGACACGGCTTTATCCTTCGATGATTCATTACTGGGAAAAAAACCTATGAGCGAGAAAGAAATAGAAGCTAGTCCTGAAGTAGCGGCAGCGCCTTTTGATTCCAACTGTCCAAACATCAATCGTACAGGTGATATCGGAACTGTCCTTTCCGAAGTGCGAGGGCTTCGTTCACACATATCTGCCCAATTTGAAAAACAAGACACCCGGCTTACTGAGATCGAGGGCAATATTAGAGCCCACCAAACATCCTTCAACACCCTGTATACGTCTTTTGACACCCTTCAGCAAAATCTATCAGCCTTAAAAGCAGAAGTTAGCGTGCAAGCCACTACTCTGAAGAACTCAGGTGACCAAGTCACATCTCTTGCTGCAACATCAGCATCCTGTAAGTGTCGCTTAAGTAAGCTCGAGTCAGCTAAATCTCATTTAGAACTGGAACAGATAGCAACAAAAATCCGGGTTGACACTATCGAAACAAATTTTTTTTAGCGGGCGGAAAGATCGTGCATAAATGCTGAAGTTACGTGCAATTCTGAATCTGTGATGGCACCACAGCCACAGCCGATTCCAAATATTCCTCCTAGAAATGAGCCTCCATCACAAACCGGAAACCTAAAGAATTTTAATACTCTTGAGCCACATTTAAAAACAGCTCAAGTACTGGTCGACAGCATAATCAAAAACGCTCTCGTCGATCACAGCAGCCCACGGAGCAGCAGGAAAGAATACTTGCGGCCAACTACAGCAAAAAGTCTGATGAGGGCGCTCAGGGCGAGTCTTACAACACGCAAGTACCTACTGGCAACGAATCTGCTGATCGGGACTGGAAGCTGGTGCAGAAACAAAAGCGCTCTAAACCGAAACCTTGGCAGCGGCGTTTGGTGATGATCGGCGCAGGAGCTTCAAATGATGAACTTCAAACAGTTGAAAAACAACGGCACATCCAAATTTGGCAACTAAAGCCCGAGACCACAGTAGATCACATCTACAACTTCCTTAACAAAATCGTTAAATACGACGGCTACGAAGTAACGAAAAGGGATATTAAATCTACACGGCATGCGTCCTTCGTGATCGCACTACCAGAGAATATTTATGACAAGATAAGCTCGCCGTCAGTCTGGCCGGCGGGTGTTCGCGTGTCGAATTGGTTTCTACGTCACCCCCGTTCAGAACGGGGAGCCTAATACTCCACGTACCGCTAATAAGCAAACGCCTACACTTGATATCTTCTACCAGAACGTTCGCGATCTCAAGACTAAGTTGCAGCAATGGAGAACAAATCTTATACTTCTCAGCAATCACTTAGTTGCGATAACCGAAACATTCCTCGACGGTTCGGTGGAAGATAGTGAGTTAGCCTGCGGAGACTGGTATGTGGTACGTCGCGATCGTGGAATGCGGAAGACGGGAGGCGGTGTATTGGTAGCTGCTCGTGCGCCATTTGAACTACAGCGCTGCCGCGACTTGGAAACCGAGCTAGGAGAAGATCTGTGGGTAAACTTTACATTCCGTGGACGCAAGATATATCTATGTACTATATACATAAGTCCCAGTGCCAAAGACTCAGAGTATTTAAGCTGGTTTACTAAAGTTGAAAGTTTTATTAACAGCATAAACTGTGACATCATTATTACTGGCGACCTTAATCTAAATAGTGCTTCAAATAATGTAAATAATTATTATTGTTATTTTTTGACATACTGTGGTATGAAAGAGATGAATGATGTGTATAACGTGCATAGAAGAAAGCTTGATGTGGTTTTGATCCGGGAGAGCAGTTGTGCTAAGGTGAGCGAGGCATGCTCTGGTGGACTAGTCCACTGCGATAAGCACCACCCTCCGCTTGACATCTCTCTCAATCTAAGGCTGGCCTTGCAGGGTAGTAACGACCGACTGCCACCTAGCAATATCGCTCAAGCATGCGATTAGAATTTTGGTAAGGCTGACTTCACACTAATTGCAGGCTTGCTAAAAGAAACTTGCTGGGACCATGTTATCTTGGAGACTGATGTCAAGGCTGCAACACAATCATTTTACAAAATAATTTATAATATATTTAACTTGGCTATACCAAAAAAAAATCAGGCATAAAAAAAGGGTACGTCGGTATCCTACGTGGTTTACTCCCGAATTAATTTCGGATGTCAACAAAAAAATTCAATTGCATGAAGAATGGAAGTCTACGGCTTACACTTCGTTCTCTGACCTACGAGCCGAGCTTAAGATACGTGTCCCGGCGGCTTACGATGCTTATATAAGTAAGATTGAGCCAAACATTACACGCAACTCTAGGGAATTTTGGCAACATACTTCAAACCTCCGTTCCAAAGGCGGTTTTGAAACCACTGTCTCATATGAACGTGCGAATTTTTCTGGGTTTGAGGCCGCAAATGTCTTTGCCAGATTTTTCTCGAGCGTATTTTTGCCTGGTATACCCCAGCTTAATGCAGATAGCATCTGCACATCGAGCTCGAGAGCAGCTACCGCCATCGATATCGCTACCGTTACTCCTCAACAGGTACTAGCGGGCATCAATAAATTAAAACTTGATACTACTGTTGGCCCTGACAATGTCCCTTCTTCTATCATTAAAACATTTAAAAGTGATTTTTGCGCACCTTTATGTCACATTATAAACTTAGCTTTAAAAACTGGAGTTTATCCGGAGGAGTGGAAGCTCTCCCGGGTGACACCTATACCTAAGTCTTATGACAAGTCTTCGGTAGAAGAATATCGTCCCATTGCAGTACTTAGTGCACCTGCTAAGATCTTCGAGCGGGTCATTTATAGTCAGTTGTACAGCCAGGTTGATGCCCGCTTGTGTGATGAGCAGTACGGGTTCAGGCGGGGTAGATCAGTGGACACGAATCTCCTTACACTTGTCGACTTCATCTCGAACTCTATGGATGATGGATTGCAAGTTGATGCGCTATATTTCGACTTCCGGAAGGCGTTCGATAGGGTCGACAATGACATACTGCTTGTTAAGCTGTCATCACTTGGATTCTCTCAAAGACTACTGCGTCTTTTTGCTAATTATCTAAATGACCGTCAACAGTTTGTCAAGTACGGGTGTTATACATCCGATCCCTATCACACGCGTTCCGGAGTAAGTCAAGGATCGATTCTTGGACCTCTCCTGTTCCTGATCATGATTGACGACCTGGCTAAGGTAATCACTAATGCTAAGTGCCTTTTATACGCCGACGACCTCAAATTGGTAATGAGGATTATAGTATTCTCAAGGAAACACACGTTCATTTGCTAAGGCGTATATTTAGACTGACACAAAGCAACATAGAAATACCCTCCTACAATTTATATTAAACTTTGTGCGAATACCCACCACCAGTACACTACAATCCTCCACACTAAATTATGATTACATCATCTTAGTCTCGAAATCTTTCTTAAGTATAATTAACTAAAATCTATTTTATTTATTCCTATACACAGGAACCTTCTTTAACCTACACTGTCGTATAGGGCGGCTTCGGGCCGGTGAAGTAACCTGCGGTAAGGGTGACTGAAAAGGTGAACGAAATTCTGGTGAGCTTACGAACCCACTAGCCTTCTCTTTCTCGATCTCTAGTTTGGCCGGCGACTCGTTGCTCGTGTCCTCCTCCGACTGGTTATCCAACTCTACCTGTCTGCGTGACTTGCTGTGTGCCTCTTCGGGATATACAAGGGAACTCCTCGATCTGCGCTTTAGTTGATCTACGTGCCTATGAACCTGCTGGCCAGTTTTATCCGAAACACTATAGTCTGTTTCACCTAACGTATTGATTACTTTACCGGGCACCCATTTCTCACTCTTTAAATATTGTCTAAACCACACGTCATCACCCCTTTGGAAATTCCGATCTGATCCCCCTGCACCTTCTATTTGCCGCTTTTGCGCCTCCTGAACTTTAGTTTCTCTATCCGGTCTGACTAAATCTAAACGAGTGCGCACACGTCGGCCGAGCAATAATGTGGCCGGACATTCTCCCGTGGTTACATGCTCCGTATTCCTATAATACAATAAAAAGGTGTCCAAGGCCTCTTGAACATCCTTTCGTTCTAACGTAGCCTTTTTGATCTCTTTTTAAAAAATTTACTGCATTTTCCGCAGCGCCATTTGAAGAAGGGTGGTATGGGGCCGTGAAGATGTGCTTGATGCCATCCTTCGTTATAAAATCCCTAAATTCCTGACTCGAAAATGGGGGCCCGTTATCCGAAACGATCTGCTTTGGAATTCCCCACCTGCTCCATAACTCCCGCAATTTTATTATCGTTGTACTAGCCGCAGTACTATGAACTTGAAAAATTTCAACCCATTTTGACATCGCATCTACGACTACGAGATACGTTTTTCCGTTTATTGGACCTAGGAAGTCCAAATGAAGTCTAGTCCACGGCCGAGAAGGCCAGGGCCAGCTGTGCGGTGTGTGGTGCGGGGGAGCGTCGGCGAGCGCCGCGCACAAAGCACACTCGCGGCACGCCGCCTCCACCGCCTCGTCGAGCCCGGCCCACCACACGTAGCTGCGCGCCAATGCCTTCGATTTGACTACCCCCATGTGTGGCTCATGTATTATTTGGATTACCCGATTTCTACAGGCTGCCGGAATAATCACCCTATGGCCCCACATTATGCAGCCCAATTCCTCGTACAATTCTGATTTTCTATTAAAATATGGTTGCATTCCTATAATGTCACACTTCTCTGGCCAACCTTCTCGAACATAACTCAACAGTCTTCCTAGGATCGGGTCTTTTCTTGTCTCTCTTTTTATTTCATTGTAATCTAGCAATAATGCGTCCTGCGCTATGTGATAAAATGTCTGTTCTGGTATTTTCCTGTTGTCTACCGATTTGAGAGGTAACCGCGACAGACCATCCGCACTATTTTCGTTCGTTTTTACATACTCTATATCGTAATTGTAAGCCGATAGAATGACGGCCCAGCGCTGCATTCTACTGGCCGCCATCGGTGGAATACCCTTGCTCGGACCAAAAATCGACACCAAAGGCTTATGATCAGTTCTTAGTGTGAATTTGCGCCCGTACAAATACTGATGAAATTTCCGTACCGTAAAGATGATCGCAAGTGCTTCGCGATGAATTTGCGAGTAATGTTTTTCCTCCTCATTTAAAGTACGAGAAATGTAAGCGATGGGTTGCTCCCCGTGCGGTCCGGGCTGGGCCAATATCCCTCCCAGCCCCCTTGCACTAGCATCGCAAGTTAAAATAAGTGGCTTATTAGGGTTATTATAATGTGCCAATACTTGTGTCCCCGTTAACACTCTTTTGATTTCTATAAAGATGCTCTCGCATTCCGCATCCCACTTCCATTCCGCACCCTTCCTCAACAAGTTATACAAAGGCACCAGACGTGCACTAAAGTTATTGACGAATTTCGCAAAAATATTCACCAATCCCAAAAATGATCGTAATTCCGATACATTTTGTGGCCTTGGTATTTTTTGTATGGCTTAAATTTTCGTCGGATCTGGCTTTATACCCTCTTTTGATACAACGTACCCTAAGTATGAAACTTCTTCAACCAAGAACACACATTTACTTTTTTTGAGCTTAAGGCCATTATCTAACAAACGTTTAAGGACCATTTCTAGGGCTCGCAAATGATCGGCTTAAGTTTGCCCCCCGACTATGACGTCATCTAAGAATACTTGCACATTTGGGATACCGCTTAATACATTTGACATTATACGCTGAAAAATACCCGGGCTCGATGCCAACCCAAACACTAGCCTATTGTATCTGAATAACCCCTTATGGGTGTTTATGACTGTAAACTTTTTGGACTCTTCGTCCAATTCAATTTGATTGTATGCTTGTGATAAATCAATTTTACTAAAATATTTCGAACCATTTAACCCAACTAACACGTCCTCAATTTTAGGTAATGGGTACCGATCAACCAACAGCGCAGGGTTTAGAGTACCCTTATAATCCGCACAAACTCTCAGATCACCATCCGGCTTACTAATAGGTACTAAAGGCGAAGCCCAGTCGGAGCAGTCCACCGGCTCGATGACGCCGGCGCGCAGCATTGCGTCGAGCTCCGCGTCAACCCGCTCGCGCATCGCGTAGGGCAGCGGCCGCGCGCGGTGGAACACCGGCTCGGCTCCCTCTCTCACGCGCAACGTCGCCTTACCGCCGGTATACCGCCCCAGCCCTCCACTGAACAACGCTTTATACCTGTCAAGTAAATGAGGAATATCAACTTCCAAATTATGTACATTTAATTTTTGATGGTCTTTGACAAATTTAGGTATATCAATTTGTAATTCCGTAAGCCACTGCCTACCTAACAGAGACGTTGTTCCACCATTTATAATAAACAATTCTAATTGTTTCTTTTTTTCTCCGAATTTCACCAACGGTTTAACAATGCCAAGTGGACGGATCCTGGATCCGTCATAAAATTTTAAAGTCGTACTATCCGGTTCCAACTCCAAATGAGACAAATATTTCTCGTATGTGGTCTTACAAACACAAGAAATAGCCGTGCCTGTATCAACTTCCATATGAATAACTTTCTTATCTATACACAGTGGTAAACTCACCGCCTTATAGTCACTTAAACACAAGTGATTTAAATATTCTTCAAGATCATCCGACTCTTCAACCGGACTTTCCTCTTCTTCCTCGAACACATGTCCGAAATGCATGTTTGCCCTCTCCCTTCCGTGGCGAACCCATCCTCCATTCCGAACAGGGCACACTCTCCTTAAGTGACCCGATTTCTTGCAAGCACTGCACACAAAATTCCGATAACGGCAGAAACCCGTATCATGTCTCTCCGACCCGCAAGCATCGCACTTATAGTTATATCCGTGCCGGCCTTCTCTCGGTGTCGCCGAGCTCGCTCCCCCGCCGTACCGTGCCTCGCGAGGTCGCGCGCCCTTGCCGGCGGCCCCGACGCGCACCGCATGCACCTGTGTCCCCGGCTCCTCACTGCTCGATGCGACTGCCGACCCAGGCCCGCACCCCGGCTGCCCATGGCTGTCTACCGCCGCTGCATCCTTCTCTGCCACCTCCAAGGACGTCGCAATTTTCACTGCCTCCGTGAACGTCACGTCGTCGTTTTCCGCAAATAAACGCTGCCTTATTATTTCGCTCCTCACGCCGCATACAAACTGATCGCGTAAATTATTATTCAATGCGGTCTCAAATTTACAATTACGCGATAACCGCTTCAGTTCCGCCACATAACATGCAATGGTCTCATTAGCGCTTTGACGTCTAAGTCTGAAAAGGTAACGTTCAGCTAACGCCGAAGGCGCTGGCTGTAAGTGTTCCTGCAAAAGTTTCACTGCATCCTTATATGTTAATGTAGAAGGCTTCTTAGGACTGGCTAAATTCACCAACAGTTCATAAGCTTGTTCGCCGATCGACGCGATTAAAACCGGTAACTTTAACTCGTCCTTCACCTCATTCACTAGAAAATACATTTCTAATCTGTCCACATATGAGGCCCAATTACCGTTTTGAACATCGAACTCACTTAATTTACCGACCGACATTGTTAATTCCGAATAACACACGCGAAATTACTTTTATTTTTAATCAACTCGTCGCTATTATAGTATTCTCAAGGAAACACACGTTCATTTGCTAAGGCGTATATTTAGACTGACACAAAGCAACATAGAAATACCCTCCTACAATTTATATTAAACTTTGTGCGAATACCCACCACCAGTACACTAGAATCCAGGTGATTGTATCCTTCTACAACGTGAAATAGATGCCGTGAATGAGTGGGGCAAACAAAACGGCATGCTCTTCAACACTAAAAAGTGTTCAGTTATGACCTTCGGTCGAGGGTTGCATCCTATTCACCAACTATATAAACTGAGTGAGGACTCGATTATCCGAGTTGAACAGATAAAGGACTTGGGTGTAACTTTCGATAGGAAATTAACTTTTCACGACAAGTAAGCGACCTAAGCAAGGAGTGCTTTAGACGTTTGGGGTTCGTTTTGTGCAATGCAAGTGAATTTCAAAATCCGACTGTCATAAGACTGCTGTACACCTCACTGGTAAGGAGCAAAATCGAGACAAGCAGTTGTGTATGGAATAATAAAAAATAATAATAAAATAATAAAATTGTGTTTATTTTCTCCCAAAACTTAATTTACAACTTTTGTAGGCGCAATAATCCGCACGCCAGTTCCTTGACCTTGACCCTTGAAAAAATACAGAAAGCTTTTTTAAGGTATCTGTATAAGCGTCTTTACGGCTACTACCCGTACATGTACCCAACATTATTCTTATTAGGAACATTGGGGTTTAATTCACTAAACGTGCGAAGAATGAACAACCAGTGTGTAGTTGCCCTCAAAGTATTACGCGGCCATATCAATGTGCCCGACCTGCACTCGCAGTTGTACCGCCTGTATGTATGCCTGTTTATATTGTTCAGTGCAGATCTTACCAAAGTTGTAAAAAACTCCAGATATCACATGTACGCAGATGATGTGCAGTTGTATATATCTGAAGTGCCTGATAATATAAGCCAAGCAATACACCGAGTTAATGATGATTTGGATAGAATAACAGCTTGGTCAGACCACAATGGACTCGTACTAAATCCCAATAAATCCAAATACATGGTACTTGGCACGAAAGCGCAAATAAGGAAAATTATTGACAAGTCCCCAGTTCTCAAAATTCGTAGTCAAATCATTGATCGTGTCGATGAAGCTAAAAATCTTGGAGTTGTTATGGATAGTGAGCTACGCTTTGAAAGCCATATTGAGAACCTTGTGAGAAACTGTTTCTATAGGTTGAAAATTTTATACAAAATCCGTAATTTGCTAAGCGAGAAAGCAAGAATTACTGTATGCGAATCTTTGGTGCTATCTATATTAAACTATGCAGATCTGGTTTATGGACCGCGTCTTTTTTATAAAACACAGCGGCTGATACAGCGTGTACAAAATGCGTGCTGTCGATTTTGTTTTAATGTACCACCGCGTAGTCACATTACACCATTCTTAAATAATGCCTCTATATTAAATATGGATTCACGTAGACAGTTGCACTTAGCGTCTCTTATGTTTGACGTATATAATTTCAAGACTCCGGAATATCTTTTTTCTAAGTTAAAATTTCCGTCTTCCCAATATTATCGTGACTACGGTCAAAGAAAATGTCGTCCACCCCTTCAAGGTTATTCACACCGAACTGTGGCATTCACTGGCAGTTTCCGCTACCACGCAACAAAATGTTGGAACAACATTCCACCACCTATTAGAGAGCTTAAATCTAAACCAACATTTAAGAGGAAATTTAAAATATTCCTCCTTGACAAACAAAAGCTAGGAATTCCAAGGCATTTTGTTGCGTAGTTTATGGAAACTATGATATTTTATCTGTCTAGGTATATGTAAGTATATATATTTATATTGTCATCAATATTATTATATGTTTATTTTTTGTATATTTTATACATTATATAGGCATTTACTCAGTTATTCAGTTTATTACAATTATATTTTACCAGTATGCTCACTTATATTATTCATTGTATTTCTAATTTATTATTTTACATTACACGGCTGTTATTGTTTTTGTGGTTACCGCTACCGCGTTTTTTCTCAAGGTGGTAGCTGAAAATCAGTGACTTGCTGCAAAGCAAGTAACGGCGCTGAGCTACGGCCTTTTTTGAACTGCTGCAGCACACATACATACCCCAAGCGGGTACTTACTTACATGTATTTTCTATTGCTCCAACTGTTGTTATTGTCCTTGTCGCATTAATTTCTGTTCTGTATTGTATTATGTATGTGTGTCTGTAGACAAAATAAACGAGTTATCTATCTATCTATCTATCTATGTACCAGATGTGCCGAACCGGTCTCTGCGCGTGGACAGTCGCCGTAGACATCCACTGCTGGCCGTGCCCGCCGCACGCACCGTGGCCCGCGAATACTCTCCGCTTTTTCGTATGCTCACCGCACTAAACGCGCTCCTTGATGCAAAACCGGATTGTGATTTGTTTGCGGACGGATGGTCTAAGATGATGCGTGACTGTTTACAATTCTGCGAGACGACGTATGAATGTGCTACTTCTATTTCACTGACATAATAATGTAATATTTTATAGAACTAATTTATTTTATATTTTATTATTTTTATTTTGTAAGTAATTTTATTTGTTAATATGACTTGTTATATTTAATGTAATATTTCGGATGTGTCCTCAATTACTGTAATTGGTTCGCCGTTGTGATTGAAATAAAATAAATAAAAAATAAATAAATTGTTTCACTTCTTGCCGGTAGCGTAACAAGTGGTGTTTGCGCACACTTGCTGTCTACTGAATATAATTCTAAAGGAACTGTTATTACTGTACCGTTTGCCTGCAAAGTTATAGTTTTTTTTTTCAAAATCTAAATGACATTTATATTTTATCAGAAAGTCTTGTTATATAATTCCATCAATATTTAGTGGTAATTTGGTGAACAATTGAAAATCATGTTCAAAACTTGTTCCCTTTTCCCTATAAAGATTTAATTTGACATATCCATGTGAGGCTATTTTCCCTCCTATACCGTTTATATATGTTGTCTTTGGAACAATGAACTCGCCTGTTGTCACTGCTACGTCACTTTTGATCGCACTCAGTGATGCTCCTGTATCTATTAGCCATGTATATTGCTTACCGTTTACGGTAAACTGGGCTGAGTTCATGTTGTTGTATGCTAGTACATACTTTTAAGTAACGAAAAAACTGAAGGTCCGTTTAATCCGAATCTTCCTTCTGATTTGTCTTTTCGTGGACCGTATTTACTTAATGCCTCGCTTTTCGCGTATTTGGCACATTTTTTCCTCTTATGGGATTTTCATAACGTTTGTTATGATTGCTTGTAAATATTCTAGAAAATAGTTTATTTTTCGTATTATATCGTGGAACGTATGGTTCCACGATATAATACGAAAAACAACTTTCAGGGACGTACTCGAGAATAAAGTAAAACGGGGGTCAAAAATTTTACGATCTTTTAACTGAGAAATCAAAGCAAAACGGCCACGTTTTTTAATACGGCGGCGCGAAATTGTAATACGGCGGATTCTTCAATCCGGCTGCGACACAACATTCACAGCTTTTAATAGGCACACGCCGCCGGCCCCCCGGCCGGTACCGCCGGAACCGTTATGTCCCTACGTTTTAATCTGTAATATCTTCGAAAATATTTATTTTAACTACATGCTGTAAGGGGCCAAATACACAATGTATTAAAGGTACTTAATTGGATAAGGATTAATGCTGTATTGCTTAAAATCGCTTCATAAATAAGCCAGTATTTCTCGAAGGATAAAAAATGGTTATTGTGGGTTATCCCTAAGAGATAGACATATACCATCGCGGACTTTCTTGTAAACCTTTTGAAGGTGTACAATATTTATTTCATTTTGAATTATTTCTTATCTTTACCTAGAACCCCCCCCCCTCCCGAAAAAATTTATTATCCATCTAGTGCTAAATAGCGGTTAACAACATAAGCACACCCCAGATTCCACTAGGTTCTACTCTAGAGCTCCACTTGGTTCTAATACTCATTACTAGGTGGCGGTAGCATTGCGTAACGTCCCCCGCACCCCCGCTTGCCAGCTTTACCTGATTCTACATAGAAAACAAGAAAGGGCAACTCTACTTTGTTTCTGCTCTGTGCCTATAACCTTGTTTCACAGTTAGCAGTTTTTTCTGAAGCGCAGTGTCTGATTTTTTTACTAACAATTGCTTTTTCATTTCATCTACCACTTGTGTTACAGTGGAATATGATTGCGATAACCTAAGTTTAGCAGCGTGAGACAATCTAGTCTTCAAAGCAAAGTTGATTAGGAGTTGAGCTGCGTCGACCAGCTGTTCCGGGCCTGTCTCGCAGTCGTTCATGATAGTAAGGGTGATGAAGGACAAATTTCTATGTGATTTGCTCATGTCTGCCTCTTCGACTGATGATAAGGAGCATCCTCGAGAAGATACAAAAAATATTGGCGGACATCCACACCCCTGCGTTTTTGAGGAATTAAGTTTTAACTATTTTGAAATTTGACAATGAAACGTTCACCTGGCAGACTATGACTATTTGATTAAATGCAATGTATAAAACCCCAGAAAAATGGTCTGCCACCATGATAGCCCTGCGTCGTAAAGTTACAGCGCTACAAAACTGCCGTACTAAGAAAAAAACATAAGTGCATCCACTTTCGATGAAAATTTGACGTACTTACAAAGGAGACAGGAAATCTAAATTTTGACATACGCAAGTGAATTATAAAATTTATTTTTTACAATAGCCATATTTTGACAATTGTGAAGTTTACCCGGTTTTCCCTGAAAAAACTTCTTGTCTCGATGTCGCTTCTGTGCCGATTACACGTACGCACTTGACCGGTTTTGTTCTGTTTGTTTACATTGACTCTTACCTACACAGCATTACGCTGATTGTAAAATGAAGAATAAATGTGAAAAATGCAACGTAATTATTAACGAGTTACTGTGTTTTATCGACGCTAAAACGGATCTTTTGGATGACAATAGCTTATTACAAATCTGTGAATCTAACTTTACGGAGGACGAGATTGACTGTGCCAAGACTACGTTATACAATATTCTGCAGATATCTAAACCACAGCTAAGAAAAGGTGAAGGTAAGTCAAAGCGAAATCTACAGGATATTATCAAGCTTCTAAAAGAAACGAATTCGAAAAATCTCCCGACCTTTGTAGCGCAGAATCTTAGCAGACTACCACCTATTTGCTTTGACTATATTGATGTGACTACCTTGTTAAAGGACCTTCTTATTCTGAAGAACCAAATTAATGTGATTTCGACTTCCTATACACCTTTGAGCGTTACAGAAACTCTTCAAAAGCAATTAGATAGCTTACGGTCAGAAATTGATAACGTGAATTTAAGCAGCGATACAATTATTAGTTCTTCTACCGTCCGCGAAGTTTCGAACAACAACAAAGCACGTCCAACGGAGACGATTGATCGTGAGCCTAGCGTTGGCGGTGAGTCATCGAAACCTGCCGTGAATTACGCAAGTGTGACTGGGCGAGTGGCTTCCCCGCCGCCCCCTTCTGGCCCTAGTCGTCAAGATCCTGTTCACGCGAAGCACTTCACCCCGCCTCTTAAGACTTGCACTCCGGTTTTTAATCAAAATAGCAACTTTGCTAGCGCGGGAAAACAACAACAATATCGAAAAATTCAAACGTCTCACGTACGAGAGTTGAAACGAGTTGAAGAGATAAAAAACGACGACAAGTTTACTGTAGTAGTTAGCCGTAAAAAAAAGAGGGCTACAAAAAATAGCAGTGGAAAAGCTGTCCTATCATCTGATAAGATAAAAGTAGCGCCGAGATACTCTTATTTATACGTTTCAAGATTTGACAAAAGTACGACGGTCACTGACCTGAAAAACTTTATTATTGACTCCGGAGAGACTAGCATAGATGTTGAACTGCTATCACAGTATAAAGAGACTGCTTTCTCTTCATTTAAAGTGACGATTCTGAAGGAAAAGGAAGGCATTTTCTTGAACGCAGATTTCTGGCCAATCGGTATAGAATATAGGAGATTTACACAGAAGAAGAATTTTATCACGCGACAACGTGAAGACAAAAATGCGAGCAGACAAGGTTAAAATAGTGTCATTTAACTGCAAATCTATAAAACGATCTATAGATAGTATACGGTTAATGTGTAAGGAATATGATCTCGTCGCACTCCAGGAAACTTGGTTGTTACCCCATGACCTTGGGTACCTAAACAACATAGACAGTGGCTTTGGCTCCCATGGGATATCGGCGGTGGACACTAGTTCTGGCATGATCAGAGGACGTCCGTTCGGGGGTGTGGCAATTCTATGGAACAAAAACGTTTTTCAAGATGTTGAGCTAATACCGTGTAATAACGATCGTATGGTTGCGATTCGTTTGAAAGGAGAATATAGTGCACTTATATTTAGTGTTTACATGCCTACTGACTGTCATGATAATCTTCCCGAGTTTTCACAATGTTTAGGTAATATTAGTGCAGTTATTGAAAGTGTTGGCATCGAGAATGTATTTGTGTTAGGTGACCTCAACGCCCATCCTAATGCCCTGTTCGGGCGGGAACTAATAGCCTACTGCGCAGAACAACAGTTAGAATGTATTGATATCTCTATACTCGGCATTGATTCGGGTGCTTACACGTTTATAAGCGAGGCGAACGGAGCGTGTAGGTGGCTTGACCACTGCCTTGTAACGAGAGCGACGTCGTGTGTTGTAACACATGTTTATGTTATTTGTGACGTGAGGTGGTCAGATCACTTTCCACTTGTTATAGAATGCGATATACAGAAATTAATTTGTAGCAAAGTTGACTGTGATATGTATTTGGGGATCTAGAGATCAATGTCAAATTAATGAATATACTAATTATTGCGAAAATGAATTTAATAATATGATTTTAGACTATAATATAGGTAACTTAGACAACAACAGCTTTATTAATGACCACGTAAATTATATTAATAGTATATACAATAAACTGACGAATATAATGCAAAACGGCGCTGAAATTAGTTATTCAAAGAAGAATCCTCATGTGAAAAAAATTGTGGGATGGAATTATCATGTTAAAAATAAGCATGATAAAGCTAAACTCATGTTCCAACAGTGGATCGTTGTTGGCAGACCTACGTCTGGTTTCTTCTTTGAGCAAATGAGAGCTACGCGCAAAGATTTTAAAAATTCTTTAAAGTTTGTACAAAACAATCAGGAAAAAATTAGACTGGATGTGCTCGCGAAACATAAATTTAATAAAAATTTCATAGCTTTTTGGAAAGACACTAAGAAGTTTAGTCATAAAATAAGCGTACCTGTGAGTGTCGAAGGTGAGACTAACAACGTGAAAATAGCCACCTTGTTCAAAGAAAAGTTTTGTTTGTCTGCATGCCCATCTGGAAAGGGGGCTAAATGTGACGAGAGTGGTCATGGTGACCCTGAGCCTATCCAGTTCACTGAAGAAGAGGTCTGCAGCGTTCTTAAGAAAATGAAACGTGGGAAGTCTCCCGGTCACGATGGCCTCAGTCGTGAGCACCTTCTGTATGCCGGTAGTCATATTTGTACTGTTCTTGTTCATTTTTTTAATGTGTGTATTAAATATTGTTATTTGCCACCCAGTCTTATCCAAACGATAGTTGTACCCGTGGTCAAAAATAAAACTGGGGATCTATCTAGTGTAGGTAATTATAGACCAATCTCCTTAGCCACAATAGTGGCCAAGGTGCTTGAAAGACTAATGCAGAAAGAACTAGCTCCTCATCTTCAAATTGATGATGCGCAGTTTGGGTTCAGGCCTGGGGTGTCAACGGACACGGCTATATTCTCATTGAAACAAATTGTTAACACCTACCGTGCTAGGAATACTTCAGTATACGGATGTTTCCTTGATCTTAGACGTGCTTTTGACACCCTTGACCATGAGATACTGTGGAATAAACTTCGCAAAACTAACGTAACAGAGAGCGTTGTTGGTCTGATGGCTCATTGGTATGAGAATCAGACCAACAAAGTTCGCTGGGCCAATGCATTATCAGACAGTTATACACTGCCATGTGGTGTAAGGCAGGGCGGTCTGACCTCCCCGGACCTGTTTAACACCTACGTTAATGACCTGATTGTGAGACTGAGCAGCACTAATGTCTGTCTAAAAATTGGTGACAGATACTTGAATAACCTTAGCTATGCTGACGATATGGTGCTGCTTAGTCCCTCAATCAAAGGTCTATGCAAACTTATTAGCATTTGCGAGGAGTATGCGTGTAGTCATGGTCTTACGTACAATGTTAAAAAAACGGAAATGGTGATATTCAGGTCCGGGAGGGGTCCGGATATGGTGCCTGAAGTTCTGCTGAATGGCGAACCTATTAAGATTGTGGAGTCCTTCAAGTACCTTGGCCACATTATGACGTCAACTTTGAGTGACGACGACGACATAGAGAGGCAACGAAGGGGGCTCTCCGTGGTTGGCAACATGCTGGCTAGGAGGTTCCAAAAATGTGAAGATGATGTGAAGGTCTTGTTGTTCAAGACCTTCTGTCAGTCTCTGTACACCTGCCAGCTGTGGACCAACTACACTAAGAGGTCTCGCGACAGCATCAGAGTACAGTACAATAACTGTTTTCGGCACCTGATGGGCTTAAAAAGGTATTGCAGTGCCTCCGGTATGTTTTTTGAGGCACGTGTAAACTCATTTGATGCTGTTGTGAGACACAGGATAGCCTCCTTCTTGACCACTCTGCGTCATTCTGGCAACACAATCCTGGGGGGATTGTACGAAAGACTTTTTAGTACCCAATGGTACAAACGATGGCTCGAGCTCATAGCCTAATTATTATAATGCTATAACTTATAACTATAACTTTTATTTATTTATTTTTTAAGAACAACGTAGCTCTTGGCTATAACCGTTCTTATGTTTCTACTCGTATGTATGATATGATAAGTAGTATATAAGATGGATCTTTGTGTCTGAAATAAAGAAATTTATTATTATTATTATTATTATTTTTTTTAGTATCATTAGGAAAAATATTTAGTCGACACTAAGAAAAAAACTATAAGTGACAGTTATTTTTTTTCTACACAATTTTTTCATAAATAAGGATGAGGAAAAACCAAAGTTAGCAACTTATGGTTTTTAAAATTTGAAAATGTGAAAATCATGTTTTCTTCTGTAAAATAGAGTATAAACTAGCTGTGTTTACAGCTTCGTTCGTGTTGAATTTTGACTTTTTGGATATGCACAAACAACTAAACCGATTCAAACAAGGTTTTTGATAAAGTATTTGGCTTATTTTCGTGTAAAATATAGTTTCTGTTTCATTGCAATCGGCTCACTCAAACAGAAGCTACTGCACTGTTTTAAGCGGCATACGTGTGGCTTCTGTTTAGCTGAGTCAGTATGGGCATTCAATGTATGGGGACTAATATTTTCCGGATTAAAGGACGAGCCTTGGCACACTTGTTAGTTAGGTAGACTAGTGTTAAAAACGCCCGGGAGTATGGGGCTGAAAGTCAGGTAGAGGGTAGGTGGAGGGGGTAAAGCTTTCCTTATCCGCGCGACTGTGGCTCGTTATAACTGCAAATTTGTAGTTATTTGTAATTTGTTATAGGGCAAGTTCGGTATCGTTTTCACTATTAAGAACACTTCTGTGCGACTGCGTGACACTGACTGAGACGGTATTTTAGATACGAAACTCTCTGTGCAAGAGTCCGACTCGCACTTGGCAGATTTTTTTTTTTTTACCATCTTTCAAGGCATTATTTCAACGATAAACATTGCTTTTAGCGATATATACTCAAAGCTATAACAATTCCAATTCTATTATTTTTAAGCCAAACCTTATCAAAACAAGCACCAAACAATAGCAATTACATGTTGTTCTTAGAAACTTATTCATAACCATTGCATTTACTACGAAAAAATAAAATTATTGAGTAAGTATGGGTAAGTTATGTTTTTTTATTAGTATTGACAATGCTGTTGTATAGCACATACTAGAATTAAAAGCCTAAGTGCACTTCCTTTAGTTTACATTTCTGAGTATCGGTAAGATATATTCTTTAAATTAGTTTTAATGATACTGATGTACAGAACGTACTAGAATTAAAACCATAAGTGCACCTTTAATGCATTTTTCTATGTATTGTTAAAAATAATATAATTATATCTTGATTACAATGACAGCAGTGTGAGTGAGAAAAGGATGGAGCTATGCGGACAATAATGAACAACAGAGACAAGTCCGTCCGTTCTACTCTGACGCACTTTCAGTCATTCTAATCAAACTACTTTACTTTGACTGTAAGTTAGGGCTTTCTTTCAAAAGCTAATTAAATTTGTAGTAAGATAGCATTCAACTTGGATAAGTTGGCTATTGTGCTCCATGGTACAAATGCATCTTTTACGTAGGAATCAAGAATGAGAAGCATATCGCGAAAAGTATTTTAGTTAAGTTCGAGTTCTGTTTTTTTTTTATAAGATCCACGCGGACGAAGTCGCGGGTAACAGCTAGTATATTTTAAATCATACTTAGGATGTGCAGGAAAATTTATACACGTGTACTTTAAACCCAGTGCTTAGTGAATATTAGAGGTAAATAAAATATAAAGTCAAAGTCAAATTATTTTATTCAAAATAGGTATTCATTTGTTTTTTTTAATATAAAACAAAAATATTACCCTTAACCCATCTAGGTTTTAGTTAATACTTGATTCTGAATTGAAATGATTCTAGAAGCAAACGATAACATCTGCTGTTTTAAGACATCTGACGACAGCCCGCGGCAGAAGTCATCATCTGCTGCTTCGGTCGCCCTTTCATTATAGTCCAAGAGATAGCATCTCTACTACTTATAATAAAATTTTACATTGATTTTACCTTTACATTAGCCTGTACATTGAAGATATTTATAAAAAATATTTCTTTATTTTAATGGCCCTGAAACGGAGTGGTAGTTTTAAAATGAGGTGGTACTTTTTGTCAAAATCTTCATTTTTGTTGACAACTGTCAAATTTTACATCGCTATTACTCGGAAACTACTGATTCTAGACTATTTGTGTGGTGAAACAAATGATAGAACTCATCGAGATCTTCATTTGAGTCGACAACTGTCAAACTTAAAATCGATATAACACAAAAATTACTGACCTTAGTAGACTACTTATATGTTCGGAAAAATTAAAGATCTCGTCGAGATCTTCATTTTCGTTGACAGCTGTCAAAATAAAAATCGCTATAACTTGGCAATTACGGACCCTAAGACTACTTGTGTGCTGGGACAAATGTTGAGCAGTACCTGTTGTGTCTGTTCTCTAAATGTATGTTTTGTTTGTATTTTTATGTGTACAATAAACAGTTAAATAAATAAATAGATCTCGTCAAGATCTTCATTTCAGTTGACAGCTGTCAAACTTAAAACTGCTATAAAATACAAATAAATTTATTAAAATTGTCCAAAGTTAACAAATACACTTAAAGCTTTTGTAACCACACTAGGCGCAGCCTGTATCGTAGTTACCTTTTCATCAGATACAAATTGAGCAGGACACAAATTAAATGTTAAAGATAAAACAAAAAAAAACAAGATGAATTGGCACTAACTTTGTAAAAACAAATAGACGTAAAATAATAACTACTAATACTGGACTACTTGTAGGTTCAGACAAATGATAGATCTTGTCGAGGTCTTCATTTCGGTTGACAGATGTCAAACTTAAAATCGATAAAACTAAAAAAACGACTGAACTTCTAATCGTATGTTCGGAAAAATTATAGATCTCGTCGAGATCTTTATTTCAGTTGACAGCTGTCAAATTTAAAATCACTATAACTTGGAAACTATTGATCCAAGACTACTTGTGTGGTGGAACAAATGATAGATCTCGTCAATATTTTTATTTTGGTCGACAGATGTCAAATTAAAAATCGATATAACTAAAAAAATACTGACTTTAGTATTCTTGTATGTTCAAAAAAATTATAGATCTCGCCGAGATCTTCATTTTGATTGACAGCTGTCAAACTTAAAATCGATATAACTCAAAAATTACTGACCGACTACTAGTATGTTCGGAAAAATTAAGTTGACAGCTGTCAAATTTTAAATCGCTTTAACTCGGAAACTACTGTTCCTAGACTAGTTGTGTGCTAGGACAAATGAAAGATCTCGTCAAAATCTTCATTTTAGTTGACAGCTGTCAAAATTAAAATCGCTATAACTTGGAAATTATGGACACTAGACTACTAGTGTGCTGGGACAATAAAATTGATAGATCTCGACGAGATCTTCATTTAAGTTGACAGGTATCAAACTTTAAATCGATATAACTAAAAAAATACTGACCTTAGACTACTCGTATGTTCAAAGCTTGGAAACTGTCAAATTTTAAATTGCTATACCTTGGAATTTTAAGTTTGACATCATTCAATCGAAACAGAGATTTCGTCGAGATCTATAATTTGTCCGAACATACGAGTAGTCTAGCGGTATTAATTTTTGAGATATACCGATTTAAATTTTGACAGCTGTTAACCAAAGTGAAGATCTTTACGTGATCTATCACTCGTTCTATCACACAAGTAGTCTAGGGTCAGTAGTTTCCGAGTTAAAGCAATTTTAAATTTGACTACTGTCAACCGAAATGAAGATCTCGACGAGATCTATTATTTGTTTTAACACACAAGTAGTCTAGGGTCAGTAGTTTCCACGTTGTAGCGATTTTAAATTTGACAGCTGTCAACCGAAATAAAGGTCTCGACAAGATCTATAATTTGTCCCAGCACACGAGTAGTCTAGGGTCAGTAATTTTTTAGTCATATGAATTTTAATTTTGACAGCTGTCAACCGAAATGAATACCTCGACGAGGTCTAACATTTGTCCCAGCACACAAGTAGTCTAGGGTCCGTAATTTCCTATTTATAGCGATCTTTAGTTTGACAGCTGTCAGTTGATACGGATATCTCGACCCGATCTAACATTTGTCTGAACATATGAGAAGTCTAAAGCCAGTAATTTTTGAGTTACAGCGGTGTCAAGTTTGACAGTTGTCAACAGAAATGAAGATTTTGCCCAGTTTGTTGAATATTTTAGAATGTCCATTACTTCATGTGATTGCTTGACAAACATATTGAGGATTCCATTTCTCGTCAAGATAGTAATGCGAAAAGTTACAAATCTTGGCACGATTAGTTCAATATGATGACTGACTGACTGACGGAACTCTTTCTATTGTGACGTTGACAAAACAAAATTTCAAATTGGTGTGATATTGTGACAGCAAAGACAGTAAAAAAAAGTAACACAAGTATAGATGTGGGCAAACTTCTAGAACAATGACCTAGGCTGCGCAGAGTCGATTTTACATACAAAATGACGTGCGCAACGCTTCCCCCTCCACGCGATTATTGTTCAAGTTGTTTGCCAACATCTATACCACCCCATTTTAAAATAACCCCGCATCAAAAGTACCACCGATTTTTAAAAGTACTATGCCACTTTAAAAGTATCACCTCGTATCAATATTGTCGCCCCGTTTCAAAGGTAATTACTCATTTAAAAAAGAAGACCGAAGTGTCCCTATTCTCACCAAAGCCCACCGTAAACGATGGATACTGAGAAGTATATTTGTATTGTATTGTATTGTGAGTAGCTTGTGCGGCCGAAATAAAAAAAACAAATAAAAAATATATATGTGGGAAATAAATTTATTCAAGCGTCACTACGAGGAGGCCACTGATGAAACCTCTTCGTCTGCTTCTGTAGACGAAGATGAAGACGAAGAAGCAAAAGCGAGAGAGAAGAGAAAAATAATAAGAAAAGAATTAAAGCAAGACTTGCTTCGTAAAAAAAGGATGTGAAAATTGTTTCGGGTGTACGACATTTTGTGTAAGGCTGAGCCACAATCCATTATTTGAAAAAATGAAACTGATAGTCAAATGAAAGTGTTCGTTTTAAAGGGAAAGCCTCAAGTGTAACCCGTATGAAAGGGTAACCCTTACCTTGGGTAAATGAACGAAATAGCAGTTAAAGGTGTTACACAATTGGCAGCTAATCAAAATTATGAGGTATGCTATTGAACGACTTAAGCCAGAGAACGGGTTTTACGGTCCCTGGCAAATTGACGAGACTCAAAATATGCGGACAAGTGACGCGGGCACTCCCTCGCAGTCAGTGAACAAGACTGAAGAAGGTTGTGGGACCGGCGGGGATAACGCATATAGATGCGCCAGCAAGCCGCGGGGGTGATAATAATAAATAATAAATAAATTTTTTATTTTCTCTCACAAACAACATTAGAGTTAATATGCAATTTTTAAAAAACACTAATTAATAGATAGTAGAGTAACTAAAAATGCATTTTACAAGCAAAAAAATTTAGCTTGTGAGAGACTGGAGCCTAAACTAGGTTTGCACCTGTAACTTAGGTCTCCAGGACCCACTCTTGCGAAGATCGCTCTAGCAAAAAAAGTACTAACTGATAACATTTTAACCAGTATAAGTGCTAACCGAATCAACTTGTGCACTAACAAAACAACTAATGTACTAACAAAAAAGCAACAAGTTACTAACAAAAACAACTAATTTACTAACAAAATAACAACACACATGGCATGGGTGCACCAATACTTATAATTTTTCTTATATTGTTTCTTTAAATAATTTATTTTTATTTTAATATCTCTAACAATTTTTCTGTTTTGCAATAATTCTGTTGCAATAACCATTGAGTCAACTTATTTTTTATTTCTTTTAAATTTAACATATGTATCTTTAAGGTCTTATTTATTTTGTCGTATAACCTTCCAGCACGGAAAGGGAAAAGCGCTGAGCAAATGACGTATTTGCAGGCAGTGTCTTTGAGACTTCGTAATTCCTTCTTGTAAGGTTTGGGCAGCTGGGACTAGTTTATGTTGACGTAAAATAGTTGCGAAAATATACAGCTGCCGAACAGTTAGCACACCTGCTTCCTGATACAGAGCCTCGGTGCTGTATAGTCGCGGTCTGAACAAGCATACTTTGAGAATTAGCCTTTGCGCTCTTTCCAGCTGAATAAGATTAGACTTTACTGCTCCTCCCCAAGATACTATACAGTAAGATAGAACAGATTGTGCGAGTGCAAAATAAACATTTTTTAGGAGTGTTTTATCAGAAATCTCACGTAGCTGTTTGAAAATATAAGTTAATTTCCTAACTTTTTGTGCTGTGCAATGAATGTGCTCATTAAATGAGAGATTTTTATCTTTGTGTACTCCAAGGTATTTAATACTATTAGTAGGGCAAATTTTGGGGCAATTACAACCAAATGTTGGTGGGAAACTACATTTGTGTGCTTGTAGCTGCGTACTTGGTACCTTTTTATTTTGAATTAAGTAGATAATGTATCTTGTTTTATCTATATTTAGAGTTAGTTGTTTAGACGCAAGCCACTGACACACTAGATTAAAACCTGACTGTGCTATTTCAAATAAGTCTCCCCAAGATTCAGCAAAAAATGTTAAAGCAGTATCATCGGCATATGTCAGAATTTTACAGTTTGGAATATTCATTTGACATAGTTCATTTATATAGCAAAGAAAGAGTGTGGGCCCCAGTATACTGCCTTGGGGGACTCCTACCTCTGTCACAGATTCTTTGCTAATGTGATCGTCGATTTTGACTACTTGCTTACGATCTTTAAGGTAACTAGACAGTAAAGAAAGCTGATTGCCTCTTATACCAAAGGTTTCCAATTTGGAAAGAAGACTTTGGACAGAGATCGTGTCAAATGCTTTAGAGAGGTCTAGGAAGACGATGATAATTTTTTTCCTCGAATCCAAAAGTCCCGCAACAAAGCTAGTAAGTTCCATGACCGCATCATTTGTAGACCTTCCACTTCTAAAACCAAACTGTGAGTTGGCGAGTAGCTCATGCCCTTCAAGATATTTAATTAATCTTACATTAATGATGCGTTCAAAAACCTTAGATAGCGTGGTGAGGATAGATATAGGCCTATAATTGCTGACACGATCTCTATCGCCAGTCTTATAAATCGGTAGCACAACAGCTTTCTTTAGTGCATCTGGAAATGTTCCAGAATCGATGCAACGATTTGAAAGATCCGCGATAACGGGAGCGACACAATCAACCACACTTTGCAGTGCCTTTGCGCCAATTGTATCCCATCCAGGAGAGCAGTCATTTTTTAAAAGCTTTATAATTCTTTCCACTTCCTGACTGTCTGTGGGAAGGAGCACAAATGAGTCACATTGAATTTTTTTGGTTATAAATGGTTCAGGTACAGAAGGAATATTGACAAGTATTTCATTTGCCAGGTCCTTACCTATGTTAACAAAATAATCATTGACATAATCAATAGATGTTTGCTTATCTGCAGTTATGTCTAGAAGTTGAGCTGGTGAAGGTTTTTGTTTAGTCGTGCTAGTGACAGTTTTAAACGTATACCACAACTTTTTAATGTTATCTTTGGCCATAATTAGTTGGTCTCTTTCGTACTGTCTTTTAAGTTTTTTGAGTAGGTTATTGACAAAATTTCTATAACGTTTGTACGTAGTTTTTAAAATTTCATTATAGAAGTAAAGGTGCGAGTGAGCAGGCGATACTCGTACAATTTGAACTTATATTTTTTTATTTAGTACGACTGCAATATCCAGAACGAGTGTACTAGTAAAAAAACCATAAGGGCAGAGTTAAGGCTTTCTTTTTTAGTCAAAGGTAGTTAGGTTTTTTTTTCTAGTATTGGCAGAATATTTGATTACGTTAGTCTGATAAAAAAAGCATAAAGTTTGTAGTTGTGTTTTTATTTCTTATGATAGTGCACTTGTTTTTTTTTCTCTTAGTCCAGTAAAAATACGGTTTTGCAAAACATTAAATGCTAATAGCTACTTTTTTGTGTATATCGTATTTAAATATGATGTAAAGACGCAATATTTATGAATCCACCTAAAATTTTAAGCGGAATATTTTTTTCGAATAACAGCTAAGGCAAAAATAGTAATAGACAATTATATACTTTATATCATAGATAAACGTATACTTTACATATAGGCATCAAAATCCACCATAAATATATTTAAAAATATCAATTTATTTCAAAATATAAAATCGCCACTTATTTTTACATATAAGGGTCAATAAAGTCGAGGTAAAATAATAGCAATAAACTGAGCTAAACTCAACCTTTTTAAATGTAAGTGATTCTTATATATATTCACAAAAATGCCATACTAAATTAAAAAAAAGTTTTTTGTAATCGCTGGTTTACAATGATTTTGTAAACATTTATATTGGATTTGCCAAAAATGTGATTATATAGCACTATTTAAATTATTAGAAAGCAAAACGGATCTATTACTATTTTTGGTTGTGAAGATAAGTAGTATTTAAATTTCGTGCTATAAAAGTTAAACAATACAAAAAAGCTAATATTTTTAGGTGGATTCATGTATAATATGATATTCTGAATATATAGTAAGCCGTAAATAAAAAATATAATCTATTAACATTTTTTTACGAAATTCCATATTTTTTTAATGTTTGGACGGCAAAATAAATAAATAAATGAAGTAAATTTAGGTGGATTCCATTAAAAAGCTTTACACAGAAATATAATCTATCGATCTGAAAAAGAATCACGCCTATTATCAATTATTTCCGTTTCGCCATACAATCTCTCGTAATTTTACTGGAGTATCTGACGGGTTATTGAATGCATAATAATGGGTGTACTTATGTAGTACTAAAACAATCAGGTTTTGCTCAATTGAAACCGTTCCTAGACAGAAAAATAACCCTACTTTTCTTGATTTCGCGACAAATCGTAACTCATTTTCACCGTACCCTGCACTTAGGGTTTTTTTTCTTAGTACGGCAGACAATGCAAAAATTCACTTCTTCGTCCCGTGTAAATGCAGAGCCCTGCATGTCTGCCTCTTCAATTTTCTACATCTTCAGAAGTATTTTAAACAAGAGCCACAAAGGCAGACCAAAAAAACATTATTTAGTATCTTATTTTCATTTTTTTTGCTTTAACTCAAAAACGCAGCGACGCACAGAAAAACTTGTAAGGACCAAATCGATTTGTATTGAGCTTGCTATCATCCCTATTAATATGAATTATGTACAAATCATATACCCAAATTGCAGCCAGCACCCTAACTATGATGGGTAACAAGGACACAGCCGTCTTCAAATCGAACTCTTGTTTGGTTCCCATGATTTTTTCTTTGTAATATATTATTTTTTGATATATTATCTGTACCTTTGCTCTTAAACTTTCAATTAGCTTCCAATCTTCAGTTGTGATTTCTGCTTTTTTCAACTTGTTTGCGTAGTCTCCTAAATATTTTCTGAAATCTTCAACTAAATCTCTTGCAACCGTAATCTGTTCTTGTGCTGCCGGTTTTTTGCTACGATCTGGACCTTGTTTTCTTAGGTATTCTTGAATGCTTTTTAATTCGTCATGAATTTCTTGGAGTTCAGACATTTAGACATAATACATGTGGAAATGCTCGCGTCATTCGATAACAAAAATATACATGCTATCCTCATTTCCGAAACCTTTCTCAATCCTTGTCTTCCATCCACCTCCTATTCTCTACCGGGCTTTAAGCTTATTCGAAATGATCGAGTGAGCTCCTCACATGGTGGTGTCGCCATTTATCTCCGTAGCCACATTTCTTATTCGGTCATCAGCAAATCCCCTCATCCTCCACCTCCCAACACAGCTGAGCATCTCTTCCTTGAGGTCAATCTGTCCCATTCCAAAATTCTTCTTGGTGTCTATTACAGCCCCTCTCTTAAAATAAATTACTTCCCCTCTTTCGAAAACATTCTTGAAGAATTTGTCCCCTCCTATAGCCATTCTATAATAATGGGTGACTTTAATACATGCCTCCTGAAAAATGATTCCCGATCTTATAAATTGCAGTCGATTGTCTCTTCCTGTCATCTTAATATTCTCCCACTTAATGCTGCTCACTTCTTTACTCATTGCTCTCCTTCTCTCCTTGATCTCATGATCGTCTCCTCAACTGACCATGTTGCAAAACATGGTCAGATTGAGGCAGACGCCTTCTCCTATCATCATCTCGTCTATCTTTCATACAGGATTCGTCTTCCTAAACTCAAACACCGTACCCCATTCCAGCGTAATTTCAAAGATATAGATCTCGTTTGTCTTCGTGAGGATGCAGAGAAAATCGACTGGTCGGTAATCGATCGTACCGAGACTGTTGACGAGCAAGTGCAAATTTTCAACCACTTTCTTACAGACCCTTACGACATCCATGCACCTGTGCGTCCTGTCAGAGTCAAGCACTTACCTGCACCTTGGCTTACAGAAGACATGAAGGTGCTTATCGAGACGAAGATCCAGGCGAAGTCGAGATTCAAGGTCGACCCTTCTAATGAAACCAAACAAAAGAAATATCAAGCGGTGAGAAATCATTGCAACATGGTGGTACGGGACGCTCAAAGACGCCATATTCACAAATCAGTTGAGAATGGAGACCCAGCCAAAGTCTGGCGTTTCTTGTTTACTTTGGGAGTTGGAAAATCACGTCATGGTACTATCCCACATGGCACAAATCTAGACTCACTCAATCAACACTTCTCCTCTTCTTCTAATATTGATGTTGGTATTAAAAACAGTACTCTGAACTCACTCTTGTCACAATCAACACCTAATTTTTCTTCCTTTAGCTTTCGTCAATTCACTGATTGTGATGTTAAGAAGAGTATTCTTTCCATCACCTCGAATGCTGTCGGCAGTGACAGCATTAGTCGTAACATGATCATCCCCCTTATTGAAAACCTTCCTCCCGTGATAACCAAAATCCTGAACAACTCCATCTCGATCGGTGTATTTCCTTCAGCTTGGAAGGAAGCCCAAATTACTCCTATTCCGAAAAAAGGTAATCCTTCATTATTTTCCGATTATCGTCCTTTATCCATTCTCCCATTCTTTTCTAAGGTCCTGTAACGGTTGGTTCATAACCAGCTCAGCCAATTCCTAAACCGCAATAACCTGCTCAATCCTCTCCAATCCGGTTTCTGTCCTGGTCATAGTACGACTACTGCTCTTGTCAAGATCTCTGATGACATTCGGATGGGGATGGACAGACAGCAGCTCTTGACTTTAGTAACGCTTTTAACACTGTTGACTTTGACATTTTACTTGGGCTGCTGCACTCTCTTAACATATCTCCGACGATAATTGACTGGTTTTGCAGTTATCTGTTGGGTCGCTCGCAACGCATCCGGGTGGAAGAATCCTTCTCCTCGTGGTGTGAAACATTCTGCTGGTGTACCCCAAGGTGGCGTCTTGTCCCTACTCTTTTTCGCTATCTTCATTAACTCTATTACTTTCCCAATCCAATCTTCGTACCACCTGTATGCTGACGATCTCCAAATATACTCTCAAGCGGGAATTAATGACCTTGGAAAGGCCGTATCTAATATTAACGCTGATTTGGCTCATATCTCAGAATGGAATAACTCTCACGGATTGCAAGTGAATCCAAATGAGACACAGGCCATAGTAATTGGCAGTCACTGGTTAATTTCAACGGTCGACTTTGGATCTCTCCCTCCAATCGTCTTTAATGGTGTAGGTGTTCCATACGCCCAAACTGTGAAAAACCTTGGCATACTTTTTGATATCACACTTTCGTGGAAACCACAAGTGGCGGAGCTAAGTTGGAAGTTTTTGGTGCGTATGGATCACTGAAAAGGCTGCGAAATTTTTTGCCGACATGTACAAAGATTGCTCTTGCACAATCGTTACTCCTACCTATCTTGGATTACGCTGATACCTCCTACCCTGACCTCACAGAAGAGATGCTTAACAAACTGGAGCGGCTTCAGAACCTGTGTATAAGGTTTGTTTTTGACTGAGGAAGTACGACCATGTGTCGTCCTTCCGTGCTCAGTTTAAATGGCTGCCCATTCGCCGTCGAAGGGATTGGCATATTCTCTCTCTACTATACTCTATCCTATTTCTTCCTTCCACCCCTTCATACCTCAAAGAAAGATTTCAATTTAACACCTCTCAAGATCATACTCTACGCTCCTCTCTTGACCTTTCCCTCTCTATACCTTCACATACTACAAATTTCTATCACGACTTTTTCACAGCTACGGCCATACGACTCTGGAATGCACTTTCCACCGCGCTAAGGTAAGCTCCCTCACTCGACATTTTCAAAAGAAATGTAAAAGACCACTTCCTTTCACTGTCACACCTCTCGTGATCTGTGGTTGCCTGTTGTTGTTCGTGTCCTGCTATCAGATTTATGTGTATAAATATATTTTATGTATGTATATATATAAATATATATTTATTACGTTTTTGTATGTAAGTTTATATATGTAGTGTTTACGTATGTTTAATTTGTTATACCCTCTTATCGTCGTATCCTACGAATAAAGGCGCTGTTGCAAAATACCAACTTTTCAGGGGGACGTTTTTTGTGTTTTATTTCAACACTATAAGACTTTTTTGTTATGTTAATATTTCAAAAATAGCCTTACTATTTCGGGGTATCTATTTTAATGCAAATTCGACATTTGATTCGCTATTTCTTATAAATTTATCCCGTTTTTTGTAATTATGTCTTTATTCGCCGGGAAAATATTGGTTATACTAGACCTAAGTGATATTACGCCTTTTTTCGCCAGAATATAACAGGTCGTAAGAGCATTAGTGTCTTTTATTGTTTTAATTTAAGCAATGTTTTCAAGGAAATGAAGGATCAGGGTATACAGGGAGTAAGGGACAGCCTTCAGGAATGATCAGATCAACAAAAGTGAACAACTTTCAATGAATGAAACTTTCACAAAATGAAAAAAAAATTGATTTTGCCATTTAAAATTCTATATTATCAAACGCGCAATGTTTGTTTGTATAATCATAATCAGTTTCTCACAAACGGTTGTAACGAGTTTGATAACATTTTGCATAAGGGGGTTCTAAGGAGCGAAAATTTGATCTAGGTCTTAAAGTCTGGGAAAACTTATTTTCTCAGTCTTTTGAGATTTTCTTTGGTACCATTGCCCCCTTAAAGTTTGTAAAGAGCAAAGCTCGATCGACCAAGTACTTCCAAACTTGTAGGACAATTTGTATGGCGAAACCGATTTTTATTGTTTCCTGAAAGTTTCACTCACTGAAAATTTATCAGTTTCGTTGGCTGTACCCTTTCTGTTTTTGGAAGTGTAAGTGTGTACCTGTGTAGGTAGATGCAGTTCGGATGAACCAGGAAACCACAGCAATCTTCGACGTAAGTACGTAGTGTAGCGTTATCGCTCATATTCCTTTTTCGTGTTCGATACTTTTTGCTTCTTTCTCGATGTATTGACTGGCTGTTTGTATTCTTTGACAGTGGATTCAAAATTTTGGTTTTCATTTTTCTGTGCTCATTATTTATTTGACATTGGACAAAATATTTATAAAAATCGAGCATGCATTTCTACGAACTATACCCTGTTTTAATTCAGTTATTTTGCTTTTTGCATTCGTGCTTGTGATGTTACTTTTTCATACAAGATTAAGATTCTCGATATGAACGCCTACAATTTTGTAAGTATTTTTGTCTTTACGTAATATTTGTTGCTGGGAGGTTGCCACTCTCTTATGCCGCATTTTTATTCGTGCAGCTAAAGCTGCCCGATTACGGGCAGTAGGTTCCGGCTTGCACCTGCAACACAGCCAAGCCCTGTCTCCAGATAGACTTTGACATCAGCAGCTTGCTCCTTGCTCTCTGCCGCTGCATCTCTTCAACTGCGGGTTTCCTACCAGCACGGGAAGACGCCACGAACTGCGCAAAACCATCTACTACCTTATTCCAGATATTTAATTCATTTATATTATTAGTTTTAAGTTTTATTTCCCAAAATTCAAAAATAGGCCTCCAGACGCGCCATGATTTATTTAGATACGTATCTTTGGCTGTAATTTTTAAACTTTTAGAACATTTATCCGCGATACATTGCGGAAGGTACGACTATGACCATATTTAACTAGTCGCTATAGTAATAAGTTAGGTGGCCACTTAAAGTTATCACTAGTCTTTTCCAAGCGATAGTATCTAGTAGCTATAGACGGAGCGTTTTACCTGATGCACGCATCGCGGATTCCTTACAAAATTTATTTGTCTTATTTTTAACACCTATCGTTGATTTTTAATATTTTAAACAATATTATATATTTAAATTTATTCTCGGATCGAACAATCAAATTTTAACTTAATTTCTTTGGTATTATATAATAGTGAAATTATACATCAAAACTGTGGTCAATCTGTTTTTATTAAAATATTGTGTGTTATATTTCTTTGTTTGCTTGAATAGTTTAAGGTAAGTTAACTCTTACTCTATTTTTATCGAACTGCAGTACATTTACAATTTAATTTACTTTATTTCACTGCAAGTCAAGTTAGGTGGCCACTTAAAGTTATCACTAGTCTTTTCCAAGCGATAGTATCTAGTAGCTATAGACGGAGCGTTTTACCTGATGCACGCATCGCGGATTCCTTACAAAATTTATTTGTCTTATTTTTAACACCTATCGTTGATTTTTAATATTTTAAACAATATTATATATTTAAATTTATTCTCGGATCGAACAATCAAATTTTAACTTAATTTCTTTGGTATTATATAATAGTGAAATTATACATCAAAACTGTGGTCAATCTGTTTTTATTAAAATATTGTGTGTTATATTTCTTTGTTTGCTTGAATAGTTTAAGGTAAGTTAACTCTTACTCTATTTTTATCTAACTGCAGTACATTTACAATTTAATTTACTTTATTTCACTGCATTTTATGGCGCCCGAGCTCAAATTATTGATTTATTCTGCTTTTTTTCAGGTTCTCTAACTAGTTACAACATTTTTTCTCGACCGCGCGGATGTGCGTTTTTATAAACGCGACTTGTATAGACAATTTTTTTCAAATGCAATTTAACTTGTAATTTCATTTATTGTTAAATTAACTATACATTTAACTGGAAAAGTCTTTTATTTTCTCAAGAAATATAATTTTACCCTGAATTTCATTTCAGTAGTTTGTAGTAGTTACTCTGTTTGTAAGTCTGAATGCTTGTATAGGGAATTAAAGGTAAGTTAGTTTATGCGAGTTTTTTTGTGAGAGTTTGACCTTCTTTCAGGTTACTTTCAGTTTTTTGTCGCGTATACTTTGCCTGCTGAACCTTTCCCTTCATTATGGAAGAACATGTACCTCTAGTAGTTGACCATGGTAATTCGGTTTGAAGATACTGGTGACCATGAACCACCATTTGGAGTAGATCTAAACCCTTTCCTCGTTCATATAATGTAGTTTCGGTGTGAGGATGTCAAGGTATGGAATTTTAGTGGAAAGTATTGTTAATGTGGCATTGTGAATGCTTAGTTCTTTGGTTACTGCTAAGTACTCCTGAGTTCTCTTCATTAATTTTTGTTTCGTAGTAGTTTTTTTGTTGTAGTGACAGGCTCTTTCTCCTGCACTCGCCTCTTTCTTCTATGAACGCCTTTTTTTTTTTTTTTGAAGAGTCCTCACTTAGTCCTCATAACTCTAGGTGGACGCTCATGTCCAGACTTTTCGCCCATGTAGGAGAGAGTCGGGACGCGTCTGCTTCACTTTCCTCTATAGTTTTTTTTATTTTCGTATCAGACTGTTGGTCGTGTATCCCGCAGTCGGGTCTTATATTCCCTCCTTCTCTCTCCACATTTATACTCATCTTTGAACTTTTTAGGGTTCCGTACTTCGTGGTTCATTAGTGTCGTGTCATCTCAGACTGATGGTCATACACTTCGTGGTCTGTTTATACTCACTCACTCCTTCCTTCACTTTATTTAACTTAGTTTGTTTTTTTAGGGTTCCGTATTTCGTGGTTCACCTTGTTGTACCTGACTGATAGTCATACACGTCGTGGTATGTTCATATTCAACCCCTCCTTCCCACACTATTTCTAAACTAAATTTCTATTTTTTAGGGTACCGTATTTGAATGGTCCGTTTGTGCTATATAATGCTCATTTCTTTTATTTTTTAGGTTTACATTTGTGTGTTCATTTTGTGCTGATTTTAACTCCAGTCATACTAACGATGTTCTGAAATAAATTTCCCTCTGGAATACCTCTTCATATATTTACCATTTTAATTCATATAAAAATGTACTGAACCACATCTTTTTTTTTAAAGTATCACTCTTTACTTTTATTTAACTATAGGCTTTTTTTTGGTGTGTGTGGACGGCGCGTCTTTTCGTCCGCGTTTTCGCCATTCACACAGTTTTTGTTTCGCTCTAGACCCTAGATTAAAGTCTCCTTTCTCATTCGCAAACCTTTTTTTGCGTACTATAACAAACAAGTATGACGCAACTAGTGTTTTGACGTATAGCGTCAAACACCATTGCATTTTGATGTTGTTATGATGTCTTGTCATAATGTTGATGCTGACATAAATCATATGGTGAGCAGTTGCCATTTTTTCACGTTTGCCCGCGAAAAAGTTCTTTGAAATATTCGGTGGTTTCCGAGATCGTTCGTCTTTTGTCGGCTCTCGCCCATCTCGTTTTTTTTTTTTTTTTTGTAGTTTTCAAGTTGATTGCAAAGTACTTTCAACTTTTATCTTTGCGTTTCAACTACTTGTTGTTTTATTGTTAGGTTAATTTATTTAATTGTGGGTGTTTTTTTTGGATTAGTTAGGCTAGCTAGGTTATAGTGTTAGGCTAACTAGGTTGTAAGATTAGGTTAGCTAGTTTGTAGTCACTTCTTATGTCCTGATAGGCACATCGTTTACTGTCAGCTTCGGATCGCTGGTTTTTCGAACAAGCCTCGTTCGTAAAGGGCTCTGTACGCAATGCTACGTTATCTAACGGTTGCCGGTCTCCGATGTGAGGTCAGAAGCATAAGATTGTTATAATTTAATTTTACCTCTTAGTCTCTTATTTTAATTTGTTCTATAATTTTCTTTGGTTATTTTTTCTTGCTTCTGCTTTTGTTCGATAGGATTGCTGTTACCTGTCGGACCCTCTTTTAATTAGTCTTATTGCTTTTGG
This sequence comes from Athrips mouffetella, assembly GCA_947532105.1. Taxonomy (NCBI): domain Eukaryota; kingdom Metazoa; phylum Arthropoda; class Insecta; order Lepidoptera; family Gelechiidae; genus Athrips; species Athrips mouffetella. The sequence continues at coordinate 52,219 of CANNWQ010000016.1, read as the reverse complement.
TTGGTTAGATTTTTTTAGTCTTAGTATTTTGGTTTGTTAGTCTAGGAGCCCACAGCCCTTAATTTTTTTTTTAGAAATATTTATAGTCTAGGAGCCCACTGTTAAAAAATATTTCTAATTAATGAGCTTCTAATTTTTTTTTTTGGGGAAGTTGGATGGCTGTAGCGTTATCGCTCATATTCCTTTTTCGTGTTCGATACTTTTTGCTTCTTTCTCGATGTATTGACTGGCTGTTTGTATTCTTTGACAGTGGATTCAAAATTTTGGTTTTCATTTTTCTGTGCTCATTATTTATTTGACATTGGACAAAATATTTATAAAAATCGAGCATGCATTTCTACGAACTATACCCTGTTTTAATTCAGTTATTTTGCTTTTTGCATTCGTGCTTGTGATGTTACTTTTTCATACAAGATTAAGATTCTCGATATGAACGCCTACAATTTTGTAAGTATTTTTGTCTTTACGTAATATTTGTTGCTGGGAGGTTGCCACTCTCTTATGCCGCATTTTTATTCGTGCAGCTAAAGCTGCCCGATTACGGGCAGTAGGTTCCGGCTTGCACCTGCAACACAGCCAAGCCCTGTCTCCAGATAGACTTTGACATCAGCAGCTTGCTCCTTGCTCTCTGCCGCTGCATCTCTTCAACTGCGGGTTTCCTACCAGCACGGGAAGACGCCACGAACTGCGCAAAACCATCTACTACCTTATTCCAGATATTTAATTCATTTATATTATTAGTTTTAAGTTTTATTTCCCAAAATTCAAAAATAGGCCTCCAGACGCGCCATGATTTATTTAGATACGTATCTTTGGCTGTAATTTTTAAACTTTTAGAACATTTATCCGCGATACATTGCGGAAGGTACGACTATGACCATATTTAACTAGTCGCTATAGTAATAAGTTAGGTGGCCACTTAAAGTTATCACTAGTCTTTTCCAAGCGATAGTATCTAGTAGCTATAGACGGAGCGTTTTACCTGATGCACGCATCGCGGATTCCTTACAAAATTTATTTGTCTTATTTTTAACACCTATCGTTGATTTTTAATATTTTAAACAATATTATATATTTAAATTTATTCTCGGATCGAACAATCAAATTTTAACTTAATTTCTTTGGTATTATATAATAGTGAAATTATACATCAAAACTGTGGTCAATCTGTTTTTATTAAAATATTGTGTGTTATATTTCTTTGTTTGCTTGAATAGTTTAAGGTAAGTTAACTCTTACTCTATTTTTATCTAACTGCAGTACATTTACAATTTAATTTACTTTATTTCACTGCAGTAGGTAGGTTTGGTTTTTAATCCACAAGAGAAACTGCACTCATGTTCTTACAGAGTTTATTTTTGTATCTAAACGACTTACAGACACCATGAGAGTTGTCACGTAAAAATTATATGAAACACTACAATTATATATTGCGAGACGCGAGCGTCGGTGGATGCGCGGAGAGCGGCGAGCGACATGGGCTTCGCGTCCAATAGCTAGGTGCGGACTGGCGGCCGGTCACCATGCATCATTCGTCGCACGCGCAGCGCGTTGCGAACAAACAATGAATTAGGGTCCCGCCGGAGAAGGCGGTAAGTAAAATATTAACAATATTTTTAACAAGTTTATTGCAAGGAATACAATATTATCTGTATAGTGTGTGTATTTACAATATGTATGTATGTATGTGTATGTAATGTATGTGTATTTTAAATATTTGGATCTCAGTTATTTATTATTATTTATTGATTTTGATTTATTTTTTATTCTTTTACAGGTTCCACGACGACGACGACGCGCCACAGAAGAATATCCCTTATACTGTGTATTAAAATAAATATACTTTAGTATTCTCAAACTGTGAAAAAAATATCAATCATATGGACCCGCTTCTTTTTAACTTTTCATTGCGTTTATTATTTGTGTGGTAATTCGCAATAATAACACGTATTCTTTGAAAAAATCAACTATAGTATAGTTACTTCGGTTCAAAAGATAGCCGTGACACACACATACTATGATGATTAGCCACTTCCGGAACAGCTAAATATAAAAAAGTCCCTTGTTGGCTGTAGAGCAAGTCAAGATTGTCTTAAACTAAACAGCGTACAAAGAAAAGTCACACTGCGAGTGTCAAGCTTGACCGGTTCTTAAAAGTACATGACTGGATTATACTCTTCTACTTGCATTCCCTATTCCCCCCCCTCACCGCCCATCACTCCCTCACCGCCCATCACTCCCTCACCGCCCATCACTCCCTCACCCTACGCCCAACCATGGCCCCCTTCCCTCACCCTTTGCCCTCTCCTTCGCCTCGATGAAGTTTCAATTACTGCTTCGATGAAGTACCAACATTCTGCTATTCACGAAGTGACCCCTTAAACGAAAACATACACGTATCTACGTCAATTCAATTCAATTCAATTCATTTATTTGCTTAAAACATAGTTTAAAAGATCTTAAAATAATATTTACCGACCTAAAATGTTCTACCACTAATTGGCATGCAAATTTCCAATAACTTAAAACTAAAAAAATATTATTTCCTATTTCATAAAAAAAATGATAATAAAATTAAAAAACTCATTACTAGCAATAATAAAAAATAAAAAACAACAAAACAATAATCAGAAATTAAGAAATTAAAATTACGCTTCTAAAAATTAAAAATTTGACTAGTTAAAAGTAAATGCACTAAATTAAAGATTGTAAATGACTAGCAATAAACAATAAAATAATTCATAACTAAATAATTTTCTTATCAAAACTGCATTTTTTTTTAAGTTCCGTACGCATAGGGTGCTAACGCACTAAAAGGGTGACCCCATACCAAATTTTGTCCTTCCATCCATCTGTCAGCTTAAAATAGTGCCAAAATAAGTAGAGCAAAATTTTACGGTACCCTCGGTGTATGAGTCCGACTCGCACTTAGCCGTTTTTTTATTTACTCAACTTAATACCTCCCACCCAACGTTAAAAAAGCCACAAATGCCACAAGGGCGTCCTAAATAAACTCTTGGTAAAAGTCACAAACTATGCATTATATCCAAAATTATTTTTTATTTTATAACCAACAGTGAAGTTGATGTCAGTAAGATCACTTATTTTATAATACGCATTATAAAACGTACAAATAAAGGACATAGTAATAAGTTTCCGTGGAATAAAGCCACAAAGGCGGTTAGGTATAGCAAATCTTCATAGAAGTAACAGAAGGCAAATCCGTGGAATAAGGCCACAAAGTGTAATAAAATAAAATTAAATAAATAAATAAAAAGAACTTTATTCACCAAATACACAATATAAATATAGTGGTAAATAATTATGCTTACTCTAATTTATACAATATGTGATTGGTGAAAAGGAAAGATACTCAGCATGCTGCTGGTTTTCAGTATCCCCCTGAGACGCTTCTTTGATAACACCTCATTATGGTTAATGTTGAGATAATCTATGACGTAAATTTTATTAACATCATAAAGTGAATTAAAACATCCTTATATGAATAAAGATATTTTGTTAAAGTCATCAAGTCATGCATTCACTGGATATCATCCTACATCACAATAAAATAGCGTCTTTTTTCGTCGGAGTAGCTCAAAATGATATCGAAGATAATGAATTAATTTAACAACGTTATGCAAGCTATGAAAGCTAAAGCTTTTTGCATAATTTTATCATAAAATTGCATTCAGACGCGTTCTTATTCAATACAATAACAAAATTACAAGTAAAAAGCCAATAAAACCAAACAATTGAGTCACTTGCTTCCCCGCGCATCCACGATGAAATTAGACACTGTGGCTAGAGTGGCGGTCTTCGTCGGGAAAAATGAGAGAATGCAATTGTGGCTTTTAATAAAAACTTATTTTTTTTTGTTGATATAGATTGATTTTTTGTGATTTCTCGAACTCAGATGATGTAAAATGGGCTGCAGATTCTATTTAACTAATAAAAATAAAAAGCCACTACGGCCATAGTGCCCTTTTTCGTAAGACCACTTCCTTTCACTGTCACACCTCTCGTGATCTGTGGTTGCCTGTTGTTGTTCGTGTCCTGCTATCAGATTTATGTGTATTTATATATTATATGTATGTATATATATAAATATATATTTTTTACGTTTTTGTATGTAAGTTTATATATGTAGTGTTTATGTATGTTTAATTTGTTATACCCTCTTATGTCATCTTTCGTCCGAGACATCGTTCTGAACAGACGTGCCGTGTCGTGCGTCGCGATAACCGTGAGTCATAACTCAACCGTAGTCAACAACTAAGCATTGTACAGCGTATACGCAAAATTATCAGAGAAAACATGTCATATGCGAAGGCAAATAGTACCTTCAATCAAGAAGCGAACGAATCAGCTCAAAATATTACTTTGTCTCCACTTGCAACTTAAATGGAAATAACTAGATCTGAGGAGGAAGATCCATACCGCAACGTCGCCTCTAGGAAGGAAGGACGGAAAGCAAAACCATCAAATTTCCAAGATTCGGTACTAAAAATACTTCAAAACATGCAAAACCTCCAGGACGAAAGGTTTAATGAATTTTCTTTGGATCTAGCACAAATAAAAAAACAAAATGTCGCTATCCACACCAAGAAAACTGAACTTGAAAAAGCTGTTACTGAAATTTCTGATAACTACAAAGCAGTTCTGAACAGAGTCACCACGCTCGAAGAACAATTTAAGAAAGTTCAAGAATCAACTGAAAAGGAATATGACAACTGTCTACGTGTACAAGAGCTTGAATCTGAATTAGAAGACCTAAACAGGAAGATGCGAGCAAACTTTATCGAAGTCAGGAACATACCAACTGTGAAAGATGAAGATTTAATGAGTGTTGCTATACGTATGTGGAACGAGCTGCAATTAAACTTCAATGAGACCTTTATTTGTGATATCTACCGCTTGTCATCAAAAGATAAAAGTAAGCAACCAATCATTATTCAGATGAATAATCTAAAAAACAAAAATGATTTTCTTGGTGCCATTAAGCACTATAACAAGAATAACCCGGATGCTCCTTTTGGTACGGCAACCATAGGCTTATCGGAAGAGAACAGACCAATATTTGCATCGCATTACCTCACACCGGCTGTGGCAAAGCTCTTCTACTATGGAAGAGAGCTGAAAAGAAGCAACGGTTTCAAGTACTGCTGGACTACCCAGGGTAAGGTTTTCATAAAGAAGAATGATGTATCTCCGGCCATACAACTGAGAAGTGAAGCTCAATTTCAAGACCTCAAAAACCAGATGTGACTATATTCATCTGTTTGTCTTCCTTATTCATTTTGCAAATTGATTCTCTTTCTTTTTTAGGGTTCCGTACCTCAAAAGAAAAAAACGGAACCCTTATAGGATCACTTTGTTGTCCGTCTGTCTGTCTGTCTGTCTGTCTGTCTGTCTGTCTGTCTGTCTGTCTGTCTGTCTGTCTGTCTGTCAAGACTCTTTATCTCACGAACGGGTAGAGGTATCAGGTTGAAATTAATACCATATATTAGGATCCATGAACCACACAAGATCTGAAAATTTAAATTTTTTACAACGACGCAATCAAAAGATATGGCTTTTTATGTCTTCATCTCCATACATTTATGCAAAAATGCAAAACCTACAGGGTATTTCCCGTTGATCTAAAATTATGAAATTTGACAAGAAGCTAGGTCTCACAGTACAAATAATGGGAAAAGTCTGAAATCATTAAATATTGCAACTTTTCTCACAACTAATGGCAACCAATTGTGGTGAGCTCCCGTTTCAAGAACATTCATATAAGAGAGGGGTCAAGTTGGATGGTCGCGGAGGCGATTTTTGTTTTAGTTCTATTTAAAAACGGGAACACTTACAAACTTGAAAATTGGTATGTTTATAGTGCATAAGCTATAAAATAACAACAAATAATAAAATTTGGTCAAGCGCGTGTCGGACTCAAAAAATCTAGCACATTAACTTACTGAAATTTCAACTAATAAAATTATGTGTATGTGGTGGTACGGAACCCTCAGTGCGCGAGTCCGACTCGCACTTGGCCGGTTTTTTTACTTATTATAATCATCCATATAACTTATTATATAAAAATCAGAGCTACTTGCATCACCACCAGAATTGACTTCCAACTGAAATATGATAATTCAATAAATATTACTCTCACTCGCTCACTTCACCTACACGCAGCCTCAAGTACCCTCACACTTTTTGTAACCTTTACAATTTTCTTGATTCTTTGAATGAGCTCATGATAAATATTTCTACTAGATCATGCATACTAACAGGTGATGTGAACATCGACATATCTAGTGATAGTGATGACAACTTTAAAGACAAATACCTTGACTTTTGCGTCTTCCAAGGCTTCTTCCCTGCCTATGACAAACCTAACCGTGAAATGGCCTGCCTTGACCATATGATAATCAAAACAAACGATACAGCTACGACAGTTATATGTGACTCACAGATAACCGACCACTACACTGCTATTTTATCCCTACAGACTGATACAAAAAAAGAGATGCCAAAACCACGAACTGGAATAAAAATTGACTATTTACTTCTTGCACAGAGACTATCTCTCGTAGACTGGACGTCCTTCTATCATATCGAAGATCCTAAAACTGCCACTGATATGGTTATAGGTACTTTAAGGAGTGAAATTAATGTGTCAATCTAAAAGACTGGGTTCCACCATCTTTACTTAAATGTATTAGGAAGAGAGACAGGTGGCACCAAGCAGTTAAAAATAACCCCCATGATAATGATCTACTGAAAAATTACACTAAATATAGAAATACATGCAATAATATTTTGCAAAACCTCAGTGTTGAACACAACGGCAAACTTCTAGAAAAAAATTTACACGATCCCAAAAAACATATAGGACAATAAGAACAATAAGCAATACTGGTCAACCTAAAATCACTCATGTGCCCTAGTCGATAAAGATAACTCTCCTCTTGATGCTGCAACACAAGCTAACACATTTTTTACATCCATAGGAAAAAAAATAGCTCAAGAAATAGTGACTAAAACGGGACTAACTGAAAACGATCTCAAAGCACGATTACAAACGTCTTACAATTCTTTTAATTCGATTTACCTAAATCCAACTGATTCCGCGGAGATAACTAAAATAATTATGGGATTAAAAATTGATAGGGCCCCCGGATGGGATACAATTACACCAAGAACTCTCAAAGAAGTAACACACCTTATATCTGAACCTCTCGCTTACCTGGTCAATTTTAGCATATCCTCAGATATAGTTCCCGACTCTCTTAAAATCGCAGAAGTATGTCCTGTCTTCAAATCTGGAAACTCAAAAGATATTAATAACTACCGGCCAATATCTCTTTTGACCGTAATAGCCAAAGTGCTAGAGAAAGTTCTTAATACTCGACTTCTCCACTTGGTGGGATGAGGCGTGTAAATAGCAAAATCCTGCGGGAGCTTAACCGTGATAATTTTTTTATTATGTAGGTAGAAAAGAGTTGTCAATGAAAAGTAATTGACCTACGATCATAAATAAGACTTCCAAATAAGCTTTGAATACAGTAGTTAGGAATATCTGAATCCAAAAACCTGCAATCGGTCCAGGAACACCTCAAAGAAAACCATAAGTCGGCTTGGAGTAGGTACGATGATCATCACGCAATCATGGCTTGGTGCCGGCCGGCGAGTTCGGAAGATGAATTTCCTTAGTTGCACAGCACATCCAAGTGTCACTTTCCACTAACAGTCACTTATTGAAGCTTATGTATAAAAATAGTTCAAACATGATAATTTTAGAGGTTTTATGTTTTTAAATTGTAAGGCACATTTTCTGGTGCCGAGGACGGACAACGAGAGCCCGCCATCATGAATTCCAACAGCAAGTCCGAGCCGTCGACCAATTAGAGCGCAGCTCTTATTTCGGGAACTGCATCGTAACGCCATCTTCTGGCGCGCTTCGGTAGTACCTAGGTTTCAAAGAGCATGAAAGCAGAATCAGATAATACCAAATTCGTATTCATAGTCTATTGGAAGTCTGTTTCTATCACTAATTGATATTATAAATTAATTTTCAATGGACGCGCCTAACCATACTCCCCACCTTGGAAGTTCGTAGGACTTTCAATAAGGAAATAAATTCTTATGTTACCATGCTACTCTCCATTATATATTACTGATTAAATCGTAGATTAAATTGTACAACCAACAAGTACAAAGTGATTAAAACTGTCGAAAACTACGTATGAGTAGACTTAAAAAGAAGAACAAACCTGTTCCAAGTTAACAGAGACTGTTGATATTTGAAATTAACTAAACTTACAAACTAATAATAATCTAACTGACACGATAAAATGAACTGTAACTGTTAATTATTGGGAGGGGATAGGGTAAAGTTTGACAATTGGCCGTTTAAAGGTCCCATATTTAGTCTTTACCATCGCCACACGAATAACTTTGTCAGAACTAGGGAAAACATCGATTATTACCCCTAAAGGCCAATTCAATAGAGGAGAGTCATCCTGCTCTACTAGTACTACTGGACCGACTGTCACTGGATTATCTGGGGTTGACCACTTTTGCTGAGCTTGCAATGTGTTCAAGTAATCCAAGCGCCATTTCTTCCAGAACAACTGCACCATGCTGTCCAGTAACTTCTTGCAATGTTCAAGGCTAATTATTTCTTGTGACAAAGTACTCGAGAGGGGTCAACATCAACCCGAAAGGTACTCGGTTAAATTGAAAGTAACGATCTAGTTCAATCTCATTGAACCTGAATAATATTTTTATAAACGTGCGATGGTCAACAGATACACCAATTTGCAAATACATTTGTTTTAGATCAGCCAGAAATTTGTCAGCTTGCAGATTTGGGCCTGCATGTAAAACATCATCTAGTGACAGACCAGTATGGGTTTTAGCACTTGTGTCTAGGACGATACGAGGTAAGGGCTTGTCTGACCTTACCACAGCATGATGGGGAATTATATATCCTTCCTCTCTGACATCTGAATCAGGAGTTACAGACAAACCATATGCAATGTTAAATTACTTTATTATGATTTTTCCTAAGTGTAGGTACTTGTCGGAACTTTGTTTCCAGAGCCAACAATCTCCGCTTAGCAGCCAAGTATGAATTACCCAATTCACTTGGATTCTTGCAAAAGGGTACGTCCACAGAATATCTTCTCATATCGTCTTGAGTCACAGATGAAATATACAAATTCTCACATTCTGCGTCCTCAAGACTCAGGACTTCCTTTTGTGTAACTTCTTCTAACTGCCGGAACTTCTGCATTAAATCGTTGAGTGCCAAAGCAGTAAAAGAAGACTGAGGGTTAGCGCAAGGGTAAACTCCCATCAGCACATATCCAAAGGCAGTCAAAACTGCAGGTGGTGCACAAGTACTCGAATGAACCTTGTTCCCAAGATAGATATGTGAGTAAAGTTGAGCACCCAGTACAAGATCAACATTGCCTGGAATGTTCCAGGTCAGATCTGCTAAAGGTAAATTATCCAAATAAGCAATGTCACATTGCTCAATGAAATGTGATGGTAACTGGTCAGTTATGCAGTCCACAATGAGTGCTTGAATGTTATACTTTTTGTTAGGATCTACACGGGACTGAATCGTAATATTAACATAGCCGTGTATTGGCCGTGACGTAGAGCCGACTCCTTTAACATAAGAGTTATTTAAAGGAGTAATAGGTAAATTTAGTTTTTTGCAGCACTCAACCGTTGTCAAATGATTTTGGGACCCGTTGTCAATTAAACAACGTACAATAACCTTGCTACCATTGTTAATATACTTGAGCTGTCTCAAGTAATATCTTAGAGTTATGCTTTACATTAGCACTATATGACAGCGACGGGTTCATGTGTGCAGTAACATTCTCAGGTGCTGTATCACATGATCTGTTATTGCACACCAAACAAGAGCTAGAGTTCCCTGAAGCAGCATCAGCGCAGGCGATGGAGGGGGTGTGGTCTTCAACAGAACTAATCAAAGGTGAGGGGAATGCCTCACTGGCATGTATTTGGGAAGTATGTGTTGCAGATTTTTTTATTTCCAAATTCAGCAATGTATGATGCCGTTTGTCGCATATCTCGCACACAGATGGTGAATGACAGTTAGAAACTGTATGTAATATGCTTAAACAATTTACACAGCCATGTTTTGTTTTCACAAATTCAAAGCGCATTTGAGATGAACCCATATTTTTTAATTTATCACAGTTGTACAAATGAATATGATCCGTCTGATTGCAAAAAATACAACATTGTGTGGAAGCAGCAACAGATTCCTTTCCATTGCTGTTGGTTGCAATGAAAGTCTTAGGGTTCGATGACCCAGACGCTGATGAATGTGATTTATTGGTGCTACTAGATGCACGCAAATTTGAAGTATTGCTATTCGATCGTTCTATGATCTTAACTTGATATTGAACAAATGCAATTAAGTCACTAGAAGTAGGTATTTCCTTATCTCGAACAGACAGCTCAAATGCTTGTGCCGTTTGAGAATCCAACTTGCTAAGTGCACAATGCAATAAAATAAAATCTGATAAATCAGTAAAATTCAGTTGCTTTAAGGCAGCAATGGATGCTGAATTTTTTTCTACGAAAGAGTCGAGACTGTACGCCGTGTTGTTACATATTCTCATGTCCAAAATATTGTTTAAGTAATAGACACCTAATGACCGTTCGTCTTGGTATTTCTTTACTAAACTTTGCCATATTATTTTGTAGGATCTCCAGTAGGCACAATACCTGCCGTAGCCTTTAAAGCATTGTGAGTATTTGTGAGTCAGTATGCCTATTAAATATTGAATACGTTGCGAGTCCGTCAATTGCTTGTTTTCATGAATGTTAGCCTTAAATGACTCATAAAATATAGGCCATTTTTCAGTTGTCCCATCAAATGAAGAAAGAACAATCGGCGGCAGTTGTATACTAACTTGATCGGACTGATTCGACTGTTTCTGTGGCGGTGGTAAATTCTCAGAAGCCATAATCTTATTACGCGTATGTTTAAGTTGAGAATACCGATCCTCTCATGCATAAAGTGCTGCGGGATTTTGTGATAAAGTAATATCATTTATTTGGTTTATCCAAGTTTCAAACTTCAAACGCAAATCATCTATTGTTTCAGATTCTACAATAAAAACTCATTCCCTCTCAAACTAAAAGAGCTGATTCTTAAAGACTTTTGAAACAGGTGATTAAATCTTTCGAAAATAGCTTCCTTCTTACAATTTAGTATAGCTAGTTGTTTTTCGTGCAATTCAGTCTCCTTCGCATCTTCTCCGTTAGTCGACATTTTTCCTTCACAAGTGTACAAGGATTATATACCTGTTTTTTCTTTAAAGACGAACAATGAATACTTCGTAGGTAGGTATGTAAAAAGTGAACGCGCTGGCACCTACTAGCTAACCAAACGACAAGTAGGTAGGTATGAGCTTACGTAACTGCTATGCGGAAAAATTGACACCTAAGCATACATCGCCACGGTAGGTATTTACGGAGAAATTAGTAATCAAAGATTCTACCAAATATTACGTAGTCTTACGAAATAATTTATTAAAACAATAAGGAGGTACAAACCTAAGCATAAATCGCAACGGTAGGTATTTACGGAGAAATTATTTATCGAAGATTCTACCAAATATTACGTAGTTTTACGAAATAATTTATTAAAACAATAAGGAGGTAGGTGTCTTCTCGTACCGAACCTAAGCATAAATCGCAACGGTAGGTATTTACGGAGAAATTATTAAATCGAGGATTCTACCAAATATTACATAGTCTTACGATATAATTTATTAAAACAATAAGGAGGTCGGAACCTACTCGTACCAAAATTAAACATAAATCGCAACGGTAGGTATTTACGGTGAAATTATTTATCGAAAATTCTACCAAATATTACGTAGTCTTACGAAATAATTTATTAAAACAATAAGGAGGTAGGTACCTACTCGTACCAAACCTAGCATAAATCGCCGCGGTAGGTATTAACGGAGAAATTATCAATCAAAGATACTGCCAAATATTAAGTAGTCTTACGAAATGTTTTAATAAGGAGGTAGGTACCTACTCGTACCAAACCTCTAGAACGCGTAACTCGCGTATAAAGGAATATTCGAGTTTCTACCAAAATTACGTAAATTCTACGAATATCCAAGTTAACTGGATTCAATCCGGCTCGAAGGACCATATGGTGGGATGAGGCGTATAGATAGCCAAATCCTGCGGGAGCTTAACCGTGATATTTTTTTTATTATGTAGGTAGAAAAGAGTTGTCAATGAAAAGTAATTGACCTACGATCATAAATAAAACTTCCAAATAAGCTTTGAATACAGTAGTTAGGAATATCTGAATCCACCAACCTGCAATCGGTCCAGGAACACCTCAAAGAAAACCATAAGTCGGCTTGGAGTAGGTACGATGATCATCACGCAATCATGGCTTGGCGCCGGCCGGCGAGTTCGGAAGATGAATTTCCTTAGTTGCACAGCACATCCAAGTGTCACTTTCCTCCAACAGTCACTTATTGAAGCTTATGTATAAAAATAGTTCAAACATGATAATTTTAGAGGTTTTATGTTTTTAAATTGTAAGGCACATTTTCTGGTGCCGAGGACGGACAACGAGAGCCCGCCATCATGAATTCCAACAGCAAGTCCGAGCCGTCGACCAATTAGAGCGCAGCTCTTATTTCGGGAACTGCATCGTAACGCCATCTTCTGGCGCGCTTCGGTAGTACCTAGGTTCCAAAGAGCATGAAAGCGGAATCAGATAATACCAAATTCGTATTCATAGTCTATTGGAAGTCTGTTTCTATCACTAATTGATATTATAAATTAATTTTCAATGCACGCGCCTAACCACCACAATTAAGAATCTAACAATATTCTTGCCTCCAACCAATTTGGATTTAGATCGAAAAGATGCACAGAGGATGCTCTATGCAGCTTGGTTAATTGTTTCACAGAGGCTCTGGACAAAGGTGAAAAATGTGTCGGGGCTTTTCTTGATTTAAAGAAAGCTTTTGACACCGTTTCAATACCGCTGTTACTGAGAAAGATGGAAATGATTTGAACTAGAGGTATGGCGCTCTCATGGTTTCAAAATTACTTGACCAACAGACAGCAGTTTGTGAAACTTAATAATGTCTGTAGCCCCACTGAACACGTAACTTTTGGTGTGCCACAAGGAAGTGTGCTAAGGCCGACGCTTTTTTTGATCTATATCAACGAATTGTGTAGATTAGGAATAGCATCGGCTCAGGTGGTCACATTCGCAGATGACACTGCTGTAATCTTTAGGGGGTGTACATGGGATGAAGTGAAGAGGTCAACAGAAAAAGGTATGGGAGTAGTTTCTGATTGGTTAAAGGACAATCTGCTTACGCTCAATCTAGACAGAACAAAATTTCTGGCCTTTCACATTTCCCGCAAGACTGCTCCTTCGAAAGATTACGCTATACAAATTCACTCTCCATGCTGTTCTAAATCTGATGACTGTACTTGCCTACCGATACAATTAGTGGATCGCATCAAATACTTAGGGGTCATACTAGACCATAATCTAAACTGGAATGCACACTTAAGTAGTCTCACCAACAGAGCCCGGAAATTACTGCACATATTCAAAAAGTTACGTAAAATAGCCAGCTTTAAAATCCTAAAGATGGTATATTACAGTTTATGTCAGTCAATAATTGCATATTGTATACGAGCGTGGGGAGCTGCAGCAAAAACGTCTATCATAAAACTGGAAAGAGCTCAATGCCTTGCTATAAAAATAATGCTAACGAAACCAATGAGATACAGCACTTATCAACTATATCAAGACAGTAATGTACTTACCATACGAAAACTTTACTTACAAAGAATTATCCTTGAGTTCCACAAGACAGCCATACTTACTATGACTTATGATCCACAATGCTCCACTAAACGACAAGTCTTCCATCGTCACAGACCTTGGCCAATTCCCAAAACTAAGACGAAATTTGCTCAGCGTTTTTATTATTACCTAGGTCCTTCGATATATACCAACCTAAACAATGAATTCCAGCACCACTTGGCAAACATGACAATGAACCAATGTAAAAAAACAATCTTTATTTTTTTACATTCTAAAACCTATGATGAAACTGAGTCAATGCTTAGCACTTAGCTATCAATAAATAAATGAAATATACAACAATAGTATTTATAAATACATAAATAGTGCTAAGTGCCTAACTAAATAATAAATAACATTGGTACCTGAGACAAAATATGATACTAAATACAAATCAACATATGAATAAATAAATAGCAAACTCAATGTATTATAAATCAATTAAAAATATAGCAAATCTAAAAATAGTATAATAAAAATGTAGGTTTTATTCATTTATTCTCAAAGTAATCACAATCAACATACCACTATCCCACTCGCAAACTACTTTAATACTTATGCACCAATTCTAAATAAATATTAGATTACATTACAATAACACTACTACAATATATATATTTTATTAATTTTGTTGTAAGTTTCAATACATTCAAATCATAAACATCATACCAAAACGCTTGACTCACTTACTTTACTGTTTTATCTTACTTCCCGGCTTATACTACATTTCGCACATTACATTGTATTGAACTAGCTAGACAAGATGCTCGGATTTGCGTTTACCTACATTTTATGTTCGGCCATGTTCGGCAATTTTTATTCTTTTTTAGTTTTGCAAAATTTTAATTTGAACATTTATTTGATTTGATTATAGTATTTAGCTAGTTTATTTTACTGATACTTTAAATTGTTTATAATTAGATGAAAGAGCTGGCTTCCCATAGCACAGGGAATCCTAGTTTGGGGGCCAGGATGCAAAAACTCTGTAAACAATTTTTAACAAATAAATGATGTTTTTATGTTTTATGTTGTTTATATATTAGGTCAATCTTTATGCACCGTCCCCGCATCTATGTGAGCCTAATATCCTGCACCCAAAGGTTGCCTGGAAGAAATTGCTGTTTAGCAATAAGGCCGCCTCATTGTACACCTATTTCTAATAAGTTTTGTATTTTTCACTAAATTCCGTGTGCAATAAAGAATATTGTATTGTATGAAATAATAAAAAAAAACACTATCACTTACAGTTTACTCGCTTGTTCGTTGTTCGAGTCGCTCGTTCGTTTTGCTCGCACTTAACTATACATTTTTACACTTGTACACTATGACGCATACTTATTGCGGTAGCCTGCCGCTCTATCTTCTTGGTGAGGCACTTGTGAATTTCTTTTCATATGAAGTACACGAACACGATGGTAACCATAACTAGTATTACTATTGCAATAATATGTACGGAATGGTTATTTTCGACCGATGACTGTGACTCTACGGCACCCGCGCTGTTATTTGCACCGTTTTGCGCAATTATTATTTCTTCTTTGGCTGTTTTTGATTTTGCCGAGGTATTGTTTATATAAACATTGTGTTAAACAAGGCTACTGAAGGTCGTATTACGTTATGCTTACGTTTGCTAGTTATCTGTATAAAGGTATGTCTATACTTTTGAAATAAGGGTGTCTCCACACACTACAAGGCAGAATAGTCTGAGAAATGCAAAGCTGCCATGTAAGGCTCGACACCCATTTATATTACCAAAGAAGGGACATTTTGTTGAGTTGCTGATCAGTGCAAAGCGCTGTTAGTAATTCTTCAGCGCGAATTCTGGATCCTATTAGGGAGATAGGCTGTGCGTAGCGTCGTGTTTAGGTGCTTGCCTTGTTAACGGTTAAAGGCCGCCACGATGCAACCACAGACGGGGGACCTACCACCGGACCGGATGAACAAAGCTCGGCCGTTTGCTGGGATAGGTACTGACTTTGCGGGACCGTTTATGGTTAAAGCTTCACGCCTTCGAAAGGCGAAGTCAGTTAAAGCGTATTTATGTGTATTCGTGTGTATTGCGATACGTACATCGAAATGATCTTTACAGCAATGTTTTGAAGCCTAGGTAGAAAGTGGAGTTTTATCTTTTATGTTTACATCGGAAAACAATTTTTTACAAAATTATGGATCTTTAGGCACGTTAAAAATAGTTTTAATGGAAGTGTCTGTACATTTCGGTAACTGGCAGCGTAGGTCCTAGTGACGTCACACACTTTGCGCCGCGGCAACTCGACGATCGGCACATTAATTTGATTGCTACCAATGTTTTGAAAATTTTATGGACTTTAAAACTTCATTCAAAAGTTGAAACCTGATTGATTGTCAATACACGATATTTGCCGCGACTCCCTCGACCCGGCTCGATCCCCTCCCTCCCCCCCTAAATGCCTCACGTAACTATTGAACGCCTCCCTCCCTGGCTATCAGCATATCAAGCAATCGAAGATAGGTAATTCCCAACAAAGTGGAAGTTAATATACCTTGCAAAACAATACTTAGCTTTTTGTTACTGAGAAGCAATTGAATCAATTATTTCGGTAGAGAACAGATAAACACAGCGCATTTACATAAATGCACGAGTTTTTTACCAAGGTATCATCCCTGGATTCTACTGTTTCAATGATTTCAAATTAATTCAAATATTGAAGTTGGTATGTCAAAAATTAATTCTAACAGGTACGATGGCGCAAAATCGAAAATCAAAATCGTCGGGTGATGTCATGTTAAAAGTGATCGCGGTTAAATTACGCGGACCGAACGGTTGCGAAGTGGCAACGTACGCTCTTCTTGATGACGCGGCCTCAGTTTCTATCATAGACCATATCCTCATTAGCTGATCAGTTAGGGCTAAAGTGCGAAAAATCGAGTGACATTCGTTTTATTGATGCGTTCGGCCTCGAAGTATATCAATCAGCTGTTCCCACAGTGCGCGCGGAAATAAGCGGACAAGATAATGTTCGTTACGTTATTAAATTACGTAAAATGTGCAAGCTTAATTTACCGGAACAAAATCTTAGTGTCATAAATAGCCTTAACTTAATTCACGGTAACAAGAAAGCACCCTACGCTACGCGCTGCAGACTAGGATGGAGCATTCACGGGTATTGTGGTCGCACTCACTCACAGAAAGGTAGGTACTGTAAGTCAATCAGTTTTCCATCTCTCTCACTCTAATGGCGAAATCGATCGTGCGTTCGATCCGCACGAACTTAATGATTTGATAAAGAATTCTTTTTCTTTAGACAGTATTGGAATTTCGAACATACGCCGCGACAATACAGCACATTTACGCGCGATCCAAATTTTAGACGATACTGCAAGACACACGGGTAATGAATGGGAAGTAGGCTTGCCATTCAAGTCAGATGATTTTACTATGCCTAGTCCATACGAGTATGCATTAAATCGTCCAAATTCCTTGTTGCGTAAATTTGCAAAAGATGATGCTTATGCAGAAAGGTACATAAAGGAAATTGAAAATTTATTCAATCAAGGTTACGCTCGAAAACTTCCTGAACACGATCAGCTGTTGAATTGTGATAGCTCAAAATGTTGGTACCTACCTCATTTTGGAATTTTAAACCCCAATAAGCCAGATAAATTGCGTCTTGTGTACGATTGCGCGGCAAAGGTCAAAGGTCATTGTTTGAATGATTTTCTGCTTACTGGCCCTGACCTGTATAATTCGTTGCTAGGAATAATGTTCCGTTTCAGGGAAAATCCGATAGCTATAACCGCAGACATCAAAGTTATGTTTCTGCGCATTAAAATCAGGCCAGAAGATCAAAATGTGTTACGTTTTTTGTGGAACAAAAACCCTTCAGAACGGCCTACAGTTTGTACCATGCAAAGTTTGATTTTTGGCGCTACTTGTTCTCCATTTATCGCTCAATATGTTAAAAATAAAAATGCGCTTAAGTACGAAGATCAATTTCCTGAGGCAGTGGAAGTGATTTTACAAAATCACTACATGGATGATTGTGTTCATTCAACCAAATCTGAGTTGAGTGCTATAAATTTAATTTCACAAATTACTGAAATTCATGAAAAGGGTGGATTTCATATCAGAGGGTGGTCAAGCAACAGCCGTAAGGTTTTAGAAAATGTTCCTGCTGACGACCTCGCGCATAACGCCATCCTATTTAAGGACGGTAACAGCTGTTTATCTCAGCGCACTCTAGGATTGTTATGGAATCCCACCGACGACACTTTTAGCTTCCGCGTGTCATTGGATCGTTTAGGTATTTTAGGTACTAACGAGCCTCCTACCAAAGCTAAAATATTGAGCGTTATAATGTCTATTTATGACATTCACGGTTTTTTATCACCGTTTCTGATTAAAAGTAAAATATTACTTCAAAACGTGCATAGAAGCGGTATCGACTGGAATAGCCAGATACGCAATGAAGATTATTTGTACTGGCAACAATGGCTCGACGAACTGAATTTGGTGGCTGCTTTACGCATACCGCGGTGGTATGGAGCCGGCGCATGGACGTCGTACTACTCTGAGCCCCTTTCGAGCGCAACTGATAACGATGCCGTGATAAATATACAGATGCACATATTTTGCGACGCGTCGATTAAACCGTATGCAGTGGTAATTTTCTGGCGCTTTACTCGGGCTGACGGGTGCGTTAATGTTTGTTTTGCAGCCAGTAAAAGCCGAGTAACAGCTTTGTCTCCAGTATCGGTCCCGAGGCTTGAGTTACAAGGCTCACTCAGAGGCGCACGTCTTGCTAATACAGTACAGAATGAGCACAAAGATGTCAAGCCTGACAAGCGCTACTTTTGGACTGATTCCAGCACTGTCCTCCAGTGGATACGTAGTGACCCACGGACATACAAACCTTACGTTGCTCACAGACTCGGCGAGATTGACGAGCTGACTACCGTACCAGAGTGGCGCTATGTTCCATCTCGACTGAATGTGGCTGATAAAGCTACGAAGAGTGATACTCCTTCACTTACCTTTGATGATGAGTGGTACCAGGGTCCAACGTTTATGCGAAGTCCCGAGGAAAGCTGGCCTAAAGATTTAAAAAGCCCTAAAGTTGTAGAAGAGGCTACTTGTGAGCAAAAAAGCGTTTTATTGACAACGTCACAAAATGTTAAATCGACATTGTCCATCCCTGACGAAGAAAAGTTTTCGTCTTGGTTACGACTTGTACGCAGCACAGCTTGGGTTCTACTTTTTATAAAAAAATGTCAACGTAAAGACGTACAATTTGATGTCAATCTTATGAAAGAAGCAGAACATCTATTGCTCAAAAAGAGTCAGCAAGATTCCTTTGCTGATGACATCACGTGTTTAAGGCGTCGTGAACCCGTGCTCCGCAACAGTCGGCTATTGACTTTAACACCCTACCTTGACGACAATGGACTTCTTTGTGTTGGTGGTCGTATAGATAAAACTGTAGGTATCGACCAATCAGTAGTACGACCAATAATACTTGATGGTGGCCATAAAACATCGCGACTCTTAGTTGAGTACTACCACCGCCGAGCATTGCATGGCGCTAACGAACTTGTAGTCAATGAGTTACGTCAGCGTTACTGGGTTGTGAACCTACGACCTACCGTTCGAGCAGTCGCCGCGCGCTGTCTGTTTTGTCGCTACCGACGTGCTATGCCGCGACCTCAACGCATGGCTGACTTACCTGCTGCTCGACTCCAGCACTACCGACGTCCTTTTACGTGTTCCGGTGTAGATTTTTTTGGCCCCATGGAGGTCACTGTTGGTCGGAGAAGACTAAGGACGTACGGCATGATTTTTCGTGTTTGACGGTTCGCGCCGTTCATGTCGAACTGACAGTCTGTCAGCTGATGCAGCCATTATGGCACTCCGTCGTATGTCTACTGTGATAATGGGACCAATTTGAGAGGGGCTTGTACGGAGCTCAAAAAGAGTCTGGATGAGTTGAATTACGACAAAATTCGCGAAGATGGCTCGGTCAGAGGTATCGAGTGGCGCTTCTTGCCTCCTGGCGCCCCCGAAATGGGGGGCGCATGGGAAAGGATGATAAGGACTATAAAAACCGCGTTGTAAGTCGTACTAAAAGAACGTGCTCCGAGTCATGAAACTTTATCTACCTTCATGGCTGAGGTTGAAGCACTTGTAAACAGCCGTCCATTGACTCATGTTTCTACAGACCCTAACTACCCAGAGGCATTAACGCCTAACCATTTTTTAATAAGTACGTCCTCTACCGGTCCTCCTTTCGGTAAATACATCCACTTTGACCTTCGGCTGAGAAAGCAATGGCGTATAGCGCAGCGGTTGGCAGATATGTTTTGGTCACGGTGGACCAAGGAATACCTGCCAACACTATTGCCTAGGCAGAAATGGGCTAGCGAAGAAAAACCACATAAAGTCGGTGACTATGTTGTGATCGCTGACACAAAGTTAGACCGCGGTATGTGGCGACATGGTGTAGTGAGTGTGACACACGCAGGGGAAGACGGGCGCGTTAGAATTGTAGACATACGAACGCGCACGGGTATGCTGCGCCGACCGGTAACTCGCGTCGCCTTACTTGCACCATCTGATTGTAGTGCTGATCATTGTAATTAGACACAGCACTAAGGGGGGAGAATTGTAGGCGACGCATACATTTTTTTACTTTTAATTTACTTTAATTTGCAGCGTGAATCTTAATTGTTGTAATATTAGCAGTACCTATTTAACTGTAAACCTTTTTTATATTTTGATCACATTAAAGATGTGAACGACGGGGTCCAACACGCATCTCCGCCATAAAAAACCATTAATCGATCTTTCCTTCAAAATCGATCTCAACCAGTCGTTCGATAACCACCGGCTGGGATGCGCACGCACCCTCTCGCGCACGTAATTATTTCAAAAGTATTGGTTTTATTAATATCTGTGCCCCTAATCATTTATTTCGCACGTGAACCAAACCCCATCGGCTACAACCATATTCCTTTCGAAACTGGAGTGATAGGGACATAAAACGTGAACATAGAACAACTAACAGAAGCGCCATTCTCATTAATTTCGAAACACTTTAGTGCCTAAGGGAAGCTGAAACACGTTTTGGATTGTTTTTTTGAAATGTTGCTTATTTCATGCGAGCAGTCACTGGGCTTAGGTTTGTTTACTTAAGACAGTAGTTAAACAATGAAACGTTGATTCCCAGAAAATGTTTTATTTTTTAAGATACATAACAGAAACATAACGTAAAATATGGATTCCGAATATTCTCGATATAAACCTAGATGGTTTTTGGATTTTTTTTGTGTTGCGTAAAATCAGTGTGCCAAGCGCTTTGAAACATCTTATATGTACAACGTGTTAATGGAATAACCGACACTCTCATAC
Source organism: Athrips mouffetella (assembly GCA_947532105.1). Classification (NCBI taxonomy): domain Eukaryota; kingdom Metazoa; phylum Arthropoda; class Insecta; order Lepidoptera; family Gelechiidae; genus Athrips; species Athrips mouffetella. The sequence continues at coordinate 30,929 of CANNWQ010000016.1, read as the reverse complement.
ACCCCAACAGATTTTTATTAAAATAAATCCATACATTCCTGTAAGAAAAATCTTGAAAAAAGTATTTTTTATCTAGATATTGTTACTTTAAAGTTTTATCACTGTTCAAGTTTCATCGTTGTTCTAGTCCGCGTACTTCGCGCACGCTACGCACACTTCCCTCCCCTCCTCAGCGCTAAAAATATTCAGAATAGAAGCGGCAAGAATTCAAATAATAAAAAAAAATACTCCTATCAAAAATCCGTGAAACTGATTCTACTATCGATTCTGAACAAACTATTTTCTCAGTTTCGGTTATTCCGTTTACACGTTGTATAGTACGCACAACTCAACCAATACCTACCCTGCTTGTGTATTTCTAGTTCATATAACTACCCCGAACCTTAGGGTTTTCCGGAGTGAGCTCATTGCAATGTCAACCTTCTTTGTCCTTAGGAGTGGACTGAGGTCGAATGAAAGCCCATTGAAAATAAAAAAAGTTTTAATTTACGTACACACGGCCACACATCAGTAGAAACACTTTTGGACCTTATAGCGTCGTAATAGAGTTGAAAAAGTTTCTACCGACAAGCGGTTGACCGTACAACAACCAATTCATCTTTCCCAGGCATTTTTTTCCCCAATGCCGTACAGTTTAGGTCATGAAAATATGTTTTAGGTATTAAATGTCTCTTCTGCTTATTCCATAGTTAATCTATGTTAAGTCAGTCATATTGAAGTTCAGTATGTATGTTTCAAAGCGACGCAATATTTTAGGCTGCATAGTATGAAGGTAACTTATCTTTCCTAAAACATCTTTGAGCGTGTCATCCAGAGGGTTCAGAATGCGTGTGCTCGGTATTGTTTTAACGTGCCACCAAGGTCTCATATCACATCATCTCTAAACCGACCCGAGCCAACATTCTGAAAATGAAGGATAGGCAGAAGTTGTACCTTGCAAGTCTCTTATTTGGAGTACTCAAAACCCAAAAACCGGAGTACTTACTTAAAAGACTTTCATGGCGTAACTCTTTAAATAGGTATCCAGTCCGGTTTTGCATGGCACCGCTGGCTGTAAAGAAATACAGGACAGCTGCGTTCCGAGGCAGCTTTTCGTTCAACGCGACTAAGTGCTGGAATGATATTCCCCCACCCATGCGTGATTTACAATCTTTATCCACTTTTAAAATACACAACAAGGCATACTTGTTGCGTCAACAGAAAGAAGCGTAAAGGTGTCGGGAAAGCAAACGGTCTACAATTCCTATTATCGTACCCATATCATTTGTATTATTTATTTATTATATTCTTTTATTTGTATATCTATCAGCACCATCATTCAATATTTTTTTCCTTTCTCATGTTTAAACACTCAACACACATTTTTTTAATAACAATACTTTAATCGTAGGTGATTTTATAATTCATATTTATTCACATTGTTCACATGGTTCACACAACGCCAGCTGACACAGAAGGTATTGGAAGAATAACAGTAGTTGCAGTGAAAATTCGCTGTAACATTTATACTGAGCCAAAGCCTTTTCCAGTAACCATGCACAAATATAGTGAAACTTTTAATGTCACTTATGTTTAGGTGTCATATTTTTGCCACCTTGTATTTTGTATTACATTTGCTTTATTTTTATTTTAGGTATGTCTCTTTGTATTTGTTCTGTATTTTTGTGTTATATTATCATTGTATTTGTGTATGTTTACCGTGAATAAATGTTATGTCTATGGTAAAAAATAAGGGAACATGTGTTTAAGCATTTCTTAAAAACCACCCTTTAAGGGGGTGAAAAAGGGGATGATTTTTTTCGTATGTTGGTCTATAAGTCTTTCATTTTTAAAGGTAGAATTATAGAAATTTGGTTTCGAGCTCTACGTAAATATAAAAAAGTACGTGTTTTAGAATTTTTCAAAACGCATCCCCTAAGAGGGTGAAATAAGGGATAAGTCCGCCTATGTAACTTTGTGCATGAAGTTAAATAAATAAATGAAAGTTTGTATGAAAATCCTACAGTTTTGACATGCGGTACTTGAAAATTTGGATTTTAGTTATTGATAAAAAACAAAGAAACATGTTTTAGCAATTTAATGATATCATCACACAAGGGGATGAAACAAGGGATGAAAGTTCGTACAAAATCCTACAGTTTTGACATGAAGTGTTTGAAATTTGGATTTTAGCAAAAAATAAGAAGTAAATAAATACGTGTTTCAGCAATTTTGAGATTCTTCCCCCCAAGAGCTGAAATAAGAGATGAAAGTTTGTATGAGAATCCTACAGTTTTGACGTGAGGTACTTGAAATTTGGATTTTAGCTAATAATAAGAAGTAAAAAAACACATGTTTCAGCAATTTTGAGATATCATCCCCCAAGGGAGTGAAATAAGGGATGAAAGTACGTATGAAAATTCTATTAAAATTAGTATTTAGGATAAAAAAGAGAGAGATAAACATGGGTATCAGAGTGTTTGAAAAATCATCCCCGAAGAGAGAGAGATCCCACCTGAGGGAGAGGGAGAGGGGCTGGGGGAGGGGGAGAGGGAAAGAGAGAGGGATTAGGAGGGGAAGGTGAAGAAGGAGGGGGAGAGGGAGAGACTGCACTATACTGCACATTGTCTGAATTCCACGCTGGCAAAGCCGCGGGCATAGCTCGTTTCTAATGTAATAATATCTTAAATCATTTCTAATATAGGTACGAGAGCGCGTGAGGGGGATGCGGCTGGCACAGCCCGCGTACTACTGATCAGCCAGCCTCTACGTAGATAATTATGTGTACTTTACGGCATTAATTTAAAAAATAAATATATCTTATAGCCCGTCGCGGCAATTTATAATAAATTGAGACAACTTAATACATTCGAATTAATAAATGAGACGAAATTTTAGAGACTTAAATTCTATATTAAGCTCACTGCGATCATAAACGTGATTGAATTAGTTAGCTTACCTCCTGGCTTTCTTATCTTTTATATGTATTCTTATACAATGCCTTTAATCTCATCTTATGAATTTCACGTCCTCTATAACTGTAAAAACCAAATCAAGAGCAATCTTTGTTTGACCCTTCCGCATGTCCCTAAAGTTTCTGAAAACTTAATGATATGTATCTACCAATTTTTGATGACAGTTAGAACCAGAATATCAAACGTAAATACTATATTAAAGATTTTATCGAGAGTAAATAGAAATACCTAATATATACCTAGCGCAAGTTAAAAAAGTTCTTAAATTTTACAGATATGTCTTTAAACACGTCCCTGACGATATATTACACGCGTAGCCCTTTTTAAGATTATCATAAGTTAAGTGGTAAATAAATCTGGTTCCACGACCCGCCTACTAGGTAAATGATACCTTTAAAGAAAGAACAATAACTCGGGATGTTTTTAAAATTGTCTGAACGCAAGCATCTATTTTTTTTTTATATCAAAAACTTTAACATACATAACATACTTTAACAACATACAACATACTTTAACAACATACATTAGGCTAATAAATCACATTTAAATATTACATATCTACTTCAATTTTGCGTTATTAGCACTTAAGGCAAAATAATATCTAAAACTGCAAAAAAGAGCAAACTTTGAAGGAAGACTACTTCTTAACTGATGGTCCAATCGTTACAATAAATATACATAATATAACGAATATGATAAGCAGTATTTTTTTTTGTAGATAATTTTTATTATAACTGTTAATTTTGACAAAAAAAAATCTTCTCTCACCCCTTATTTTATGCAAAAAATTCTAGACTGCTTCCAAACGCCTAAAGCGATTTTTATGATTCTTTCACCAAATTGTAGAAAATTTATAAGTTTTTCAAATTTAAGTAAAAAATTTGGAAAAAGAATATTTACGTGTCGGTCCACGCGCAATAAAGGGTTCCTTAGTAAAGTTGCTTTAGAAATTATTAATGTTATGATTTTTACGGTTTCTTAGTCGACAAGAAACCCTTGTCACAAAATGACAATTGTTTCGGAATATGACAGGTTTTTAATTTTACCACTTTATGTATATCCAAACCAAATGACACCTTTCAGACACAGACAAAGACAGACACATGATGAAACTATAAGGGTTCCTTGTTAACTGTGGAACCATAAAAAATAGCCGATGTATTTTCTGATGCTGATCGGATATGAATGAGTTCTAGAGGTTAAAACATCCGGGCTTATAATTTTGAGCTCTTGGTAAAAAATAAAAAAGAACGTTTCAAAATTCATATGACGCGATAAAATAATGAATGACAGTTTGTATAGAAGACAAGTTTTTTATTTTACCACTTTATGTATATCCAAACCAAATGACACCTTTCAGACACAGAAAAAGACAGACACATGATGAAACTATAAGGGTTCCTTGTTAACTGTGGAACCATAAAAATCAGTCACTTTAAGCTTAATTACGCTTGCCAATAAATAGCCGATGTATTTTCTTATGCTGATCGGATATGAATGAGTTCTAGAGGTTAAAACATCCGGGCTTATAATTTTGAGCTCTTGGTAAAAAATAAAAAAGTACGTTTCAAAATTCATATGACGCGATGAAATAATGAATGAAAGTTTGTATAGAAATCCTACAGTTTTGTCATGAGGTACTTGAAAATTTGGACTTAAGCAAAAACAAAAAAAAAAGTGGTTCAGAAATTTTGAGATATCATCCCCCAAAAGGAAATAAGGGATGAAAGTTTGTACGAAATTTCTAGTTTTCACATGCGATACTAACACGTGTTTCAAAAAGTTTGAGATATCATCACGCAAGGGGGTGAAACAAGGGATGAAAGTTCATATGAAAATTTTACTAAATATTAGGATTTATGCTTATAAAAAGGAAGAAATAAACATGTGTTTCAGTGTTTTTAAAAAATGATCCCCCAATAGACGGAGAGCGCGTGGTCGTCAACCCTACCTCATCGATTACCAAGATGCGACTAATCTAGAGTGATGCACATTAAAAAGTTATATCCAAATCAACAGGGTTGCCTGGGCGCAACCTGGCAGGTTTTGTACAGTGGGCAAAAAACTTGTAATTTTTTTGGCAAAAATTACCTCATCGAATACCAAATACGTACATAGTACATTCGATAGTACTCATCAAAGAGTGCCTAAATCAATAGGGTTGACTCACTCAATCCTGGCACATTCGGAAGTCGGCCTGATTTTAAGGTGGTCAAAAATGACAAAAATTACCTCATCGATTACCAAGTAGGTACTTATTACAACTGATAGAGCTCTTCAAGAAGGAGCAAAATCAATAGGGTTGCCTCGCCCAATCCCGGCACATTCGTGAGTCAGCCTGATTTTAGGTTGGCAAAAAAATACAAAACTTACTTACGATAACGAGTAATGAATTGAAACTTATGCCATTTGAAGGTTCTAGACAGCTTAATAATATTTCTATAGTATGCCGACACTTGGAACTCACGTTTCATATTATTATACAGAATGAAAAGTTAAGATGGGGTATACAGGGCAGCTACTATAAGCATTATAGCTACAAGAAAACTTAGTAAAGAGACTAACCCTAACTTTTAGAGATATTTTTACCTACATTCACAGATTTTGGAAAAACTGTACAGTCAACAAGAAAAACGGCAATTTCCACATATATTTTTTTTCAATTTGATCTTCTTATTCATAAAGAACATAATTTTCTATGGGGTCAACTTAGGTTAATGTATTAGAACTGTCAGAAAGCACAGAATTATTTTCCCAAACATGTAATAGAAACAACAGAAATTTTCATGTACCTTTTTTTCGAAACATTCATTTCATTCATTTTTTCAAAACATTCTATCCTTTTGATACTAAGAAACAGAAGTCTGTAAAAGGTCCACTAGAGTAAAGGTATTAGAACTCTCAGAATTCGCAAAATATCTTTTTTACTGACTTTTAGGGCCATTAGCAATTTCTTAGTGGGCAAAACACATTTGGGTAAATGCCCAGTCGTCCTACTGCAGTGTCCCACTGGTAGGTGGACGGGGAATTCGCGATTCCCCCTCGTCCTACTGCATTAGCGTTCGAAACAAACTAGTTTTCATGTATCGATATTTTTTTCCTAACAAGTACATGTAAAATATATTTTCGATACAAAGTCTATTCAAAAGAAACGGGTAATCGGGCAAATAATAGATCTTGTTGAGATCTTCATTTCTGGTCTTTATTTCGGTTGACAGCTGTCAAACTAAAAATTGCTATATTTTAAGACGACATGGATTTTTTTTTGTGTATTTTGAAGACAAATATCTTTTTATTTACTCAGTACCTTGCCGTGATTTTTAGTTATGTGTTTCATTACCATTCAAGTGATAATATCGCTAAGACTAAAACACGATTAGTAAAAATCGGCTCGACAAAATAAAGATCAAAAGTTACCTCTTCAACTTTCATGACTTCCTCTTTTTGTGGAATCTGAGGTGTTTTAATTAGTGAAATTAAGAAAACAGAAAGGCATTCTATTTGCTATCAAATGATTAACCTAAAATTTTATTTTATTACTTAGTTTTTACAAAAAGTGGATATAGTGGATAAGTAGTATTACATTACCTAATGTAGTCCCTATGGGGTGGGTCCTGGAGACCTGTAATACAGGGATGACCTAGCTCAGGCTCCAGTCTCCCACAACATTTGAATTTTAAGTTTTACCTCTAGCATTGTACTTACCTAATATGAAAAATGTTATGTGGAGAAATAAATAAATATTTTATTATTATTATTATTTATTATATTATATTAGGCGCTTACGTCATTTAGTTTTAGTAACAAGCACATTATATCTGTCGCAATCTTATGCGTTGCGTATCGCGCACATTATCCCTTTCTTTCAAGCGAAAAGACTGCGCCCACTGTCAAGTAACTATCTTTTCACATATCCTCTAAAAACTATTAACCCTAAACTTCTCGATTGTTAGGACAAAGATAAGATAAAGTTTATTTCAAGACTACATGAAACACAATAAAATACATTTCAGGACTTATGAAAATAACTGAGGTTAAATTTCGTTGAGATCTTCATTTCGGTTGAAAGTTGTCAAATCTAAAACTACTATAACTCAAAAACTGCTCACCCTTAGCTATTTTATGATTGAACGAATTATAGACCTCGTCGAGGTATTTATTTCGGTTAACAGCTGTCAAATTTAAAATTGCTATAACATAAAACTACTCGTATGTTAGGACAAATGATATATCTAGTCGAGATCTTTATTTCGTTTGACAGCTGATAAACTTTAAATCGCTACAACTTGGAAACTACTGACCCTAGACTACTTGTATGCTGTGACAAATGATAGCTCTAGTCAAAATATTTATTTCGGTTGACAGCTGTCAAACTTAAAATCACTATAACTTGGAAATTACTGACCCTAGAATACTTGTATGTTCGGACAAATGATAGATCTCGTTGAGATCTTCATTTCGGTTGACAGCTGTCAAATTTAAAACCACCACAGCCCAAAAATTACTGATCCTAGACTACTTTTATGTTTTGACGAATGATAGGTCTCGTCGAGATCTTCATTTTGTTTGACAGCTGTCAAACTTAAAATAACTGTAACTTAAAAACTGCTGACCCTAGACAACTCGTATGCTAGGACAATTAATAAAAGATCTCGTCCATACGAGGAGTCTAGGATCAGTAGCTTCCAAGTAAAAGTGATTTTAAGTTCGACAGACCAAAATAAAGATCTCGACGAGATCTATCACTTGTCCGAACATACAAGTAGTGTAGGGTCAGTAATTTTGAGTTGTGGTGGTTTTAGATTTTACAGCTGTCAAGCGAAATGAAGATCTCAAAGAGATCTATCCTTTGTCTTTACAAACGAGTAGTCTAGGGTTAGTAGTTTTTTAGTTATAGCGATTTTTAGTTTGACAGCTGTCAACCAAAATAAAGACATCGGCGAGATCTATCTTTCATCCGAACGTAAAGTAGTCTAGGTTGAGTAGTTTTTGAGTTATGGTGGTTTTAGATTTGACAGCTGTCAACCGAAGTAAAGACCTTGACGAGATCTATCGTTTGTCCGAACGTGCAAAAGTCTAGGGTGAGTAGTTTTTGAGTTATGGTGGTTTTAGATTTGACAGCTGTCAACCAAAATGAAGATCTCAACGAGATCTATTAGTTGCCCAAATGCCCGTTTATTTTAAAGAGACTGTATGGTTTTTTTTTTTGTACTTAATTAAAAAATTATCGATACATGAAAACTAGTTTGTTTTGAATACTAGTGCAGTAGGTCTAGGAGGAATTGCGAATTCCCCGTACACCTACCAGAGCGACACTCCAGTAGGACGACGCGGTAAGCCCCACAACTACCTGTACGAATTGGATGTATGTGTGTGCCTGAGTGTGTGTTTTTGTGTGCATGTGATGTGTATGTGTGTAGTGTAGGATGTATGTTGATATAGTGCTCTTTAAGAAATGGCAGTATCAACACGGTTGCCTCACCAAATCCTGGCACTTTTGGCCTGATTTTATTTTATTACTGAATAAAAATTTATTTTGCATTTACTAAGAATTTTAATAACTTGACCCTGGTTGACCTTTAAAGACTTCTTTTTAACCGACTTCAAAAAAGGAGGAGGTTTTCTATTCGATCGTATTTTTTTATTATTATTTTTTATGTACGTTGTTCCATAACTCCGACAATAGTGAACCGATTTGAATGATTCTTTTTTTATTCAATATGGATTAGCTTCGAGTTGGTTGGTAGAGATCTGTTGATGGAAAATGAGATAAAAATGGTAACTCTTCAATACATAACGGCACACGAACAGTAGGGTAACATTGGGGGTTTTACATCACTGCGTGACGTAAAACCCACCAATGTTACCCTACTACAATGTCTGACACCAATATTAGTTATCACCACCGGTCTGTATTTTTTGTTTGACCTGTGTGAATAAAAAGATCCGCTCTGTCTCTCAGGCTCTGTCCAAGGTACGACGAACCCCCCCCCCAAGGACAGTAAATAAAAATTTAATAGGGATACTTAAAGGAATACGAATATAAATACGAATAGGAATACAAATAGGGATAGGAATACGAATAAGAAAACGAATAGGGATACTAATAGAAATACGAATATAAATGCGAATAGGTATACGAATAGGGATACTAATAGGAATACTAATAGGAATACGAACAGGGATACTAATAGGAATAAGAATACGAATTTGAATACGAATAGGAATATTAATAGGAATACGAATAGAAATACGAACAGGTACATGAAAAGGATCACGAGTAAGAATACGAATAGCAATTTGAATAGGAATACGAATAGGAATATGGAAAGGAATACGAATAAGAATAAAAATTCGAATAGGAATATAGGATTTTGTTGAAATAAGCAGTTTGTTCCTAAATAGTATTGGTCCAAATGCGTATTGGTCATTTTATCTGTATTGGTCCTTATGCGTGTAAACGCTCTATCTAGATGATAGCACAATATCGGTCATATCTTGGTAATTAAATTTTTTAGCACAACCACCTCAGACGTTGGATAGCAACTGAAAATAATACGTCAGTATTACAGCAGCCCAGCAAAATTTCGGTCGAGCAGAAATTACGCGGCAGAAATTCGGCGACTGAAATTACGCTCGTGTGGCTTCACCCTAAGTCAAATCCATAACAGCAAAAAGTTTTCATGCTTTCCTAGTTTTCTCTGTTAATGGCGATGAGTATTTAGCAAACAGTTTTCATGATATATTTAATTTTAAAAAGAGCCAAGCTAAGAATATGGAAACTCCTTGCTGAAGCGAGGTCTGTCACGTATTGTTTTTTAAAGTGCGTATTTTAAGATTCCGTACCCGTATTACTAAGCCCGTACTTGTATCGTGCTGGCTAAGAATGGTACCAACTCATCTCTACCCCTGGGTGCTATGGGTGTCGTAAAAGGCGACTAAGGGCATTGAACGGAGGATGGGCAGCAGCGTCCTTTGGCTTAACGTCACCATATTGTGGTAAAAAACCAGCGCAGTCCCTGCCAGCCGCAACGCTAAGAAGCGTGGTTGTGGTACTTTCTTCAAAAATATACCTATTATATTAGGTACGAATTTTTGCTTTAAAATTCTAGAAGGGAGCTCCCTGACCAGCAATTGATTTTTAAACGCGATGTTATACTAATGATTATTAAGTATAAGTCGTCTAAGCCTTAGTCCGTCCGACTTTAAAGTTGTGTATGAAATTTTTAAAGACATGCTCAGAATAATAATAGAGATACGACAGCATCGAGGTAGACCACGGCGCAGATGGTGCGATGAACTTGACGCTTTCTGAAGAGACTGTTAACAAGAGGCTCTGAGTAGAGACCAGTGGAAGAAAAGGACTAGTGGGCACAGTGGGACCAGTGGGCTTTTGCCCATCAGTGATACAACCATGGCTAATAAGATAAGAAGAAATAATAAGGGGCATTCCCATAAAAAAAATTGCGATTTTGGGTTAACTCTATAGTAAAGACGGTAGCACATTATAAGAGTTAAACTTGGTATGATTCTAGTGCATTAGCTAAACAGATTGTAACAGAACAGGTATATCAACCCTGAAGCATGTGAACCTCCTCATGAAACTGAACAACTTTACTTAAGGAACATGGGTCGAAATACGAAAAAAAAAATCGGAAGTCACAGTTGATACTTGTCATATCAACGATTACCTTTTCTTCTTTTTACCTTGGCTTAGTTAAATTGCATCACGAAATTAAAGCTACGTTGGTCCTGTCTTGGAACCAGATAAATGACAATTAGTAGGTGTAGAGCGTTTCCAGTGTTTTAAAAGTTTGAGCTGAATCTTAAATAATCAGGCTTACTCCATTTTACCATACCTGCGAGGTATGTACTTAACCAACAATCTATAGTTTAAAACTTATTTGTATTACTTACACCCATTACACTATAACTTACAAAATAAAAATAATTTTAACAAAAAGTAAAACCTCCTTCAAAAAAACCACTAAAAAGTATGAAATAAAATAAAATCATCAGTAACTAAAAAGTAAATTAACCAAACCATCTCTCATTTTAATTAAATATTATAAAAAACTATTCTTTTTGGAGTCGGTGCCAGCCAAGGCAAGACATACTCGTAGCTACTTTACGGTGCTAGTCAACTAAGTATCCTTTTGATTCAATAAGGTGCGATACTGCTAAATTTTTTTGCCACGGCTTCAATAGTATTACAACAATTCTCCTATTCAATGAAACATGGGTTAAAAAGACATAAGTTTTTGACTGCTCATACTGAAATAACGTAAATGAACAACATAATTGTATAAAGCCCAAAAATTTCGATCCATGGAAATCTTCGAAAGTGGCTCTCTCTATTAGGTAAACCTCGGTACATTTTGTCTGTCATTTCATCGCATGTTTACTAATCAAATTAACTGGTCCCTCTTTTCATCTCGAACTTTACCTTGACTAACTTAATAATGGGACCACCTCAAAGGTAAATCAAAATAACCAGTCAGTAATTCAGCTTCTTCTGTGACAGAAGTTGCTCGTACCATACTAGGAGTTGCCCGCAACTTTTTGGCAGGCACCGACTCCAAAAAGAATATATTTTTATAATATTTAATTAAAATGAGAGATGGTTTGGTTATTTTCCTTTTTAGTTACTGATGATTTTATTTTATTTCATACTTTTTAGTTGTTTTTTTGGAGGAGGTTTTACTTTTTGTTAAAATTATTTTTATTCATAGTAACAAGAGAATAGAATATTTCGTAAAAAAGGTATAATATTTTGTAAAAAAGGTACATGAAAATTTCTGTTTCTCCTATACTCGGCTCGGTCGGCTCGGTTAACCCCATAAAAAATTATGTTCTTTATCGATAAGAAGATCAAATTGAATGATAAAAGTTTATGCGGAAATTGCCATTTTTCTTGTTGCCTGTACATTTTTTCAAAAATCTGTGAATGTAGATCAAAATATCTCTAAAAGTTAGGGTTAGTCTCTGTACTAAGTTTTCTTGTAGCTATAATGCTTGTAGTAGCTGCCCTGTGTACCCCATCTTAACTTTTCGTCCTGTATAATAATATGAAAAATGAGTTTAAGTGTTGGCATACTATAGCAAATATTATTAAGATGTCTAGAACCTTCAAATGGCATAGGTTTCAAATCATTACTCATTATCGTAAGTTTTGTATTTTTTTGCCAACCTAAAATTAGGCCGACTCACGAATGTGCCAGGATTTGGCGAGGCAAGCCTGTTGATTTTGCCTCTTCTTGAAGAGCTCTATCAGTTGTAATAAGTACCTACTTGGTAATCGATGAGGTAATTTTTGTCATTTTTGACCACCTTAAAATCAGGCCGACTTCCGAATGTGTCAGGATTGAGTGAGGCAACCCTGTTGATTTAGGCACTCCTTGATGAGTACTATCGAATGTACTATGTACCTAATTGGTATTCGATGAGGTAATTTTTGCCCAAAAAATGAAAAGTTTTTTGCCCACTGTACCAAAACCTGCCAGGTTGCGCCCAGGCAACCCTGTTGATTCGGATACAACTTTTTAACGTGCATCACCCTAGATTAGTCGCATCTTGGTAATCGATGAGGTAGGGTTGACGACTACGCGCTCTCCGTCTACAAGGGGATAAAAATTTGGGATGAAAGTTAATACGAAATTCCTACAGACCAAAAAACGGGCCAAGTGCGAGCCGCCAGCTAAGAAGTGTACTAAATGCGCGCGAGTCCGACTCGCACTTGACCAGTTTTTATATTTTGTTGTTATTCTATAATATACTTTTACGATAGATCTAAAACAAAAAATACTTTAAAATCGGCAAATACTGAAAGTGCTTTTATCTATGGGATATTTTTATGAACTCTAGCTTCCCGTGCAAAGCCGAGGCGGGCCGCTAGTAACTCATGAGACACATTTTTTTTTCATACAGGGACAATTGAATTTCATGAAAGTGAACAACTTTTGAGAAAAAGTAGCATAGTATTATTATGATGCTCACAAAATTAGCTTGCAATGTGGCTTGCAAGTGTTCTTGAGCTGGCTGCATTGTTAGTTGAGTCATAATTTCGTGTAAGCACAAGTTTAATTTCGTGTAAGTGTAGACAGAAAACTTAAATTCGCCGCGCGCAGTGCCGCACCTGCATGCGCTTTGATACTCCTGGCATTTGGTAGGTGCGCGACGAGTGCGGAGTGAAGCGCGTCGCTCGCATTTGCTCCGCCCAGATGCTCAAGGTCATTCGAGACTATAATTCTCTTAATTGGAATAATTTGGTATTTTGGTATGGAAATCTTAAAAGTTCCCTAAAAAATAAATATCAGACTTTGGTTAGGACAAATATGACTCAAAATGTTCTAGATGGTCTATAGTAACACCCCCTTGAGGTATTACATCCAGCTTTTGTACACCCTTTATAATCAAATAATGAAGCTTAATCTCCAGTATGAGCGTCCGATCATAGTGGATACACCATAGTACTTATCTAGTCCCTGAGTACACCATAGTTTGGTCGCAGATGGTACGTGGGCTAGCGGGGATCTTTCAAGCCAACTGCGTGCGTTAAGGGTAATCTTTCCTGAATGACCTTGAGACTGAATAACTTCGTAACCACTTTTCCCATTAAATATCGCATTCATCTCAATCAAAACGTAGTACAAAACAAGATATGAGAAGTAATGTGGTCGAGATAGAATTTTAATTTAATTTGTAGAACTGAAGAACTATAATTCTAAAATGACCCTTACTATTTCCGTTTTTCCCATTTGTTACCATTTTACTGCTACATTCTATATAAAAATATTTAAAATTTACAATATTTTAGATAAAACAATATTTAATGAACAATATTAAATAGGACCGATCAACATGGAGTAGGGGAGGCCTATGTCCAGAGTGGACGTTTTTCGGCTGATATGAAGATGATGATTAATTTGTCGATATTTTTGATAGGCTGTTAATTAAACAGACTTCTTTTTATACTATTAGACTTTTTTAAATAGCATAACAGCATTCTAAATTACTAACTCAGCCACAAACAACGTGCAACTAAATAACACTTTCTTTGCCACTAATTTCTTTCTGGCAATCGCCGGCCGCTGCTGCGGCAAGCTCGCTTCGCTTGCTCGGCTCGTGCGTTGTGGTCGCAAGACAACCTAACCCAACCCAACGGTTAGGTTAGGCTAACGAACCTAAAACTTTTTGATGCATTAATAATTATTTTTGATGCACAGTTAGTAATATTGATGCACAATCATAAATTTTGATGTGCATAATATTATTTCTCGTTTTGAAATAACGTAGAAAACATTAATTTTAACTCATTTTTGAGAAATTTGGGGTCACCTTTGGTTGTAACAGCCAAGTTGCAAGGCACGCTTATGAAAACGTTATTGACGTGTAAATGAGGTGGAAATTAACATTGACGAGCGTGTAGATGCCAATTTTAGCGAAGGTATAGCCTTAAGGGTAATCCTTCCTGAATTACCTTGAGGCTGAATTACTTCGTAACCACTTTTTACATAAAACAAGCATTTACCTTAACAGAAAAAAAAGGAGTGACAAACAAGATACTCGTATGAGAAGTGATGTGGTTCAGATAGAATTTTAATTTAATTTGTATAACTGAGGAAAAAAAATTTAAAATGACCCTTATTTTTTCTCATTTTTAGGGTTCCGTACCTCAAAATAAAAAAACGGAACCCTTATAGGATCACTTTGTTGTCCGTCTGTCTGTCTGTCTGTCTGTCAAGACCCTTTATCTCACGAACGGGTAAAGTTATCAAGTTGAAATTAATACCATATATTAGGATCCATAAATCACACAAAATCTGAAAATTTCAATCTTTTACAATGACGCAATCAAAAGATATGGCATTGTATGTCCTCATCTCCATACATTTATTCAAAAATGCAAAACCTACAGGGTACTTCCCGTTGACCTAAAATTATGAAATTTCGCAAGAAGCTAGGTCTCACAGTACAAATAATGAGAAAAGTCTGAAATCGTTAAATATTACAACTTTTCTCACAACTAATGGTAACCAATTGTGGTGAGCTCCCGTTTCAAGAACATTCATATAAGAGAGGGGTCAAGTTGGATGGTCGCTTAGGCTATTTTTGTTTTAGTTCTTTTTAAAAACGGGAACACTTACAAACTTGAAAATTGGTATGTTTATAGTGCATAAGCTATAAAATAACAACAAATAATAAAATTTGGTCAAGCGCGTGTCGGTCAAAAAATCTAGCACGTTAACTTACTGAAATTTTAACTAATACAATTATGATTATGTGGTGATACGGAACCCTCAGTGCGCGAGTCCGACTCGCACTTGGCCGGTTTTTAACCATTTTACTGCTACTTTCTTCATCAGAAATATTTGAAAATTTTCAATATTTTAGAAAAAACAATATTTTTGAAATAATATATTAAAAAAAATATCTCAATTTTGTGAATTTTGGGGTCACCGTTAGTCGTAGCAGCCACGTTGCAAGACACGCTTATGTGAACGTTATTCACGTGTAAAAGAGGCCAAAATTAACATTGAAGAGCGTGTAGCTGCTAATTTTAGGGAAGTTATAGCCTTAATAGGTCAATCATATAAGAATTTATTGCGGAATTAATTCCCAGCAAGCTGGAAACCGTCTTATAAGCTCCGGTTGGTCATAAATGCTCGTAATCCCAGTTCGCACGGTTCTAGAAGCTGAGCACAACTTTTGGGAGTCAAATAACCGCGAAAGTTTTGCTCTGGTTTTGGTTTTTGTTTGTAGCTCGACAACGGTACGTCGCACGAAAATGGTATCTGTGCCAATATTCAAGAGGGTTAAAATCTGCGTCGAATGAATACATAAAACTTCAAATTTGGTTAAGTGGTATAGTCAAAATCAAAATTTAGAAACAAGAGAAAATTTCTTATTGAGGTGCCAACTTACATTTTGCGACTTTCCAAGACCAAAACTTTCAAACCGATAGTCCTATTCAAAAACCCATGAAATGAAAGTTGTAGAGAATCAAATTTTACTTTATAGACACACCACCATTTTAAAATTTAGTCATTTTGACAACCTGAATGTGGCACCTATTTGAAATCGGAGTTTTTCTAAGTCCATCTAAGTTGCACATTTCCCGTAAATTTGAGGTGTGACGCCTACATTTCATGCATTGTCAGGGTAAAAAACATTACAATGCAAATTTCTAAGATATATCTATGCATTTTAAATACTAGTTATACACACCCTAAGTAGAAATTCAAAGTTGTATAAATAAATACCGCTCATGTGCGAGTCGAACTAGGACAATTAGGGTTCCGAACCAAATCAAATCAAATCAAATCAAAATCGTTTATTCATTGTTGGATATTAAAATCTCTTAATGACGTCAGCTAAACTACATCGCTTCACAAACAATGTGGCGCCATTGTGGGAAAAAAAAGAAGCGACAATAAAAACCCACGCGCTCTTTTAAATATGTTTGAATGTACAAAGTTGATATACAACATACATAGGTCAGTTTTAATTTTGAATTAGCCTGTTAGAACCGTAGTCTAATCCCATGGATTTTTCTCTTCTAGATAATCTGATATTTTATAATAACCCTTTTTACATAATTTCTGCTTGATTACAGTTTTGAATTTATCTAACGGTAAACTTTCAATATCAGTGGGTACCTTATTATAGAAGCGTATACATTGACCTTTATATGTTTTACTAATTTTGTGAATACGGCTGACATGAGAAGCAAGTTGATTCTTGTTTCTTATGTTGACACTGTGCCTGTCACAATTTTTATCAAAAATATGTATATTCCGTTTAGCATATATTAAATTCTCATAAATGTATTGCGACACAAAAGTCAAAATGTTGATTTCTTTAAATTTATTTCGAAGAGATTCTCTAGGCTTCATTTTATAAATTCACCACCTGACCACCAGTTCACCACCTTATGGTACAAGACCTAGCTTCTTGCCAAATAAGCCAATAGGAAGTTTTTTTATGTTACAAGTGAGCAAACGAGCGGGTGGGCCACCTGATGGTAAGTGGTCACCACCGCCCATAACACCCACTGAGTACTATAAGTATAGGTTTTGTTAGGTTAATTTTCACACATTTAAGGGTCCATACCATCGCAATATACCTTAAATTTGATACTAATTTCAAAGGGGTCTCTTGACAGACAGACAGACTGGTAGACGGACAACAAGGTAAATCTTATAAAGGTTGCGTTTTATTTTTTCCTGTTAAGGTACGGAACCCTAAAAAAGATAAAAAAAATCCTAGGTATGAGACCATGAGACCTAGATAAGAGTAGTAAACCTAGGTAAAAAGTCAAATTTTTCGTGCCCAAAAACCCCTATATCATAAATTTCATCGAAATCGATAAAGCCGTTTTTGAAAAGCGATTACACACCGTGTTCCTGAGAATAGGTATGCATTAATTGTTAAAGATCCCGTGTGGTGCCGGCAAAGAATAGTACCAACATACCCGTGGGTGTCGTAAGAGGCGACTAAGGTTTAACTGGAGGATGGGCAGCAGCATCCTCCTTTGTATCTTACATCTTACTTACTGCGGTCATTTACAACCGCGGTCCATGGTGCCAGCCGTAACGCTAACAAGCGAGGTGACTATGGTACTTTCCCTCCACATTTTTCCAGCAAAGGCTGGAATTCTGGAAGGAGCTCTTTGTCTTGTAGTGGACGTTTCATGGGATGTTATGCTGAATTGTTAAAGCACGTTCAGTTAAAGAAACTGTACAACTTTCCCTAAGAAACATAAGTTAAACAACGAAAATAAATTTTGCCCTCCCATACAATTTTTTTTCGTACCTATGTTTCTAAGGAAAAGTTGTTCAGTTTCGTTATGTGCTCTTAAAATTAATGTATATCCTCAGGAAGACGGTGTATGTACATACAAATATTTTTCGTTTATAGGATTCACGTAAAACTAAAATTATGTTAAAGGTTAAATCATATTTGGCTGATAGACAGATCATTGACTCGTGCCGAGTCTTACTGCTGAATGTCAACTAACCGGTTTGTTGTGATACAGACAGACACACAATCCTTCTAATATTATAAATGTGAAAGTTTATAAGTATGGATGTTTGTTACTCTTTCACGTAAAAACTACTGAATGGATTTTAATGAAACTTTACAATAATACATCAGAATAACACATAGGCTACAATTTATAAACCTGCGCAGACGAAGTCGCGGGCACCAGCTAGTCTTGTTATCTATCTATATATATAAAAGAAAAAAAAAACAAAAAACCAAAACCAAAGCAAAAATTTCGCGGTTATTTGACTCCTAAAAGTTATGCTCAGCTCCTAGAACCGTGCAAACTCGGATTACACGCATTTATGACCAACCGGAGGTAATAAAACGGTTTCCAGCTCGCTGGGAATTAATTCCTTAAAACGCTTTTTTTTGGATCTTATTTGATTACCCTATAATGCAGTCGACTGCAGGCAGATACACGCCGCACCCACGCCAACCCCGCGCCCGCATTTGCAGTTTGGTCGACCAATGGAAGTCAGGCCCTATCTATAACAATATCTATATTTTAATAGGTACTTACAATAAGGCTAATGAAGCCAATGATGGCAACAGCGGTTTCGTTTTTTATAAAGCCGAAGCACTTTTCGGTGGCTGGAAGCCAACCGTACCCCATTGTGCCTATAGTATTACCAGATAAAGACGTTCACGATTAGTTAATACAAAAAAGAAACAGTTACAAGGTCAGCTTGTTATAACTATCAAAACATTTAAATGATAAAATATAAAATCACAATTCAAATTTTGTTGAGTAAAATATGACCTCCACTATAAAAAAAATTTTATTGGTGGTTTATTGTCAGATATTGTTTATTTTTCTTCTTAATAGTTTGTCGGAGATTGTGTATGCCATGTACCATGCCATGCACTGACGTACGAAGAACGCTCCGCTTCTAAAAGCCGCCATACGCGTGTGGTTTCCGAGTTCTTTGTATTGAATCCATTGACGTAAGAAAAACGCTGCGCTTCTAAAGCAATGAGTTAAGCCGCGATTACACCTGCTTGAATTTGACGACTGAATAAGAAATCTACCTAGGAGGCTACGTAGAAAAAGACGTTTGTGAATTCAGAGTTCTAGCTAGGAAGCTAAGTAGAAAAAGTGCCTACTAATACAGTTGCTGAATAGTGATGTTCCGATAGCGATAGTTTCGCTGTCGATAGTTGATCTTGAAATACAGTAACTCTGTTGAATAGCCTTATCGAAAATAATTATTGTACAATAAAATACTATCGATTGTTAAAAATAAACTGATACAACCACAAGACAAATACAAAAGAAGAAAAAATTACAAACAAACTTATTTGCGGTTCTAAACATGGGCTTTATTGTTTTTAAAAATACTACATGAATATAGAATCCCTCGACACGAGAGTCTGCCTCGCACTTGACCGTTTTTTAATATAAGTGTATTTTTTGTTCGATAAGTTGAATTAATCATTCGCACTTGGACATCACTAAACTTGCTAAGTCCCTCAAGTAAAGGAGTTAGAAGGTTTAGTGATGTAAAAATTTTGGGAATGATTTATTCGAATCGAACAACTTGTCCATGAAAAATAAAAATAAAGCATAATATAAAGACCCTCTAAAGAACGTTTCCGATACCTAGGTGCTGACCGCTCTCGTGATTTGCGATCCAAGACTGATAATGTGTTGGAAATACCCTTTACTCGGTCAGGCTACTATAAGGAATCTTTCACTTTAAAAGCTATCAGTCTCTGGAATGATCTGCCATCTGAGATTCGTCACTCCAAGTCACTACCTATTTTTAAATCTAAACTGCATAACTTCTTACTTAATAAAATTGTACCTTAGTTTGCAACTGAGTTTGTATAAATTTATATGTTATCTATTTGTCTATATATTTTATATATATTTTTATATGTATATTTTTATTTATTTATTTGTGTATATTTTGTTTTTATTGTAGTTGTACGTACATTAAATATTATCTATATATTGGCATTGGCACACTACTACAGTTACTATTTACATTTTCCTACAAGCAACTAAGGTTGTCTGGAAGAGATCGCTTTAAGCGATAAGACCGCCTTTGTCCACCCTAGTTTTAAGAGTCTCCTGTGTATTGTTTTGTTTTTGTGTGACAATAAAGAATTTATCTATCTATCTAAAGCATAATTGGTTTAATAATAAGTAATAATAATAAACTTAACAAAATTCACTATAAAAAAATTATACGACTGTTCGGATGAGTTAAGGAGTGATCACAGCTAGCTGAATTCAAAGACTAATTCGGCATACATTGCTCGTTGAAGTAAGGATATTGCAATAACATAACATAACCAAGCCTCCCAGCAATGTATGCCGAATTAGTCTTTGAATCCACCTAGATGTGATCGTGGCTTTAATAGGCTGACAATACATTTCCGTGATGGTTTTATTTTTATTTAGCTTAAATGGACAAATGAGACCTGAACATTGCTGTGCCAAATCTTATGAATGAGAGTATTTCTGATAAAAAAAACAATGGCTGTGGTAAATGAAGTGGATACATTTTTTCTCTTTTTATAGTCTGGCAGGTGCACATAGTGATTGTATAGTAGATGAAACGTGTCAGGGTCTGCTTACCGAAAACTGAAAAGGCATGATCATTCGCCGTAACTGAACCACTTTCAGTGAATAAAACTCCATATAAAATTGCATATGGACAGTTTAGCCACGATCACATCTCGCTGGATACAAATACTAATTCGGCATACATTGCTGGGAGGCTTGGTTATGTTAATGCAATAACAATCTGAGGCTTGGTTATGTTACTGAAAGAAAGAGGAGTGTAAAAATGAGTTTGACAGAAGGCTTTCTGAAGATTTCCAGTCAAACCAAAAGTTTTTCTGGAAATCCATACGGACAGCCCGAGGAAAGTTTGGAACATCGGAGCTGAGTAAAATCAGAAGCCAGGATGGAAGTATTATAAAAGGTGAAGAATGTGTGCTGAAGAGATGGAAGGAATATTTTGAAAGTTTGTTTGAGAGAGAAGCAGAGGCTAGCGTACCGAGGTCTTCTGTGGAAATGCATGAGAATGAATATGAGAGTAATGCAAGTGAGATAAGTATGGATGAGATCATGAAAGCAACGAAAAGTATGAAATCAGGTAAAGCAGGTGGGTATGATAGAGTGCCGGTCGAAATGTTGTAGGCTGGGCGAGGCATTGTGGCTAGTCAGCTGTACCGCCTTTTCAACCTGTGTTGGACGAACGGCCAAGTACCAGGTGACTGGTGCAAGGCTGTGATTGTGCCGCTGTACAAGGGAAAAGGGTCACAACAGAACTACAAAAATTACCGTGGGATAAGTCTTCTCAGTGTCGTCAAAGGTTTTGATTGAAAGAGTGATGAAAGATACTGACGAAAAAATATGGGACGTACAAGCGTGATTAAGAAAGGGAATGGGATATACAGATCAGGTCTTTTCCTTGCGGTGCATAGCTGAAAAGTGTTTAGCCAAAAACCAAAAAGTCTACTGCGCGTTCGTGGATTTGGAAAAGGCCTATGACCGAGTGGTGAGGAATGAATTGTGGTCGGCATTATCTATTTATGGGGTGAACGGTCATCTGATTCAAGCACTGAAATCTCTCTATGAGGATTCCAGTGCTTGCGTCAGAATAAACGGGGCGTACACTGAATGGTTTAGCATCGAAAAATGTGTTAGGCAGGGATGTGTAGCGTCACCTTGGCTGTTTAACCTATTCATGGATAATTGTTTGACTGATCTGAAAGAGAGTATGTGTGGACTGAGAATGAATGAGTTACTCATCAAATGTCTTCTCTACGCTGATGACCAAGTTATACTTGCGTCATCTGCTGACGAGTTACAGGAGATGGTAACAATGATGAATGTGGCTTTTGATAGGAAAGGAATGAAAGTTAATATAAGCAAGACGAAAGTAATGGTACTTGAAAGAGAAGAGTGTATGACAGAGTGTACTATATTAATAGGTGGTGAACGAGTCGAACAAGTAAAGGAGTTTGTGTATCTGGGTTCTAAGTTTACGAGAGATGGAAAGTGTGGAAGTGATATCGAAAGAAGAGTGAATGCTGGAAACATGGTGAATGGTCAGAAGGTGTCTCCCAAGGCTCGTCTGGCTGTTCATGGAGGCGTTTTAGTACCAACACTGATGTACGGCAGTGAAAGCTGGGTATGGCAGAAAAAGCATGAAAGTAGAATTAATACAGTAGAAATGAGAGCGTTGAGGAGTATGATTGGTGTGAAATTGAGTGACAGGATTAGAAATAGTGTGATAAGAGAACGTTGTGGCGTAAAAGAAGACGTAGTGACTAAAATTGCGAAAGGGATGTTGAGATGGTTTGTTCATGTAGAGAGGATGAATGAAGGAAGATTGACGAAAAATATCCACAAGGCGAGAGTGAATGGAAACGTTGGAAGGGGAAGGCCTCGGCGAACATACCAGGACCAAATTCAGGACGTTCTGAATAAAGGCCAGGTTAAAAGTACCCTAAACCGACGAGCATGTATGAAAGGATTGATGAAGGTTCAGGAAGCAAGGGAAGTATGTCAAGATCGTAGCAGGTGGAGAACTGTGGTCTCTGCCTACTCCGACGGGAACAATGCGTGATGTTATGTATGTATGTATGTATGTATGTAAAATTTTCAAAATATTAGATTTTTCCTTTGTCCTTGCTAAAGGAAGTTTTTTGCCAGAAGGTTTTTTTTTTTCATTTACTTCAGTAACATTTTGTTTAGATAAACCCTCTTTTGTCGTATGAACTAGATTAAAGAATTAGTGTTAGTAATGTTACTAACTATAGAAGTTTTTTGTGTATGATATATATTATGCTATCAATGTAGCCAGGTCTTTCTTAAACTTAAGAGGCAGGTACATATTATCCTTGGTTAATGTAAAATTACTTACAAATATATTCATGTCAAGATATAAAATGTCACTATGACGACTTGTCAAATTTTGTAAATGTAAATTCATTCTGTGTATACATTTGTTGTGTTGCTCAAAGACATTTGAACAATATGGGAAGTTACACAGAATAAACCTACACTTAGTTTCACTCTGTATTTTGTTTAACAATGTAGTATATGCCTTAATTTACCCTTTTACCGCGACATTCACGTTACGTGCTGCTACATTGTGACGCACGTAGCTGAGTTAGCAATAACTAAATTAATAAGTAATTAGTAGATATAAGGCCTTCTTGTGCGAACCGTCATCAATACAAGACGTTCTTACAATGATATTTGGTTTTACTTAATACCACCTCACCACATCGACCTGCAAGGGCTCCACCTATATTCCATGGCGACCCTGCAACTACGAATTTGGAACTTCTAACATCATGAAACAATCGTTCAAGACCCAATTTGAAGAGACAAGAAAGAAAATATGAAGAAACAAGAATTTTTAGAAGAAATCAAGATAAAGAATGTAAATTAAGAACATAGAAGAAGAATTTTAGAAGGTCAACGAGTGAAGATACCTTATAGAAGAAACCATGAATCTTTTTTTAAGAAGATGAATTATAGAAGACAGGAAGACACAAGGACTCAAGACACCACAGGAGGGATCAGGGATTACCCGGCAAACACGGAGTCCAGGGTATAGCCCGGCCCAATCTTCGAGTTCTTCCCAATCAAAGGTATTGCTGCCATGCTGCCCGCTTCCACGCGTCAGGTTGCAACGCTTCACGTCGCCGCCACACCGGCCGGCCACGCTGCATCGATGCGCGTCGTCACTTGACCTACTTACTGAGTATACCGAGTCTTAATGTATGTTTTTAACTGTTTATATTGTAAAATGTCGTGTTGTTTATAGGAAATTATGTTAAATTAACTTGAAATAATAAGTATAGCATGTCTCAACAATTGATAGAATTACGTGATGAATTAGATTACATACGAGAAAGTATAGTAAAATTATGTCCAGAGAGGCGACAGAAGGATATTGGATATAGAAAGTTACAGGAAGCGAAGGACTCGTAAAGAAAGTTAGCTAGTATTGTGTCTTTATGTAATGAACGAAAAGATGAGCTGAGCAGCCACGAAATAGATTCAATTAATATTTTGATAAACGAAATCAAGACAATCTATATAAAAATATAGAGTCTTATTTCACTTGTGCACGAAAGCAGTCAAACAGATTCACATATCAAAATGAATTCTAGTTTTGACATTAAGACGGCGATAGCCTTACTACCATGTATGACGGGACAGGAATTAATAACTAAACAGCGTATCGATGGTACTTTAATGTACAGTTCGGTTATTAAATCAGAAACTCATAAACAACTAATCGATTTTATTTTGAAAACCAGGCTCTCAGCTAGTCCAAAATTTCTTTTGCCAAAAAAGTCAGCTGTAGCTATACAGTCACAGCTATACCGGGTCCAACAGGGACGTAGGTTGATAGAAGCGTTTGATCTGAAATAGAGGATCTTTTCGTCAATTTGACTATCGCGCAGGCTGACGAAGATGACAGCAAATTTAAAATATTGCGACCATTAAACGAAAAGACGGCAATAAAGCGCTTCGCAGATGGGTTAACAGATCCGAAGCTTAGTACTATTATAGCGTCTAGGCAGTTTACGTCATTGCCAGAGGCCATTAGGACAGCAGTGGACGAACATACGTCGTCAGTGCCAACGAGAGACGAGTTTGTCTCGTACTATGCGCCACAGTCGCATCGTGGTCATAGGTACCAGTTTTCCGGTACATCAAAAGGTAAGCAATTTAGAGGTAGGCATGCCGACTATTCGTCATCACCACGTTATTTTTATAACAAAGCAAATGTTTCGCAACAAAATATGCAAAATAGAGCATTTGCAAACTTTGGTAACAGAGGTAGACGAACTGCGCAGGGTGCTGTGTCAGCGCCGACACCGCCTCCGCCGCCTCCGAGGCAGCCGCACCGAGCCCCGCCGCCGCCGCCCCCTCCGCCGTTCGCCACCTCATGCTCGCGCGATGCGCACGTGCATTCGCGCCGCGTAAAAGACCGAACTCAGTTTTTTCGAGTCTAACATGAGTAGCGGAATATTTAGTTATAACAATACAAGTATAGTTAGAAGTAGGATAGGTAAAAAGGATATCCAATTATTATTAGATAGCGGAGCAAGCCTATGCGTAATAAAATATGAATGGTTACGTAATAAGAGTACGTTGTTGCAAAAAATGCAGTCTGACAAAATCACGATCAAGAGATCACGAGTGGAATACGAACAGAAGTTCTATGTATTTCGCAATTTGTCGTGTGCCGCAGATGGTATTTTAGGCCACAATTTTTTCCAACGCAATGACGCTGTGATCAGCTATAAAAATAATACATTGACGTTACACAATAATGGTAAACACATAGTGATACCAATAGAAGGAAATTCATGTGCATTTGAACATACAATTCCGCCTCGTTGCGAAGTAATTAAATATATTCCCACTAGTTTGTGTGAGGACTGTGTCGTTTTAGCACGAGAAGTTATGGACGGAGTTTTTATTGCAGGTTTGATAACGAAACCGAAGGATGGCAAAATACCCGTAAGAATATTAAATACCACAGATCAAGAAATAAAATTAGATTTGTCAGAGTTAGGAGTTTTAAGCCTACATAACTTTGATGACTGTGAATATGACAAACGAAAAATAAGTGCTGATACGAGTAGAGTTAAAACATTACTTAATCTCATTAACTTGAGTTCTTACTTAAACAAAAAAGAACAGTTAGGTATAGAGAAAATTTGTGCAATATACGCCGATGTGTTCCACTTACCAGGTGATACATTAGGCATGACGAATTTGATGGAACATACAATCAGGCTAAAAGAAGGCGTTAATCCTGCTTATTCCAAACCTTACAGAATACCTAACGCGGTACGTAAGGAAGTAAACAAACAAATTCAGGATATGCTTGAGAACGACATAATAGAAGAGACTACTTCAAAATGGTCCAGTCCGGTTTTGTTGGTTCCCAAAAAGAGTGATAAGAACGGTGAGAAAAAATGGAGATTAGTAGTTGACTACCGACAACTAAATAACAGGATACAGGACGATAAGTTTCCATTGCCCAATATCACTGAAATATTAGATTCCTTATCCGGAAGCATCTACTTTTCAAAATTAGATCTTTCTCAAGGTTATTATCAGCTCCGTTTAGATGAAAATTCAAGGAAATTTACAGCGTTTACAACTAATAAGATGTATCAGATGAAACGATGTCCTATGGGACTCAAAACAAGCCCTAGCGCATTTTCTAGGCTAATGACTATCGCTATGTCTGGCTTAAATTATAACCAGTGTTTAATCTATTTAAACGATTGCATTGTAATAGGAAATTCAATGTCAACTCATAATAAAAATTTAATTACGGTTGTAGAACGAATGAGAAGTACTAACTTAAAACTTAATCCTTGGAAATGCGAGTTCTTGCGTAAAGAGATTATGTACTTAGGTCATAAAATAACCGAAAAGGTGTCTTTCCTGACCCACAAAAAGTAGAAGCACTAAAAAATTATCCCAAACCGATGAATTCAGACGATGTCAAGCGGTTTGTGGCATTTGCCAACTACTACAGGCGTTTTATTCCAAATTTCGCAACAATTTCTTACCCATTAAATAAATTATCAAAGAAAAACGAACCGTTTAATTGGACTCCAGAGTGCGAAACTGCATTCTTAACTCTAAAACAAGCATTAATGAGCTCAAGAGTTTTAGACTACCCAGACTTTTCAGACCAAAATACATTTGTTTTACATACGGACGCTTCGAAAATCGGCTTGGGCGGAGTGTTGGGTCACAGTGAAATTGTGACTGACCACAAACCATTGATTTATCTATTCGGAATGACTGAGCCATCGAGTAGATTAACAAAATTTGGGCTTTATTTAGAAGAATTTGATTTCGATATCGAATATATTCCGGGGCGACACAATGCAGCTGCAGACGCATTGAGTCGTCTTCCGTTGAGTAGTAATGATTTGAAACAAATGAGAGATCACGTTGTATCAGTCACGACGAGAGCAATGGCGCGAAGACAGTGACAATACTGCAATAATGACACGATGGACATGACCAAAGAGAATTCTACAAACCCCTGGTCTGATCAGCCTAGGGTCGTGGAAATCCTCAAGACACCAGAAGACTGTGTAGAATTAGTAATTATTTCCAATTATACGAGGAATAGAAAAAAGAGTAGAAATCACTAGTGAAAAGGGGAATTTTGTTTATATACCTTCAGAATCTTGCATATACCTATTATCCCGATCGTTATCTATCGCGAGAGAGTTAGCGAGGGAACTAGAGTCACTTTGCAAACGATTAAAAATAGATGAAGTAATTGTTGTAAAAGACACAAATAATGAGAAAATCATTAATACGTTTTTAAAGAAATTTCAGAGTGAAATTCCAAGAATCTTAGTAACAAAACGCGTTACAAGAATAACAGACAGAGACGAAAAAACTGTTATCTTAAATGACTTTTATCTGTTACCTACCAGCGGCCATGCAGGGGTGAATAGGATGTTAAATAATATAAAAAAGTACTACTACTGGCCAGGTATGAGCCGAGAAGTAGCCGAATATGTTAAAAAATGTAAAGACTGCCAGTTTCAAAAACATGTTAATAAACACGTTAGAGAGCCAATGGTTGTGACGACAACACCGAGCTTGTCTTTTGAGCAAGTTAGTTTAGATTTAGCGGGCCCCCTAGATGTAGATAATTTAAATTATAAGTATATATTGACACTACAGTGTAATTTAACCAAGTACGTAGAGGCTTATCCTTTAGAAAGAAAATACACGGAATCGGTTAGTAAAGCCTTTGTAAATAATTTTATTTTAAGATACGGCGTACCGAAAGAAGTGCTGACTGATCAGGGAACAGAGTTCATGTCGAGTGTTTTTTCAGAAGTGTGTAGTTTACTCAACATAAAGAAACTACACTCCACGGCGTATCACCACGAAACTATTGGTGCGCTCGAAAACACGCACAAAAGTTTAGGTGCTTATCTAAGGATACAGTGTAGTGATAACAAAACTGACTGGAGCAGTTGGTTGAGCTACTGGTGCTTTTCGTTCAACACCACTGTTCATACGGAGACACAATACACGCCACATGAATTAGTTTTCGGGAAAGTGTGTAACTTACCGAGTAATTTGAAAACTTCTGTCGACCCTCTCTATAACTATGATAGTTATCCAAAGGAATTTAAGTTTAGATTACAGAAAGCTCAGTTAGATGCTAAGAACAATTTAATTAATAGTCAAAATAATAGGAAACTAACATACGATAAGAAATGTAATGCACTAACATACAAACCAGGTGATTTTGTAGTTTTAAAAAACCAGATAGGTAATAAATTAGAACCAATTTATACTGGCCCTTACAAAGTCATCAAAGATGTTTCACCTAATGTAGTGATTTTAAAAGATTTAAAATCATATGTAACACATAAGAATAATACTAAGTTATTTGTAAAACAGTGATAGATAGAAAATTAGAACATTATAAAGTTGATTGAAATGTAAAAAAAAAAATGTGTTTTAGTTTAAGTATCAGTTGCGTTCGTCACATTTTTTTTCTCTTTGCCTGTGGAGGTGAAGGAGTAACTTTTCGGGGGAGGTGTAGTATATGCCTTAATTTACCCTTTTACCGCGACATTCACGTTACGCGCTGCTACATTGTGACGCACGTAGCTGAGTTAGCAATAACTAAATTAATAAGTAATAAGTAGATATAAGGCCTTCTTGTGCGAACCGTCATCAATACAAGACGTTCTTACAATGATATTTGGTTTTACTTAATACCACCTCACCAAATCGACCTGCAAGGGCTCCACCTATATTCCAACAATGTCACAAAATTGTTTAATTTTAATCTACTTATGTCAGAATGATTGCCTACCACGATAACAACAGTGGTGTTTATGTCAAACTTGCCTACAGTAATCTTTCTTACAAGACCATCGAAAGAAATATCGGGACAGCAAATATTGGTCACCTGCTGATTATGGCAGAAATTCAAAATAGACCCTAGACCTACTCCTATCCTGTCTGAATATACTAAGGTCTTATAAGCCTATTTGCCCTTATTACATGCCATTTTTAGTCACTTGTAATTTATAAATAAAAAAAAAATTATTTTCTGCATTTATCAATATTTAATGAAAACTGAGAGAGAAGTTTATACTTTGCACGTTGAAAATTATTCAAATAAGTATTTAAAAATACGTATAAATAAAAATTTGTGGATATAAAACTTAACTTTTTGCACGGAAATTGTGCAAACTTCATTAGTATGGCAACATTTAGAAAGGTACGAAGTACGGTCAACCGCTTGTCGGTAGTAACTTTTCTAACTCTATTACCACGCCATAAGGTCCAAAAGTGTTTCTATTGATGTGCGGTCGTGTGTACATCGAATACGTACAGTCGCGCGCGCGCAGTCGTCGCACTCGTGCGTGTCGTTTGTTTTTGTTTATCGCAAACGTAGAACTACGCTCGGCAAAATGACCGCCACTGTAAAGTGTCCGCAATGTAATATTGTTATCGACGAACTGCTATCTTTTATGCAGAATAAACTGTCTGTGATTGACGATGACAGCCTGATACGTATTTGTGTATCGGCTTTTAGTACGGAGGTAATAGAAAAATCGAAAGCGTTACTTTTCGATTCTGTGCCGGCTGGACCAAGAAAAATCCTGCGTTAACAAAAGGGTAAAGAAAATCGTGACCTAGCGGATATAATTGCCCTATTAAAGTCGTCGAATCCTGATCTTATACCTATTTTCGTGGCCCGCCAACTAGAAAAACTACCGCCAGTCACCTTCGACCACCTAGATGTGACCAAATTACTTAAAGATCTGGTGTTACTTAAGGAGGAAAATCGGGACCTAAGATCGACCTGCGCCACGGTGGAGAAATTGGAAAAAGTGAAGATCGACTTACAGTTCGATATGAGATTTGCTTCTGTAATCTAACGCGGGCAACAAAAGTTGAAGGACCCAAATGTAAACACGAAACGTGGAAGTGGCCCTGCCGCCTGCGCCGCCGTTAGCGTTATGTCGTGTGACTCGTCATACATGGGCTTGGAGGATAAAAACTAATCTTTAAAAAGTTCTACGCCAAAGATTGTTCAATCTGTGGAATCGTGGAATAAATCTAACAATGTGGGTGGTTCAAAATTTCATACAATCTCACCGTTGTTGCGCGGGCCGCCGCAGTACTTAGCTGAGTCATCACATTGCGCACGCACAAGTCCGCCGCTGCTGCCACAACCGGCTCAAACAGCTGATAAGGTGACGTCAGTGCCTAAACAAGTGCATGGAGCGAGTAAACAACAACTCGAACCCGTTCCAAATGACAGGGCCCGCTCTAGTAAGGAACGGAATGGATGGACAGTAGTCACGAGCCGTAAAACAAAACATAGGTATCGCTACTTAGGAAAGGCGGGCATTGCGACCGATGCGACAGGATGTTTTCGTGCGGCTAAGAAGAAAATACCTATGTTTATCACGAACGTGCACCGGTACTCTACGCCAGCTGATATAATAAGGCACATAAAAATGAAAACTAATGAAGTTTTGCACTTAGAAAAATTGTCTCTTCGTAAACAAACTGACTACGATGCCTATAAGTTCTTTATAGGAGAAAAAAAAAGTGCCAACTTTTTTGGATGAAAACATTTGGCTGCAAGGCATAATTTTTAGACGTTTTGTGCACTTCAACTATAAACGCGAGGGCGTATTGCCTGGATCCGGCCCTGTACAAAACAACAATGGATAGAACAGTATGTTTTGCGAGCTTTAATTGTAAGAGTGTTAAGAGCGCGTATAAAGCCAGGAAAAAATCAGATTTCACCCGCGCGTCTTGCATCCCCCGCGCCGCGCAGTGGGCAGGAAATGATCGCACGGCGCTCGACGCAAAGCGCCAACAAACTGCATGTACAGTTTGGCGCAAGATAA